>QRDG01002070.1:399198-760295 GCA_012064385.1 Puccinellia tenuiflora | reverse complement strand
GGATTTATCCGATGCTTGTCCGGTCAAGGTTGGGAAAAGCGCTAGGCGTACGCGAGGCGGTTGGTATTCGCCTAGCGCCTAGGCAATGATTAATCACACTAGGCGCAGCCTAAGCGGACATATAGTTTGTACCAGCAGGTGTGTATTTGGGTTATTATATATCTATACACGACAATTTAGACCATACAAATGTGTGTGCTACCAATAACTATCATTCGATTATGTCCCATCTAGTTTCCCAATGCAATATGGCATGATTTTTTTGCCGGAGAAGACAATTTATTGCTTGCACTGCCTAGCGTTCCTCTTATGCCCTAGGCGAGGTTTTGCCTATCGCCTAGAGCCTAAGCGTGCTTAAGCGTTGACTAGGCGCCGCCTAATCCAACACTGGTCTCGTGAAATAAACCCAGAAGGAGCGCGCTGCACAATTCTCTCGAGTCCCCTATCAGTGTCGGATTACGCCCGGTTTATTCCGGGTGCCGGATAATCCGGCTTGGCGTCGGAAGACTTGTCCGGAAAAGGCTGCACCTGCGTGCGTGCGAAACACTCTGGAATGACCGGATTATTCCGGGCATTGCCAGATAATCCAGGCCAAGGATTCTCCGGCCTTCCGCCGGATAATCCGGCAAGTGCTTTTTCCAGTACGTAACAGTTAGATTCTTGGCCCCCTATAAAAGCAACCCTTCTTCCCCACGAAGAAGGACGACTTACACTCTCTCTCCACCATTGTTCTTAAACTCAAATCCTCAAGATCTCCCACTCCCTTGCTCCATTCGTGTTGATTCTTTGACGAGTGAGAGGGGTGATCTAGATCTAGGGTTTCACCATGATTCCCTCTTACTTTGCTTGGTGGATTTTGTTACTCTTGGGTTCTTTGGAACCCTAGACGGAAGTGGTCGTCCCCAAGATCCTTGAGCTTGTGGATTTTGTGGGGAGCCTCCAATTTAGTTGTGGATGTGTGCCTCAACCTTGGGAAGACCCTAGAGTTTTGGTGGCTCGCGGAATTTTGTGGGGGCCTCCAATCAAGTTGCGGAGTGTGCCTCATCCTTGTAAAGGTTTGGTTACCGACCTCAAGGGCAACATATAGTGGCTCATGGCACTCCACTTGTTGGGGGCACGAAGGAGAATACGGTGTGCGACTATTCGGGGATCACTTTGTGACTCCGCACCGCTCCAACAGAGACTAGCTTCATTGTGAAGTGAACTTCGGGATAAAATTTCCATGTCATTATGTGGTTATCTCTTAACCTACCTTTACCCACTTGTTGTTAGTATATCTTGTTTAGTATCTTTCACTAGTTTGTATCTTCCTCATCATATAGGTTGTTCACCTAGTTGCATAATCTAGAGAATTTATATTTGAGCAAAGCCTAATTTGTTAAAAAGAAAAGAAAAATTTATACTGCCTATTCACCCCCCCCCCACTTTGGTCACCTACTCGGTCATTTCATTGAGCTTATGGGCTCCCAGGAACCTAAGTTCCTCTCCCCTAATAAGGATACGTGGGCCACCTAGAGAAGAGCCTCTATTGCTGACAATCTTGCCCTTTCCTTCTCCTTCCTTCTTAAAGAGATATACACGAACTATTCTAAATCAGAAATGGCGTCAGGACCAGATGGGCTCCCGGTTTCCCTTTTCAAATATTTCTGACGATTAATTAAGAACTTAGTTCTCCACATCCTTAATGGGTTCACTCATGGCGCTGTAGATACTTTGAGGCTGAACTTCAAGGTCTTCTCTCTCTTCCCCAAAGTTGTTGGGGTGACTTGATTAGGCAATTCCGCCCAATAGTGCTCATTAACGTCATTTTCAAGATCTTAGCTAAAGCATATGCCTTGCGCCTCTCCCTGTAGCGCACTAGATCATTTACTCATCCTAGACATCAGTTATAGACGGTAGGCTGATCCACTATGGGGCTTGATACGTCTCAAATGTATCTATAATTTTTGAGTGATCCATGCTAGTTTTGTGATATTGTCACATGTTTTTACTGTCATTTATATCATTTTTATGCATTTTGTCGGACTAACCTATTGACAAGATGCCAAGTGCCAGTTCCCTGTTTTTGCTGTCGTTTTGTTTCAGAAATTTACTTCTGGAAATATTCTTGGAATTGGACGAAAATTTACGGGGAATTTTTTCCACGATGAAGTACCAGTCCGAAGGAGAGCCGGAGGGGAGGCCCACAGGGCAGAGGCGCCCCCCTGTCGCGGCCTGGGGGTCACTCGCGGGTGGGGCCCATCCGTGCTCGTGGGACCTCACCTCGGCCCCCTCCGACGCCTATAAATTGCTATTTACCCTAAAAACGTGGAGCCGGCCATTATTCTCCAGAAACTCGACCCCGACGCGCCGTCACCGAAAACCCTAGTTCAGGGGTCCAATCTGAAGCTGATCCCGGCACTCTGCCGGAGGGGAGATCGACCCCGAAGGGCTCTTCATCGTCATGCCTTCCTCCGGGATGATTTGTGAGTAGTCTCACCTTGGACTATGGGTCCATGGCAGTAGCTAGTTGGTAGTCTCTCTCTCTTGTGCTTCATGTCTTATGATCTTGTGAGCTGCCGATGGATTATGAAGCTATGTTTAGATTGTGCATGATTCTTATATGAGTAATTTATGTTCTTGCATGCTCTCCGATGTGCGTAGTTACTTGGGCCAAGTGATTGTGTGTATCTCCAAGAGAGGGTATTTATGCTAGATAGTGGGTTCATGCCCCCTTTTGTTCCTGGGCACGAGTGACAGAAACGTCTAAGGGCGAGGGTGTGCTGTTGCTACTAAGGGTAAAACAACGGTGTTAATGTCTCTTTTGATATTAGTATTGCTTACTTCATGCACTTTACTTAATGCAATTGTCTGTTGCTTGCAACTTAATACCGTTGGGTGACAGGCTGGATAGTGATCCCACGGTGGACTTTTTAGACAAAGACGCAGTTGGACTCAACGGTCTTTGTTCCTTGTCGTGATGCCTCCATAAATATTATCATGACCTTTTGTCATAGCTAAATTGGGTTTGTGTCATGATCTTGTCAATTGCCTAGCTGTAATTCGTTCACCCATCACATGCATATTTTATTTACTTGATAGACTCCACTAGTGAACCCATGGCCCCCGGTCCATCTTTTTACATTGTTTACAACCTCATTTAATTGCTTTTAATCATCATTACTCCTCTGGTAATTTTTCATATTTCATCATACAATTAACCGCTTTGTTTTCTGCGAGACCAGAAAGATTGACAGCCTTTCCGCTGTTGGGGGCAAAGTATTTTGGTTGAGTGTGCGCAGGTCCACGTCTGTTGAAGGTGAAGCACCAGAGATCTTCAACATTCACCTCGTTGTTGATTTCAAAGTCCTACTGGTTCGATAAACCTCGGTTCGTTAAACGAGGGAAAACTGCTACTAGCTGCAATTCCGCCTTCGCTTGGGGCACCACCCAACTTATTTTAATACAGCAGCAAGCTCTTTTCTGGCGCCGTTGCCGGGGACTTTGGAGCTACAGCAAGGGGAGTCTCATACTCTCAATCTCTTTACTTTGTTTTTGTCTTGCTTGCTTTATATCTCGTTTAGTTTATTTTCCTGTTTCAAAATTTTAAAACCCAAAAAAAATTAGTGTAGTCTTTAATTCTGTCCTGTTATTTTATCCTGTCTTTATGTCTAGCTTTACCACTCTTGATATGCCTCTCTTAGCCGAGTTCTTTACCTTCAAACAAAAGGGAGAAGAAAGTTTTAAAAATGATTGGGATAGAATTTCAGAATTACATCAAAAGATCCAACCCATGCTTGATATGTGTGTTTTACTGAGATGCTTTTATTATGGACTATCTGATGCATGCAAGCATGTATTGGATGTCATTACTAGAGGAAACTTTCTTGAAATTGATGAATTAGAATCCTTGAGAATTATAAAGGCTTAGTTGTTTTTCCCACCAATGAGAAAACTAATGGAATACATGGTAGATTAGATAAAATAGAAAATATTTTATGTAATCTAAATTTAAATGGAATAGAGGTGAGCTCTAAAGATTATCAAATCCTTGAAATAAATGGAGATTGGGAATCGTATATCCCTATTGAAATAAATGATCAAAGGTTCCTTGCTTATTGTGATATTGGTTCTATGATATCAACTATGACTAAAATGGTTTTCGATGCTATGAATTTTGGAGACTTATTTGATTACCCTTTTTGTCACTCTCATTCTGATGGTAGCTCTTAAATTTTTTATAAAAGAGTTAATGAAGTCCTTGTCACTTTTAAACATAAGACTGCTTTGGTTGATTTCTTGGTTCTTGAGTCAAGAGCTCAAGCTAATATTGTTCTTGGAGGATCTTTCCTTCGTTCCGTGGGAGCTTTTATTGATGTTAAAAAGGGCTGCATACATTTTTTTTCCCATTAGGGGCAGGTTCTCCTTTCCCCTCAAAGAGAAAGAAGTGCTTATTGAAGGAAAAGTTGCAATGGATTTCGAAAAAACTTGATATTTGGCATTGCGCCTATCTAAAAGGCGTTAAAGAAAAGCGCTTGTTGGGAGGCAACCCATCTTTATTTTCAGTGTGCTTTTTATTTTCTTGAGTCATGAAGTTATTAACTCTGTAGCAACTTCATTGTATCTTTTTCTTTGGTTTTTTGTGCCAAGTTTAGCCTCTAATGCATTGAAAGTGCGAGGTATTGTGTTGCTGTCCAAAAACAGATTCTGTGCGCCTGTTGCACGAAAATCCTAAAATCGCCAGAATTTTATCTTTTTCTGATAATTTTTGACAGAAAGACTGATGATTTTATATATCTTTCGTTAGTTTTAAGTTTTTTGATTTGAGCTGCAGAAGTGCCTCGAAAAATTCGATCTTTACAGACTGTTCAGATTTTGACAGATTCTGCTTTTATTTTGCATTTGTCTCTTTACCATCGTCATATGTGATACTCTAGGAGTAGAGTGCCACATTGAGGCTTAGTAAACAGTATCTAATGTCTAATGAAGTTTTGTTTTCAATTTTTCTTGAGTTGAACACATGTGCATTTTAATTTATGAGCACTAACCCTCTAATCAAATTATGAGAAGTTTTATGTGAAGGGAGTTTCAAGTTCCAAAGGAGAGGAATATGAAGAAATCGAGGATGGATCAAAGCTCAAGCTTAGGGATGCCCCCATGGCACCCCATATGAATATCAAGAACTATCAAGAGTCAAAGCTTGGGGATGCCCAAGGCATCCCCTCATCTTCATCGACTATCATAAGGTCGTCTTCGTTGAACTTCGTTTTTTATCACTTTACATATTATGCGCTATGCTTGGAGCGTCTTTTTTACTTTCAGTTTTGTTTGTTTGTTTTCTAGTCATATCTTTGTTGGATCCTAGCTTTATTTGTGTGGGAGCGAGACACGCTCCGCTTTTTTGTTTGAATACTCATTTGCTTCGCTTATATCTTTTGAGTATTCTTAGGTACTGTATGTTTTCTAGTAAGCTCTCTCTTTTAGCTTTTATCTTGTTTAGAGATGCTAGTTGTTAAGTTAAACTCTCTTGTTCTTCACTTATACTTGTTGGAGAGTTTTTGTTGAAAAATTGCTGAATTGTCAATGCGACAAAATGCTGTTTGTGTGATGATAGAATAAAATGAAAAGCCTGCATAGTTTTGTAGATCATGGTGTGTATACTTGATGCTTCTCAATTGTTTTGAGATGTTAAGTTGAATGCTTAAACTTGCTGGTTATTTGAGTGGAATTGATTAGTAAATAAATATGGTTGAAAGCTTGAAATTGTGTGGTTTTTCAAAGTTGTTAATTCATAGTGCTAATCTTTCCATCAAAAGAATTGTTTGGTCAACAAGGGAGATGGTGTAGAGTTTTTATGGTTATAACCGGTAAATGTCTTATGTTGTTCTGTTACCGGTTATTATTAGATGTTTTCTTCAAACACCCTTTTTGCTAAGCATAAAAATTCGTACTGAGTGTATGGTTCACTCATGCATCCAATCCCCAAAGCCAAACTTTCTTGCCAGCTGAGTCCACCATATCTACCTATGGATGGTATTTCCTACCATTCCAAGTAAATTTGTCATGTGCTACCTTTAAAATTCAAAATACTTCTTTGTGCCTCTGTTTTTAAGCTCATGAGGGAGCAGTAGAGAGCTAGATATGACTTGTGACAAGCGAGGTCATTTCCCCCCTTTTCACTCGGTGTTGATGGATTATGTCTTCACTTGAATCAACCCGGGAGCAGCTTAAGCAAAAATATAAATATAACTCACAATTCTCCTCCGTGCAATGCAAATCTGAGAAATCAGCCCAAACATTGGACAGTGGTGAAACCAAGGAGAAAGAGGAGCGTACTCGCTCTTCTAAGAACCAGCTGCTCTCACAAGTCTAAAAACCTTGCTTGTCATGAGGGACTAGATAGCTTCTCTGTTGTGAAGTCGTTGACGAAAGCATGCATACCTCAAAATCATTTTACTTCTGTTTTAAAAACCAAAAAGCTCTAGCACATGACTAATCCCTGCTTCCCTCTGCGAAGGGCCTTTCTTTTACTTTTAATGTTGAGTCAGTTTTCCCTTTTTCCTTCTATCTCCACAAAAGCAAACATCTAGCATTGACCCTGGGTATCGTTGAGCATATTACATTATCAAGATTAAACATGAATCTTTATATTGACTTTATCTATAAGATAAGCCGTTGGAAGTTGAAGCTCTTTGCTAATTCTTACATCTTTGTAGCGCCCCGACCCCAGAACTATACAGTGAAGCTTTGTGCAACCGGTAATGCTACACAATCGAAGGTTACTGGGTTTACCAATCTCAGGCTAAAACCTTTGGCAGACGTGCTCGGAATGGATCATCGGCACGCAACACTTCGATCATGCCATAAGCTCAGACATAGCTATCATGTATAGTAGAGAGATCAAGACTTGTGGAACAACTGGCACATTGCAGACTCTACGACACACAAGATTCATATAGCAACTCATATATGAGAAAGATACAAAATATTACACACAAAAGGTCACGGACCCAACAATTTATCATGCGTACGCAAAGTAGTGTTGTCTAGTACAACAAGATCCAAATATAGGTCCTAAGAGGCCTACACATAAATAAACCCAGCCAGCTTGTTCCACGGTCCCAAGCTGCCACCTGGGAACCCCGAACTATTCGTCGATGTCCACGAAGAACCCACCTGAGTGCTCGGTGTCGTCCTCCTCTGAAACAAATTAATAAAGGAAGCAAAGAGAGACTGAGTACGACGTACTCGCAATTTTAGTAGGGTGATATAGGCCCAATGCTGACGGAGGCTCTAAATCTGTATGTATCTATTTTGCATAAAGCTAGTTTTCATTTATAAAAGTATAAAGACCCATGGCATCGACTACTCAGAATTGTTTTTCTCAAAGGGAAAAGAGGGTAAACTTCATCTTCGGTTCTCATCGAACCAACTTGTAGCCAGAACATCTCTCATATCCACCAAAGGCACTCCCTCGAATCACCCTCGAGGAAATGAACATTTTAAACACATGTTGAGTTGCAACCTTTAGCTGCCAAATTAATTAATTAAGGTTAAGGTTCTCTATGATCTCGTAATCCGTTCCCAAGGCGTCCATAACCGCGGACACGGCTTTTCGAAAAGATTTACCCTGCAGGGGTGTACTAATTTACCCACCGGTACCGTCCGGCTCACCTGATTGGCCCTCTTCCGGGGAAGGCCGGCGAGTGGGCGCGGTTAAACCTTTACCTCGCGTGAGACTATCCAAGAGTCATCTGTGGCGACAGGGCAAGTTTACCCAGCCTATTTCAGCCCCTGCCCCCATCGCCACGTCCTAAACACAAATCCTCCTCAACATTTTCTTTTCCACTCACACGCAAATGGAAAATCGAACTAGAGGACCCTTGGATACGCCCGCACAAGTTATTCAGTTAAAGGGGATTCCATATGTCCCCACCAATGGCAGCACGCTCAAACCTTGGTTCTAGAGACAAGAACTCGCACTTAGGGGCAAGAGTGAGGCAAAACACCATCCCCGATGGCAACTCACCCAAGCCTTTTAAGCAAATTAATTAAGTACCACACTTCACCACCATGTCCGAAACATTCCATCAACATCAACAATTATGGAATTTAATCAACGGACATAAAGCATTTGACTAAGCATGGCTAAGCATAGCTAAGCATATATAACAACAATTATATCTTGTCTCCGGCCAACACATCAAACCTAGGTTTCATAGGAAGGGAAGCATGTGATGGTTCAGGGGAAAAAACATGCATACATAGGAGACTCTAGCATTGACCAAAAATTGTCATTGGAATCGCATGCAATATTATGGTGGATAAAATAAGTTTATAAAGAAATAGGATGCTAGATGCCAAGAAGGTTAGGTTATCTCTTGCCTTGCTACCGGGGCGTGTAGTATGGCTCGTCGGGGTAGGTACAGAGACCCTCGAGTCCGGAATCTATCGATACCCAAATAATACAAAAGAACAAATAAATCACCCAAAGAAAAGATGCAATGCACAATCACATGATGACATGACAAGATTATGCAAAGCTATTATCATATGATTTATCTAACAATATTAAATGGAGTGCCAAATAATTGGTGCAATTATTTGGAACAAACCCCATATTTAACTAAATGTCCACATTGCTTATAAATTATTACATTACTAAGAAGTGGATCAAATATGCATGAACATGACATGATTAGATAGATATCGTTCTTCCGATCATTTCGGTACCTCATTTGTGAATTTCCAATTATCGATGAATAAATAGCGAATTAAATAATTATTTGAATTTAATTCGTTTAATAAACTTAATAAGAACATCAAATAAATATTTGTGATAATGATGTGATATTAGCATGGTTCAATAGCATTTGAAGTGTTGATCACATTGATATTTTATTCACAAATTTTGGGTAATTATTTAACAAGGATTTTCCCAATTTTGGTATTATTTAAACCATTTTAGGAATTCTTAAATAAACAGTAAGAATATAATTTCAAAAGAATTTTACAATGATTCCATCTTGTAGAGTTTGTTTTTCTGAACAATTTGATATTTGATTTGTCAAATTTGGATCATTATTTAAAAACATATCAAATATTTAAATTAACTTTATTTCCAAAAAGGAAATTGCAAAAGCCCGACAGGCCGGCCTCCAACCCGGCCAGGCTGGGCTCAAGGCTAGGTAGGCACCCGAAGCAGCCAGGCTTTGGCCAGCCTTTGACCTGCCCAGGCTGGGCGCTAGGCCGGGCTGGTGCCCGAGGCAGCCAGCCTTTGGGCCGGCCCAGGCCGAGAGCGAGGCCGGGCAGCAGCTCGAGCCAGCCGGCCTCCAGGCCGCACAGGCCGGTGCCCAGGTCGGGGACTCTGCAACGGCGACACCCGACGGCGGTGGGGCGAGGGAGGAAGAGGTGGGGGAGCGGGAAAAGTCCAAAAGGACAAGGATTTCACCCCGGTTTCGTGTGGTTGCTCGACGAAGACGGTGGAGGTCGGAGACGGCGGCGATTTGCGCGGGGAGGTAGCGGCTCGACGACGACCAGAGGGGGAGGGAAACGAACGGCGGTGACGATTCGCGCGGCCCCGGGACGATTCCGCCGGCGTGGAGGAAGCTGACGGCGAGGCGGAGCGGATGGAGGTCTCGGCTCACTCCGGGGAGGCTTCAATCGGCGATGATTCGACGGCAACGGTGTCGGCTCCGCGGCGGCAGCACTGGAAGCTAGGGTTAAGGGTCGAGAGGGAACCGGGTAGGGGAAAGGAATGTGGGGAAGCAGGTGAACGCCCTCGTGCGTCTTTGACCCGCAGGGAGCATCAGCACGGCGGCATGGGCAGCGGCGAGGAGGTGGCGGCATGGCGCCAGGGATGGCCCTGTCGCCACAGTGAGGGAGAGAAGAAGGAATTTCGCAGAACCCCTGGCTCCAGTTTCTTTATTTGCAAAAAGGTCCAAGAGCTATATTATTGATTTAATTTAGGCACTAGACCATTTTTATAAAATCTGCAAAAATTCATGTAGGCTCTCCTCACCATCTAGAGCCTCCACAAAAATTGGTGTTGCAATTTAAAATGTTTTGCACCACATTTGTCCATAGGGTTTAATTAAGGTCAATTTTGAATATTTCCAAATTGTATTTATTTGGAGCATTTAAACAATTCCAAAAATAGTGAAAATATTCATGGGGGCTCTCAGAATAATATTGAAGCACCCCATGATTTTATTTTGAATTTTTGGAAAGGTTTTGCTTGGTTTCAAAATAGGATTTGAATTGAACCAATTTTTGGATTCTCAAATTCATTTCTTATTTGGCAATATTTAGATTTTGAGAATTGGCTATAAAATGTAAACTTGGAGCTTCCTAAACAATTTGGAAGTCCAAGAATGATCTGTTGGTCCAAGTTACACAATTGCATTGGTTTGTATGTTTGGGAAGTTTGCTTCCCCATTTTAATTGGTTTCAAAGTGAAATGTTAGAAGTAGCAATTTCATATGGATGCTATGATGCAAAACAAGAATGCAAGAAGTGGAAAAATTCTTCGTATTTTTCAGTACAAAGCTGGGGCTGTTACAATCTTCCTTTGTGTTGATTCTCAAACACTTTTGTCATGGAATTATTATCTTTGTGAATTAGTCAAATATGTTGATCACATTGTTTTCATGTCTTTGACATACTATTTATGAAAGGTTTTGCTTGGATGATTCAACTTGTTTATTCATTGCTTTCTTGCTATCAATTATAGACAATTGATTTGTATCTCTTTATTCACATCCCTTGATTTGCATCACTATCTTTATCAAGATTGTGTTGGTTGCATGTCTCATCAAAAATTATTGTTATCACTTACCTACTCGAGGACGAGTAGGAGTTAAGCTTGGGGATGCTGATATGTCTCAAACGTATCTATAATTTTTGAGTGATCCATGCTAGTTTTGTGATATTGTCACATGTTTTTACTGTCAATTATATCATTTTTATGCATTTTGTCGGACTAACCTATTGACAAGATGCCAAGTGCCAGTTCCCTGTTTTTGCTGTCTTTTTGTTTCAGAAATTTACTTTTGGAAATATTCTCGGAATTGGACGAAAATTTACGGGAAATTCTTATTTGCCACGACGAAGTACCAGTCCGAAGGAGAGCCTAAGGGGAGGCCCACAGGGCAGAGGCGCCCCCCTGCCCGTGGGACCTCACCTCGGCCCCCTCCGACGCCTATAAATTGCTATTTACCCTAAAAACGTGGAGGCGGCCATTATTATCTAGAAACTCGACCCCGACGCGGCGTCACCAAAAACCCTAGTTCGAGGTCCAATCTGAAGCTGATCCCAGCACTCTGCCGGAGGGGAGATCGATCCCGAAGGGCTCTTCATTGTAACAGCCCCAGTTTGGTACCCAAAAATTTGAACCAAATTTTCACTTTTTCTTTTCATTGCATCATGGCATACATATTTAAATTGCTAAATTCAAGTAAAGCAACACTTGGAAAATTATAAAAAGGGAAGAAAAACCCTTCCCCAAAATCCCCAAACCAAATGCAATGCTCAAGTTGGCAAAACCAAATATTCTTGAGCTTCCATATTTGTCCAGGAAGTTCCAAGAATGCATTTCATAATTATTTGGCAAAGTCAAATTCTTGCCAAACAATTAAATAAATTGGGACTTCAAATTTGAGTTAAACCAATTCTTATTTTTGAAACCAAGTTAAACATTTCAAAATTTCCAAATAAAAATATGGGGAGCTTCTTTATATTATTGGGAGCCTCCATGAATAATTTCACTTATTTTGAAAAATGTTAAGTACCCCAATTAAATGGATTTTGCATTTGATCAAAAATTTCATTTGTAAAACCCTATGAACAAATGTTGTGAAAAACTTTTTATTTTGCCACACCAATTTTTGTGGAGCTTCTACATGTCATGGGGAGTCTACATGAATTTTGGAAGCATTTATAAAAATGTTCAAAGGCCTTATTTAAATCCCTAAACCCTATTGGTTTTAAATGAAAAAGGAAAAGAATAAAACTCTGACGGGTGGGCCCCCCTGTCACCCTCTCTCTCTCCTCCTTCCTCTTGGCGCCATAGTGGAAACCCTGGCGCCATGGCCGCGCTGCGCCGTGGCCTCCTCTGCTTCCCCTGCATCATGGCCCCCCTGGTGGATAAAGAGCTCCCCGCCGCGCCTGCCCTGCTCTCTCCCTCCCTCCTCCCCCCCCCCCCCCCCCGCGAAACCCTAACCCTAGCCGCCATGCCCGTGACCTAGCCGAGGATGCCGCCGCCGCATCGCCGTCGACTGAAGGTTACCCGGAGTGAGCCGACGCCGCCATCCGCTCTGCCTCGTCTTCCTCTTCTTCCCCGAGCGAGTAGTCGTCGCGGGACGCCCGGAGCCTTCGCCTCCGTCCTCGACTTCTTCTCTCCGGCCGCCGCCCGCCAAGCCCGATTGCCATCGATTCCGGCCACCATCTTCACCACCATCTTCACCACCGCGAGCACCAACGCATCCAGGGTAAGCATGCGAGCCTCCCGGGCATCCTCGCTCTCCCCCTCTACCCCTAGATCTAGCTCGTGCCGACGAAGCCGCCATCGGCCTCCGCCACGGCTCACCGCCGAAGCCTCTCTCCGACGACCTCTTAGTCCGTAGCGCCGCCGTTAGACTCCGCGTAGTCAACCACGTCGAATGCACTCGCTAGCTAGTCCCCGTGCGTGCTCCGTTGACAGTTCGTGCTCGACGTTGCCGTCGGTCACCGTGCACTCGGTGCCGGTCGTGGCATCCCCCCCCCCCGGGTCAACCCGTCCGTGGGACGGTGCTGTGACGTGGGTGCCAGCGTGGCCTGGGCCCGGCGGTCAGCGGCACTGGCTAGCTCGGGCTGGGTACAAAACGGTTCGGCCCGTTTTTCTGGATTTAATAAAAAGATAGAAAATCATATGAACTTTGAAATTCAATATCTTTTGAATCACAAATCAGAAAAATGCAAACAATATGTCAAAATTCTCAGAAAAATCATATCTATCTGTTAGTGTCATTCTATGGTCAACTAAAAATTATTAAGATGCCTTTAATTAATAAATACTAAAATGGCAGAATTAAATCATTGTTTACAAAATTCATAACTTGAAGAATATTTATCCAAAAATTATGAATGAGGCATCAAAATGTTCAGTAAACAATGAACTACAAGTTTATGTCATTTGAGAGAATTGTAGAATTCAATTTTGTGCTGTTTAGATAAATTAATTAAAATGGCAGATTTAAATCACATTTTTGGGAAATTCATAACTTGATAAATAATGACTCGGAAATTATGCTTAATAGCCCAAAATGATCAGCAACTCAAGGGCTGTTTAGCTATGTTAATCTCACAGCGTGACAACAACTTTTCCTTTGATGTCATTTTCGAATTGGTTAAAATGATTTAAATTGAATAACCGTTTAATTCACAATTTCTTCATCGTTAATCGAAAAATTGCAAACGAAGTACCAAAATGATCAGGAGAACAATACCTATCTAATAATGTCATTCTCATGCATGTATAACTCATATATTAGTACTGGACATTTTGGATAAAAGCTTAGTTCACTAAGTTAAATATGGAGATATAACCCGTTAATTGCAATAATTATTTTAGGGGTTCCGTTTAACTTGTGGGACATGCCCAAGATCATTTCAGTGCATAATTTGACCATCTCAACATGAGTGTGCATTGCACCTTGGTATTCGTGTAATTTATTTCATTTCTTGTTATTGTTTGTGTTTCGGTAGATTCCGGAGTGGAGGTTCCACCACAATACCTCGACGATCCGCGCGACCAGCACCATCAGCAAGGCAAGAGATAACTTAACCTTCTTGGCATATAGCATCCTATTGTTTATACAATTATTTTATCCACCATAATATTGCATTCGATTGCAATGTCAACTTTTGCTCAAACTTATAGAGTATCCTATGTTATGCATTGTCCCCTGAAGCATCACATGTTCTCCCGCCTATGAACAATAGGTTTGATGTGTTGGCCTGAGTTAAAGATATAATTGTAGTATATATATGCTTAGCTATGCTTAGCCATGCTTAGTCGAATGCTTTATTGTCCGGTGGTTTAATTCCATAATTATTGATGTTGATGGAATGCTCGGACATGGTGGTTACTTGTGGTACTTAAATTAAATTGCTTAAAAGGTTTGGATGAGTTGCCATCGGGGCTGGTGTTTTGCCTCATTCTTGCCCCTAGGTGCGAGTTCTTGTCTCTAGAACCAAGGTTTGAGCGTGCTGCCATTGGTGGGGGTATGGGCTCCTTACTAACTGAATAACTTGTGCGGGCGTATCCAAGGGTCCTCTAGATTTGCGCTTTCCATTTGCGTGTGAGTTGCAGGTGGACGAAGGCGCGATGAAGAGGGTGTGTGTGGTGTTAGGGTGTGGCGATGGGGGCAGGGGCTGAAATAGGCTGGATAAACTTGTCCTGTCACCACAGATGACTCTTGGATAGTCCCACACGAGGTAAAGGTTTAACCGCGCCCACTTGCCAGCTTTCCCCGGAAGAGAGCTAACTAGGTGAGCTGGACGGTACCAATGGGTAAATTAGTACACCCCTGTAGGGTTTAATCTTTTTGAAAAGCCGTGTCCGCGGTTATGGATGCCTTGGGAACGGATTACGAGATCATAGAAAACTTTTGAACTAATTAAAGTTTGGCAGCTAGAGGTTGCAACTCAACGTGTGTTAAAAGGTTCCTTTCCTCGAGGGTGATTCGAGGGAGTGCCTTGGTGGAGAAGAGTGGTGTTTCTGGCTACTATGGGTTCAAGGTGAACCGAAGAAATATGTTTACTATCTTACCCCTCTGAGAAAACCCTCTGAGTAGTCGATGCCTTGAGTTATGTATGTAAAAATGAAAACTAGCTTTATGCAAAACAACTACATTATAGCTTTAGAGCCTAGTCATCATTGGGCCTATATCGCCCTACTAAACTTGCGAGTACGTCGTACTCAGTCTCTCTTTGTTGATTATTAATTGTTTCATAGGAGGACGTCACCGAGCAGTCAGGTGGGTTCTTCGTTGACATCGACGAGTAGTTTGGGGTTCCCAGGTGGCAGCTTGGGACGTCCTGAAACAGGCTGGCACGGGATGTTTATCTGTAGGCCTCTTAGGCCATAATTTGGATCTTGTTGTTTAGACAACTAAATTTGCTTCCGCTTGATGTAATGTTGGGTCTGTGACCTCTGACGTGTTATTTGCTATCTTTCTCATTATATGAGTTGAACTATGATCTCTTGTGTCGTAGAGTCTGTGATGTGCCAGATGTTCCGCAGTCTTGATCTCTCTATTATGCATTGATAGCTATGCCAGTGTTCATGGCATGATCGAGGTGTTGCGTTGCCGATGATCCATTCCGAGCACGCCTGCCAAAGGTTTTGGCCTGGGAGTGGTAACCCCAGTAACCCTCGATTGTGTAGCATGGCCTGTGGGTTACATAGTATCTCTGTATAATTCTGGGGTCGGGCGCTACAAATTGGTATCAGAGCAGGACTGCCTGTAGGAAACCCGTTCTATTGGTCGATGTCGAGTCTAGTGTTGTGAAAGTTATTTATAACCTAAAAATGAGTTGTGAAAACCCTCTTAGGATTCTTTTTACTCCTTACCCAATTCGCTCTATCTCTGAGTTATCTTACCTCTATTTGATTTTAACGGTCCTTCTGCTCGTCAGCAAATTCTACCCTCTAGGTTCACGGGGTTGGCTCCTACCTTTAGTTTACTGGTTAGCTCTGCTCGTCTGCCAATTCTAAAGCCCGAAGAGAGGAAGTATTGCGGTTCATCAAGACATTCCTCTGTTTTAGTCCAAGATCTTGAACCGAAGGTCCCGGATTGTGCTAGGGCTCCGGTGTAATGATTCATGGGGGTTGTCACCCTTGTGAGCATTATGCTATTGTGAGTCCCAGTACATGAAGCTGATCTTTAACCCAAGATCTTTCCCGTTGAATCCTGGTGTTAATGGTCAAACCCTACATCAGGTCGGCAAAATTTGAAGTTAGTCTTCAAGCTAGAGGTTGCAGCCGTAATTGATTTGCTCAGCAACGCTCTTCTCTGTCACTAGCTTTAGCTAGACTCTCTGTCAGGGAACCATCTGGATCCCGACAAGTTTTCTCTTAGCGAGTTTTCCATCAATGTCTGTGATTCCTCCAATAACACTCGTTCGTGAAACCCTTTCGGCACTAGTTGTAGGAAGAGTGATAACCAGGGCTTCTGAAACATTTTGAGATTGTTGTTAGCCATTCCTTACTCAAGATCTGTCGTCCGACCTCTATCTGTCTGTTGACAGTCAAGTTTTATCGTGCATTGGGGTGTTCTGATGCATGTTATTCTTGTGGTTCGACAAGGCATTCCACTTCGAGATGTCCGGAGAAACAAACTCCGGTACCTTGTCCATCTCTCGGCTAGGTCAAAGCATTGTGATTCACGGAGTAAGAGCTTGTCTAGCCTTTGTTCCGTTCCATCTTGGAGTGTCACACTCTTTTATATCAAGAGGTCGTGCTTAGTCTCATGACGTACTTGATGAAGTGATGCTCTTACCTTCCTTATCCATCTACCTCCGAGCTACTCGGGCTCAAGAATGTTGAGGATGTATATCGATGTGGTAATCGGATATTCTTAGCAATAGTTGTTTCTTTGAAAACCCACGGACTTTGATGGCACTCTTAGCATGAGTAGCACTTAGGTTATCAACACTAGATTGACGGAGCTGCCAAGTCCATTCGTTCAGGTGTACACCTTTGGTCAATGAGTTAGATTCGTGTCGAAACTCTCAAGACCACCTCTTGTATTGAAAAGCAAGATTCCTCTCCCAACCAGTGAAATGCGGTGGTTCGTGATATCCTGGATGGCTTTCCAGAAGGACTGCTGGGTTGTCCCCTGACCATGTTGTCGTGTAATATTGGAAACTTGTCAGAACCATCTTCGTGTCATCACATAGTACGTGTTCTGGATGTTAGGAGTGTTCTTCTCTGGTCCATGTGCAATGGTTGACTTATGTCGCCATGGGTCCGAGTGAAGTTCGCTTTGTCTCCCCGGAAATAATCACAAGTTGGTCATGCATGTGCGGATTGTTGTTCAGATGGTAGGTTGTTACCTCTAGTTCTCTAAATACATCATGAATGCCACTGGCTGATTTGTTTCTAAATAAGAAGAAGTTGTCAAATCTCATCATCTTACCGGTGCTCCCAACCAGGACTCAGTTGTGTTTCATTGCTTGGAATTCATGTTGGTTCAATTTCCTTTCATAGTCGTGACCCCATAGAACTCGCGATCTAGCTCGTGTTCTGGAGCTTGACACTGTGGCGATGTCTTGAGAAATCTAATGCCCCTACCTTTCGGGCAACTCTCGCAGACTTCCCTGCAGGCCTGCTAAGCCTGAAGTACCTGTACCCCTAACCAATATCTGAATCTCAAGCAGAAATGATGGTTGGTGGTTTATCAAGAGCATGACTTAGGCCTATTGTAACCCCGACATGTTCAGTGTTGTGGTTCACGCACCTCACTGGAAGGTCTAGCCACAAAATCTCTTGGCTCTTTACTCAGTCACCCGTACGTTGGGTGAATTCATCCGATACGTTAGGGCCCGAGCTTCTAACCTTATGGACACGTCTGGTGTCAAAAGCGTGGAGTCCAGAAGATGTCCTTTCTCCTCCCGGTGCTTCAAATCTCTACGGTCTAACCATCGGGGTGGTGTGAAGTAATGTCATGGTCTTGGACAAGGATCCTGATAAATGCGGGTGAACAAAGTGATCGGTTGTCCTATCCTCTGCTTGACCTCTGTTTGGTCAAGTCATTCCTAGTTTTTCTCAATGGCTTATGGTCTTGTGCAAAGTTCATATTTCCAACCCTTGGAGAAAACTTGTCTATCACCTTGAACTATCTTTTGTTCTTCTTGTCGGCATGTTATGCTGGTTACTTATGCTCTACAACAAGGAAGATCATCGTGTGATCAAGAAGATTGCGGAACATACGTGTTGTCATGTTCCCTCCTCTCTCTTTCTACTCTAGAATCTCGGGACGAGATTACTCTAAGGGGGTAGATTTGTAACAGCCCTAGTTTAGTACCCAAAAATTTGAACCAAATTTTCACTTTTTCTTTTCATTGCATCATGGCATACATATTTAAATTGCTAAATTCAAGTAAAGCAACACTTGGAAATTATAAAAAGGGAAGCAAAACCCTTCCCCAAAATCCCAAACCAAATGCAATGCTCAAGTTGGCAAAACCAAATATTCTTGAGCTTCCATATTTGTCCAGGAAGTTCCAAGAATGCATTTCATAATTATTTGGCAAAGTCAAATTCTTGCCAAACAATTAAATAAATTGGGACTTCAAATTTTGAAACCAATTCTTAAACCAATTCTTAATTTTGAAACCAAGTTAAACATTTCAAAATTTCCAAATAAAATATAGGGAGGTTCATTATATTATTGGGAGCCTCCATGAATAATTTCACTTATTTTGAAAAATGTTAAGTACCCCAATTAAATGGATTTTGCATTTGATAAAAAATGTCATTTGTAAAATCCTATGAGCAAATGTTGTGAAAAACTTTTTATTTTGCCACACCAATTTTTGTGGAGCTTCTACATGTCATGGGGAGGCTACATGAATTTTGGAAGCATTTATAAAAATGTTTAAAGGCCTTATTTAAATCCCTAAACCCTACTGGTTTTAAATGAAAAAGGAAAAAAGAATGACAAACTCTGACGGGTGGCCCCCCATGTCATCCTCTCTCTCTCCTCCTTCCTCCTGGCGCCACAGTGGAAACCCTGGCACCATGGCCGTGCTGCGTCGTGGCCTCCTCTGCTTCCCCCGCGCCGTGGCCCCCCTGGTGGATAAAGAGCTCCCCGCCACGCCTACCCTGCTCTCTCCCTTCCTCCTCCCCCCCCCCCCCCCCCCCCCGCGAAACCCTAACCCTAGCCGCCATGCCCGTGACCTAGCCGAGGACGCCGCCGCCGCATCGCCGTCAATTGAAGCTTACCCGGAGCTAGCCGACGCCGCCATCCGCTCCGCCTCGTCTTCCTCTTCTTCCTCGAGCGAGTAGTCGTCGCGGGACGCCCGGAGTCTTCGCCTCCGTCCTCGACTTCTTCTCTCCGGCCGCCGCCCACCAAGCCCAATTGCCGTCGATTGCGGCCACCATCTTCACCACTGCGAGCACCAATGCATCCAGGGTAAGCATGCGAGCCTCCCGGGCATCCTCACTCTCCCCCTCTACCCCTAGATCTAGCTCGTGCCGACGAAGCCGCCGTCGGCCTCCGCCACGGCTCACCGCCGGAGCCTCTCTCCGACGACCTCTTGGTCCGTAGCGCCGCCGTTAGACTCCGCATAGTCAACCACGTCGAATGCACTCGCTAGCTAGTCCCCGTGCGCGCTCCGTCGACGGATCCGTGCTCGACGTTGCCGTCGGTCACCGCGCGCTCGGCGCCGGTCGTGGCATCCCCCCTCCCCGGGTCAACCCGTCCGTGGGCTGGCGCTGTGACGTGGGTGCCAGCGTGGCCTGGGCCCGGTGGTCAGCGGCACTGGCTAGCTCGGGCTGGGTACAAAACGGTTCGGCCCGTTTTTCTGGATTTAATAAAAAGACAGAAAATCATATGAACTTTGAAATTCAATATCTTTTGAACCACAAATCAGAAAAATGCAAACAATATGTCAAAATGCTCAGAAAAATCATATCTATCTGTTAGTGTCATTCTATGGTCAACTAAAAATTATTAAGTTGCCTTTAATTAATAAATACTAAAATGGCAGAATTAAATCATTGTTTACAAAATTCATAACTTGAAGAATATTTATCCAAAAATTATGAATGAGGTATCAAAATGTTCAGGAAAATATGAACTACAAGCTTATGTCATTTGAGAGAATTGTAGAATTAAATTTTGTGCTGTTTAGATAAATTAATTAAAATGGCAGATTTAAATCACATTTTTGGGAAATTCATAACTTGATAAATAATGACTAAAATATTATGCTTAATAGCCCAAAATGATCAGCAACTCAAGGGCTGTTTAGCTATGTTAATCTCACAGCATGACAACAACTTTTCCTTTGATGTCATTTTTGAATTGGTTAAAATGATTTAAATTGAATAACCGTTTAATTCACCATTTCTTCATCGTTAATCGAAAAATTGCAAACGAAGTACCAAAATGATCAGGAGAACAATACCTATCTAATAATGTCATTCTCATGCATGTAGAACTCATATTTTAGTACTGGACATTTTGGATAAAAGCTTAGTTCACTAAGTTAAATATGGAGATATAACCCGTTAATTGCAATAATTATTTTAGGGGTTCCATTTAACTTGTGGGACATGCCCAAGATCATTTCAGTGCATAATTTGACCATCTCATCATGAGTGTGCATTGCACCTTTGTATTCATGTTATTTATTTCATTTCCTGTTATTGTTTGTGTTTCGGTAGATTCCGGAGTCGAGGTTCCACCACAATACCTCGACGATCAGCGCGACCAGCACTATCAGCAAGGCAAGAGATAACCTAACCTTCTTGGCATCGAGCATCCTATTGTTTATACAATTATTTTATCCACCATAATATTGCATTCGATTCCAATGTCAAGTTTTGCTCGAACTTATAGAGTATCCTATGTTATGCATTGTCCCCTGAACCATCACATGTTCTCCCGCCTATGAACAATAGGTTTGATGTGTTGGCCTGAGTTAAAGATATAATTGTAGTATATATATGCTTAGCTATGCTTAGCCATTCTGAGTCAAATGCTTTATTGTCCGGTGGTTTAATTCCATAATTATTGATGTTGATGGAATGTTCGGACATGGTGGTTACTTGTGGTACTTAAATTAAATTGCTTAAAAGGCTTGGATGAGTTGCCATCGGGGATGGTGTTTTGCCTCATTCTTGCCCCTAGGTGCGAGTTCTTATCTCTAGAACCAAGGTTTGAGCGTGCTGCCATTGGTGGGGGTATGGGCTCCTTACTAACTGAATAACTTGTGTGGGCGTATCCAAGGGTCCTCTAGATTTGCGCTTTCCATTTGCGTGTGAGTTGCAGGTGGACGAAGGTGCGATGAAGAGGGTGTGTGTGGTGTTAGGGTGTGGCGATGGGGGCAGGGGCTGAAATAGGCTAGATAAACTTGTCATGTCGCCACAAATGACTCTTGGATAGTCTCACGCGAGGTAAATGTTTAACCGCGCCCACTTGCCAGCTTTCTCTTGTGCTGCCTAACATGATCAAGATCGATTATTGTAATAGGCTACATTCATCGTCATGTCTTCCTCCGGGATGATTTGTGATTAGTCTCACCTTGGACTACGGGTCCATGGCAGTAGCTAGTTGGTAGTCTCTCTCTCTTGTGCTTCATGTCTTATGATCTTGTGAGCTGCCTAACATGATCAAGATCGATTATTATAATGCTATGTGATGTGTTTGCTGGGATCCGATGGATTATGAAGTTATGTTCAGATTGTGCATGATTCTTATATGAGTAATTTATGTTCTTGCATGCTCTCCGATGTGCGTAGTTACTTTGGCCAAGTGATTGTGTGTATCTCCAAGAGAGGGTATTTATGCTAGATAGTGGGTTCATGCCCCCTTTTGTTCCTGGGCACGAGTGACAGAAACGTTTAAAGGCGAGGGTGTGCTATTGCTACTAAGGGTAAAACAGCGGTGTTAATGTCTCTTTTGATATTAGTATTGCTTACTTTATGCACTTTACTTAATGCAATTGTCTGTTGCTTGCAACTTAATACCGTTGGGTGACAGGCTGGATAGCGATCCCACGGTGGACTTTTTAGACAAAGACGCAGTTGGACTCAACGGTCTTTGTTCCTTGTCATGATGCCTCCATAAATATTATCATGTCCTTTTTGTCATAGCTAAATTGGGTTTGTGTCATGATCTTGTCAATTGCCTAGCTGTAATTCGTTCACCCATCACATGCATATTTTATTTACTTGAGAGACTACACTAGTGAACCCATGGCCCCCGGTCCATCTTTTTACATTGTTTACAACCTCATTTACTTGCTTTTAATCATCATTACTCCTCTGGTCATTTTTCATATTTCATCATACAATTAACCGCTTTGTTTTCTGCGAGACCGGAAAGATTGACAACCTTTCCGCCATTGGGGGCAAAGTATTTTGGTTGAGTGTGTGCAGGTCCACGTCTGTTGAAGGTCAAGCGCCAGAGATCTTCAACATTCACCTCGTTGTTGATTTCAAAGTCCTACTAGTTCGATAAACCTCGGTTCGTTAAACGAGGGAAAAATGCTACTAGCTGCAATTCCGCCTTCGCTTGGGGCACCACCCTACTTATTTTAATACAGCAGCAGGGCTTTGGCCCTGCATGAGATTATTCATGAGCTGAAATCTCAGAATCTTGGTGAATTAGTCCTAAAGCTAGACTTTGAGAAAGACTTTAATCGTGTTAGGGGGATGCTAGCAGCAATGGAGGATAAAACCGAACATTTTTTGCGGGGGCTGAAGCACCGCTACCTCCCTAATCAGTTACTTTCCTATGGGTGGACCCTGCTCTGGTACCACAAATAAAAATTTACTATTACAACAAATTGTCGCAACATTTTTTTCAGAATATGTGCTACAAGAAAAGGCAAAATAATTTCATAACATTTCAAAAGGTAATTCATCAAATGAGGTGGTTATGCGGAAAAAAATCACAACATTTTTTTATTGAGATGATACAAACCGTGAAAAAATCACAACATTCAAAAAATAGTAATCCAACAAAAAAAAGTGGTTCTGCGACATTATTTTTGCAAGGTCCAAATTAACAGTTATATGTTGTTTCTGCGATGTCTGGAACAACATCTAGGGGGCGACACATCTAGGACACTCTCAGCCTTTGCTCTGGTCCAAACCTGATAGTTGCACCATTGGTGCCACTCTTGGGAGTTCCCCGGAACCCGGCCTAGGAACGTTGGAATAGTCGGACCTTGGAACATCCGGGAAAATATCTGAGCCATAAGCGAGACTTGTATCACTTGCGCCACTCTTTTTTTGCGCCACTCTTGAAGAGCCCCGGAACAAAACTTCTGGTAGTGCCAGGGCCTGGAACATCGAGGATATAATCCCGGGACATCCGGGTCAATAGATCAACAACACAACAATTAAAGATGGAGGGTGAAATTCTTGACTATGGGAAGGCTTAAGGATTCATATATGTAGATTTGTGTACGTGATTTGATTTCACCCATACCTTCAAAGTGGAACCTTCTTAATAGTAAGGTTAACGACTGGATGAACGAAAATCGTCAGGACACCGTCTATTTTCTCCTTTAACTTTGAGGGGTCTCCAACAATTTATGCTTTATTCCAAGAGTGCCTAGGCACTATCATAAAGCTCAAGTACACAGCTAGTCCGCTAATAATATTTTCATTAATACCATAACCATTCAGGGATAGAAATGTTCTTCACGTGGCCTTGTTTTGATTGAAATAGTCAGTTAAGCACATTAAGATGTGAAAATGAATATAAAATACGGGAAACTGCACTTGCATAGACTAAGACAACTCAATGTAATGAAAAAGAGTACAAACAAACCCTCCTTAAACATGTAATGAAAACATTGCAGTATAATCATTTTGCTCAACTGGGTTGTGTTGGTAGTCTTCTTCGAGGGAGTGAGATATCAACATACACGAGTCACATGGTAATGAAAATAAACGATGTGTTTGTTTTGTAGTTTTGATTTCGGTGGTGGCTAGGTTCAAACAATCTGGATGTTTTTTTTAGAGCAACCACATATTTCATTAATTGAAAATCAAGTTACATGAAGTAACAGATGTGGACACTAAAAGACACACTGGGATAAAATGGTTATCCTGAAAACTTTGCATAAAACATCCTAAGAGATCAAGAAATACAAAAAGATTCCTAGGGTTTCTTGCAACCACCGAAGCTAGTGGCTGATACGTCTCCGACGTATCTATAATTTTTAATGTTCCATGCTTGATTATATATCAGTGCCACATGTTTTTACAATGTTATTATATCATTTTGGCGTAATTTATGGAAATAACCTATTAACAAGATGCCCAGTACCAGTTCCTGTTTTCTGCTATCTTTTTGTTTCAGAAAAGTTGTTCTGAGAAGTTTATCGGATTGCTCTCCAAATTTACGGGAATTATTTCCAATATGAAACGAAGATGGAGCCCGAAGGACAGCCGGAGGGGAGGCACAGGGGCTCCAGGAGCCACCCGGCCGCGGCCTCCCCTTGGCCGCGCGTGGGGCCCACCTGGGGCCCCTGTCCATCGCCTCGTGTTGCCCATTCGCCTATTAATTCCCCTCTGACCTAAAAATAGAGGAGAACCGATCACAATTTTCAGAATACGTCCGAGTCCGCCGCCACCAAAAACCCTAATTCGGGGGACAGAAGTTCCTGTTCCGGCACACTGTCGGGATTGGGAATTGCCCCCGGAGCCATCTTCATCGCCGTTGCTGCCTCCCATGATGCGCCGAGAGTAGTTCTTCATCGAGGCTGAGGGCTCTACTGTAGCTATGTGGTTATCTCTCTCTCCCATGGTGTGATCTTTATGTGATCGTGAGCATTGTTAGTACGGCTGAATTCTTATGTAATGTTATGCTACTCTATTGGTTTGTCTAGTATAATTTCCGGAGTTAGTGACAACACAAAGCCTTGGTGACAGACGGGGGTGTGTGTGACTCCTTGATAGATTATCTAGAGTGATAATTACCATGTTTATTCTTTGTGGAATTGTGGTGTTTGTTTACTCAGACTTTGAGGTGTGCTTTTGTAGCCCTACGCATAGTACCCTTGTTTTATCAAGGAGAAGGATAATTCCGAGTAGCACTTGCATGCTTTCAGTTGTGCTAACATGTTGAGAGAGATCCCTAGTGAAAGTAGGATCCCTAGGCCTTGTTTCCAATCATCAGAACATCGTTTCTAGTCACTTTTGTTACATGTTTGCTTGCTGCCATTTTTATTACAGATTACAAATACCACTTGTTACCATCCATATCACTTGTATTTTACCGTATCTTCGCCGAACTAGTGCACCTATACAACTGACAATTGTATTAGGTGTGTTGGGGACACAAGAGACTTCTTGTATCTTAATTGCAGGGTTGCTTGAGAGGGGATACGTTCAACCTCTTCCTCCCGTGGATTCGATAAACCTTGGGTTACTCACTTAAGGGAAAATTGCTACTGTCCTACAAACCTCTGCACTTGGAGGCCCAACACTGTCTACAGGAATAGAAGCGTGTAGTAGACATCAAGCTATTTTCTGGCGCCATTGCCGGGGAGGTAAGGTAAGCGGCACTCACACTCCGGCAACGAAGCTCTTTTCTTGCCGGGGAGGTGAGTGCTTGAAGGTATCTTCTTTAGATCTTGCAATTAAATCTTTTTGTTTCTTGTTTATTTCACTAGTTCGGTTTAATGGAAAACAACAAAAAAATGAGAGAGCTTTATAAAATTTATCTTGAAATTGGTCATGATGCTTTTGAAGAGAAAATTTAAAAACCTATGGAACTTTATTTGCATAATAATCATGATAGTAGCAATGTTATTAGCATGAATTCTTTGGACGCCATTATTGCTAATGCTATGGAAAATTCTAATCTTGGGAAAGCTTGTTTTGATGAATATGATATTTTTAGTCCCCCAAGCTTTGAGGAGGAAATTTACTTTGATGATACTTTGCCTCCAATATATGATGATTAGAATAATTGTGATATTTTAGTTCCACCTACTCTGGAGGATAAAGTTTATTTTGATTATGATATGCCTCCTATATATGATGATTACAATGATGGTTGTGATAGTTTTGCTCCCACTATTAGTAATGACAATGACTATATTTATGTGGATCATGATAAGAATGCTTGTAGATCATGATAAGAAGGCTTTATGTGATACGTATATTGTGGATTTTATTCATGATGCTACTCAAAGTTATTATGAGAGAGGGAAACATGTATGTAAGTATCTCAACAATATTATGTTTCCTCTCTTTATGTTGAAGGTTTTAATGTTGCACTTGCTTTGCCTTTCTATGCTTAGTGCTTTATGCTCCAATGATTTATTTTCTTACAAGATGCCTATGAATAGCAATAGATTTAGACTTAAATGTGTTTTATATTTGCTTCATGATGCTCTCTTTTGGGTTCCAACTCTTATTCTTATGAGAGCATCATTAAAATTATCATGCCTAGCTAAAAGGCTTTAAAGAAAAGCGCTTATGGGGGGCAACCCATTTTATTTTTACCTTCTGTTTATTTTTGTTTTCTTTGAGTTTGGGTGATGTTAGTTCTGTAACAACTCCCTTGTATCTTTTTGTTTTGGTTTTTGGTGCCAAGAATAGCCTCTAAAGAGAGGAAGACTAATTGGTGAGTTTGCTGTCCAGAAATAGATTTCTGTTCTTCACTGTTCGAAAATCCAAAAAATCACAGGACTTCATATGTGGATGCAAATTTTTGCCAGAAAGCATCAGAGTTTTTTCTACCTTTCTCTAGTTTTGAGTTTTCTGATTTGAGATACAGAAGTGCCCCTAAAAAATTCATCTTTACAGTCTGTTCTGTTTTTGACAGATTCTGTCCTTAGTTTTGCATTGCTTCTTTCACGGGCAAAGTGAAGTTCTTTTCAAAGCTGGAGCTTTACTTAGACCTTTGTGACAGTAGCTAATGTTTTAAAAAATAAGTTCATGATATGTGCTTTGGAACTGAAGGAAGATATTGTTTTTGTGGACTAACCCCTATAACGAAGTTGCTATAAGTTATGCGTGAAGGAAGTTTTCAAGTATCCAAGTGCGAGGTGATGAAGGAAGATCAAGAAGGGATAAAAGCCTAAACTTGGGGAGGCTCCCCATGGACCGTCCTCTGAAATATTCAAGAAGTCAGAAGCGTCTAAGCTTGGGATGCCCAAGGCATCCCCTTCTTCATCGACAATCATCGATTTCTCTCATGGTACTATATTTTTATTCCTTTACACATTATGTGTTGTTCTTGGAGCGTCAGTTTGTTTTTACTTTCAGTTTGTTTGTGTTTTGTTCTCTGGTCTTTTCAATAAATTGGGTCCATGCATGCTTGTTTGGGAGAGAGACACGCTTCGCTTTTTCGTAGAACACTCCTGTTCTTCACTTTCGTGTGTTGAGTGTTTAGCGGTTATTATGATTGCCTTTAGCTCTTGTTTTTCATGTATCTCTTGTTTAGAGTTGTTAGCTTTTGTAGTTAGGAAGTTTTGCTCATGTTGCTTCACCCTTTTTGTTTTGTTTCAAATAAGTTGATTGGTGTTTGGCTAAGTGGAAATTATCATGTAGGAAGTGTAAAAAGTGATGCTTAATCTTGTAGACCATTGTCTTGAATCTTTGATACTTGGCAATTGGTTAGAGATATGAAGTAGATTAATGTGTAAAATTGTGGATCATCTAGTAAGAGCAGATTAGTAAAGAATTACCGTAAGGCTTTAAAATTGTGTTGCTTGATCCTGCTTGGTAGTTCTCAAAGTCTAGATATTCTTTTGCAAAGAGTTGGTTTGGCTAACAAGGTAGACGGTGTGAAGTATAGTGGTTATGCATGATGTATATCTGTAGTCATTTATTGAACCAAGTTGATGTTATTGTTTGCTTGATACCCTGCTAAGCCCAAAAACTCTGTACTGAGAGGGAATACTTCTCGTGCATCCAACTCCCTGAGCCAAAAATCTTTGCCATTGGTGTCCACCATACCTACCTACATATGGTATTTCCCTGCCACTCCAAGTAAAATTTTCATGTGCTATCTTTAAAATATTCAAAATTCTCCTTTTTGTGCCTCTGTTTTTAAGCCATGAGGAAGCAGTGAGAAGTTGGTTATAACTTGTGACAGGCAAGGTCATTTCCCCCCTTTCACCCGGTGTTGATGGTTTACGTCCTCACTTGAATCAACCCAAGAGCGGCTTAAGAAAAATATAAATATAACTCACCATTCTCCTCCGCACAATGAAAATCTGAGAAATCAGCTCAAACATTGGTTAGTGGTGAAACAAAGGAGAAAGAGGAATGTACTCGTTCCTCTAAACCAGCCGCTCTCACAAGTCTAAAAGCCTTGCTTGTTATGGGGGACTAGCTAGTTTCTTTGTTGTGAAGTCGTTGACGAAAGCATGCATGTCTCAAAACTGTTTTACTTCTATCAAAAATAAAAATAAAATAAAAGCTCTAACACATGATTAATCCCTGCTTCCCTCTGCGAAGGGCCTTTCTTTTACTTTTATGTTGAGTCAGTCTTCCTCCTCCTTCTAAACTCCTCAAGAAATCACTTGGTATCAACTTTAGTTCATGTTATCTTTGTGTCTAACTGTGAAAACTTTGTATTGACTTTATCTTAAGATAAACAAGTTGCAAGTTGAAGCTTTATGCTGAAGAGTTAAATCTTCCTTTGTGTTGGCCAAACTCCTTTGTTGAATCAATATTGCTTTGTGATTTATCAATCATTATCAAGTGTTATGCTTTTAAAACTTGAAAGTACTCTTTGCTAGTAGATTCTTATTTAGATGTTTTACCTGGTTAATCATTGTTTGTTTCATCCAATGAACCTTTGTTTTGGATCATTGCATTCAGTTCATATTCTTTACATGATTAGTTGATCATGATTGTGATTGGTAGCATGTCACTTCAAAAATTATTTTGTTATCACTTACCTACTCGAGGACGAGCAACTCCGCCTATGTTGTCTCAACATAGCCGGTCCCAAGCCCGGACAAAGGAGGAGGGTTGTGATAGGCTTGGCGAGCCAACGTAAAAACTCAGCTACTCTTATGGAGATCAAACCCAAAAGAACCTCGTTGGGGCGTAACCCTCTTAGCGACTCGCCATATCGAAACCCGGGTGTGGTGTCAAATAGGCAAGGGCCAGGCCGCCACCCCTTGGTGGCGTGTCATGTCTTGATCTGGATACGGTGTTAAGTGAGCAAGGATCGGGTCGCCGCATCCTTAGTGACGCGCTACACCGACGCCCTGGTGTAGTGAAAAATGAGCAAGGGTCTTCGCACTTGACTCGACGAGTGCGGAGGGTAAGGAAGATAGCCGAGCCTAGGAGGATCCGCTTAGGTAGCTGGAACGTAGGGTCCCTAACGGGTAAGTTACGGGAGTTAGTTGATAGGGTGGTAAGGAGGCGTGTTGATGTCCTATGCGTCCAAGAGACCAAATGGAAGGGATAGAAGGCGAAGGAGGTGGAGGATACCGGCTTCAAGCTATGGTACACGGGGACAACTTCAAATAAAAATGGAGTAGGCATCTTGATCAACAAGAGCCTCGAGGATGGAGTGGTGGAAGTCAAGAGACAAGGGGACCAGATTATCATAGTCAAGCTGGATGTTGGGGACTTACTCCTCAATGTTATCTGCGCGTACGCCCCGCAGGTAGGCCACAATAAGAGCACCAAGAGGGAGTTCTGGGAAGGCCTCAAGGACACGGTTAGTAGGGTACCTATTGGTGAGAAGCTCTTCATAGGAGGAGACCTCAATGGCCATGTGGGTACATCTAACATAGGTTTTGAAGGGGTGCATGGTGGCTTTGGCTATGGTATTCGGAACCAAGAAGGTGAAGACGTCTTAAGCTCCGCTTTAGCCTACAACATGGTCGTAGCTAACACCCTCTTTAGGAAGAGAGAATCCCACCTAGTGACTTTCAGTAGTGGGCAACACTCTAGCCAGATTGATTTTGTCCTCTCTAGAAGAGAAGACAGACGAGCTTGCCTTGATTGTAAGGTGATACCTCGAGAGAGTGTGGTCCCTCAACATAAGCTGGTGGTGGCTGACTTCCGCTTTCGGATTCGTATTCAGCGGGACAAGCACGCCAAAGTCGCTAGAACGAAGTGGTGGAAGCTAAGGGGGGAGGCAGCCCAGACTTTCAAGGAGAGGGTTATTAGGGAGGGCCCTTGGGAGGAAGGAGGCGATGCAAACATTATGTGGATGAGGATGGCGAGTTGCATTCGGAAGGTGGCTTCAGAGGAGTTTGGGGTGACCAGGGGAAGGAGAAGCGATGCTAAGGATACCTGGTGGTGGAACGTTGACGTTCAGAAGGCTATTAAGGAGAAGAAGGACTGTTTCAGATGCTTATATCTTGATAGGAGTGCAGCCAACATGGATAAGTACAAGGGGGCAAAGAAGGCCGCAAAGCAAGCGGTGAGCGAGGCAAGGGGTCGGGCGTATGAGGACCTCTACCAGCGTTTAAGCACGAAGGAAGGCGAAAGGGACATCTATAAGATGGCCAAGATTCGGGAGAGGAAGACGAGGGATGTCAACCAAGTCAAATGCATCAAGGATGGAGCAGATCAACTTCTCGTGAAGGATGAAGAGATCAAGCGTAGATGGCGAGAGTACTTTCACAACCTCTTCAATGGAGAGAATGAGAGCTCTACCTTCCAGCTAGACGACTCCTTTGATGATACCAGTAGACGCTTTGTCCGACGTATCCAGGAGTCCGAGGTCAGGGAGGCATTGAAGAGGATGAAAGGAGGAAAGGCGATGGGTCCTGATGGTATTCCCATTGAGGTGTGGAGAGGCCTCGGAGACATAGCGATAGTATGGCTAACTAAGCTTTTCAACCTCATTTTTCAGTCAAACAAGATGCCCGAAGAATGGAGGAGTACATTAGTGCCAATCTTCAAGAACAAGGGAGATGTTCAAAGTTGCACTAATTACCGTGGAATCAAGCTGATGAGCCATACAATGAAGCTATGGGAGAGAGTCATTGAGCATCGCTTAAGAAGATTGACAAGTGTGACCAAAAATCAATTTGGTTTCATGCCTGGAAGGTCTACCATGGAAGCCATCTTCTTGGTACGACAACTTATGGAGAGATACAGGGAGCAAAAGAAGGACCTCCATATGGTGTTGATTGACTTGGAGAAGGCCTATGATAGGATACCATGGAATGTCATGTGGTGGGCCTTGGAGAAAAACAATGTCCCAATAAAGTACATCACCCTCATTAAGGATATGTACGATAATGTTGTGACAAGTGTTCGAACAAGTGATGGCGACACCAGTGACTTTCCGATTAAAATAGGACTGCACCAAGGTTCAACTTTGAGCCCTTATCTTTTTACTTTGGTGATGGATGAGGTCACAGGGGATATACAAGGAGATATCCCATGGTGTATGCTCTTTGCGGATGATGTGGTGCTAGTCGATGATAGCCGAGCGGGGGTTAATAGAAAGTTAGAGTTGTGGAGGCGGACTCTGGAATCGAAAGGGTTTAGGCTTAGTAGAACTAAAACTGAGTACATGAGATGCAGTTTTAGTTCTACTATGCAGGAGGAGGAGGAAAAGGTTAGTCTTGATGGGCAGGTGGTACCTGAGAAAGACACCTTTCGATATTTGGGGTCTATGTTGCAGAAGGATGGTGATATCGATGAAGATGTGAGCCATCGGATCAAGGCTGGTTGGATGAAGTGGTGCCAAGCTTCTGGCGTCCTCTGTGACAGGAGAGTGCCACAAAAGCTAAAAGGCAGGTTCTATAGGACGGCGATCCGGCCTGCGATGTTGTATGGCACAGAATGTTGGCCAACCAAGAGGCGACATATCCAAAAACTAGGTGTAGCAGAGATGCGCATGTTGAGATGGATATGTGGCCACACAAGAAAGGACCGGGTCCGGAATGATGACATACGTGAAAGAGTTGGCGTAGCACCGATTGAAGAGAAGCTTGTCCAACACCATCTAAGATGGTTTGGACATATACAACGTAGGCCTCCAGAAGCGCCAGTGCATATCGGCAGGATAAAGCGGGCTGAGAATGTTAAGAGGGGTCATGATAGACCAAACTTGACATGGGAGGAGTCCGTTAAGAGAGACCTGAAGGATTGGAACATCACCAAAGAACTAGCCATGGACAGAGGTGCGTGGAAGTTAGCTATCCACATGCCAGAACCATGACCTGGCTTCGAGATCTTATGGGTTTCAACTCTAGCCTACCCCAACTTGTTTGGGACTGAAAGGCTTTGTTGTTGTTGTTGTTACCTACTCGAGGACGAGCAGGAGTTAAGCTTAGGGATGGTGATACGTCTCCGACGTATCTATAATTTTTGATTTCCATGTTTGATTATATATCAGTGCCACATGTTTTTACAATGTTTTTATATTATTTTGGCATAATTTATGGAACTAACCTATTAACAAGATGCCTAGTGCCAGTTCCTGTTTTCTGCTGTCTTTTTGTTTCAGAAAAGTTGTTCTGAGAAGTTTCTCGGATTGCTCTCCAAATTTACGGGAATTATTTTCAATATGAAATGAAGACGGAGCCCGAAGGACAGCCGGAGGGGAGGCACAGGGGGCTCCAGGAGCCACCCGGACGCGGCCCCCCCTTGGCCGCGCGTGGGGCCCACCTGGGGCCCCTGTCCATCGCCTCGCGTCACCCCTTCACCTATAAATTCCCCTCTGACCTAAAAACAGAGCAGAACCGATCACAATTTCCAGAATACGTCTAAGGCCGTCGCCACCAAAAACCCTAATTCGAGGGACAGAAGTTCCTGTTCCGGCACCCTACCGGGATTGGGAATTGCCCCCGGAGCCATCTTCATCGCCGTTGCTTCCTCCCATGATGCGCCGGGAGTAGTCCTTCATCAAGGCTAAGGGCTCTACTGTAGCTATGTGGTTATCTCTCTCTCCCATGGTGTGATCTTTATGTGATCGTGAGCATTGTTAGTACGGCTGAATTCTTATGTAATGTTATGCTACTCTATTGGTTTGTCCAGTATAATTTCCGGAGTTAGTGACAACACAAAGCCTTGGTGACAGACGGGGTGTGTGTGACTCCTTGACAGATTTCTAGAGTGATAATTACCATGTTTATTCTTTGTGGAATTGTGGTGTTTGTTTACTCAGACTTTGAGGTGTGCTTTTGTAGCCCTACGCATAGTACCCTTGTTTTATCAAGGAGAAGGATAATTCCGAGTAGCACTTGCATGCTTTCAGTTGTGCTAACATGTTGAGAGAGATCCCTAGTGAAAGTAGGATCCCTAGCCCTTGTTTCCAATCATCAAAACACCGTTTCCACTCACTTTTGTTACATGTTTGATTGCTGCCATTTTTATTACAGATTACAAATACCACTTGTTACCATCCAAATCACTTATATTTTACGGTCTCTTCACCGAACTAGTGCACCTATACAACTGACAATTGTATTAGATGTGTTGGGGACACAAGAGACTTCTTGTATCTTAATTGTAGGGTTGCTTGAGAGGGGATACGTTCAACCTCTTCCTCACGTGGATTCGATAAACCTTGGGTTACTCACTTAAGGGAAAATTGCTACTGTCCTACAAACCTATGCACTTGGAGGCCCAACACTGTCTACAGGAATAGAAGCGTGTAGTAGACATCAGTGGCCGCCGCCCAACCCCAGCGCCGCCAAGACGCACGCTGGAAGAGACGCCGAGCCTCCACCATTGCAAGATCCAAAAAGCACCATCGATAACGAGGCTTTGTGAGTCAATGAACCGGCCTGCTGCACGCAGCAAGGCACATGTTGCTGTGGCACGTCGAACATGGGACGTCCCCGTGCTGTCATGGACCAAGATCCGCTGCCTCCCATCGATGAAGTCGGAGAAGAACGACATATCCACCACCTCCGGACCAACATCCTCGCTCCAGAGAAACCACCTCGCCCCGGCCATTGCAGATAACAATGAACATCAGCGACACACCGAGAAATAAATCTTGCTAGATCTGAAGAACGGCGAGTAGACCAAGTTGCTGATCCGAAGGACCGACGAGCACATGTTGCCATCAACTCCGAGACGCCGCCGTGAAGGTCGCCGTTGGTGTGAGAGTAGAGTTGAGTCAGATTTATTTGCCCGGACGCTGCTCCCACCACCCCATCAATGCCCCACAGCAGACAAACCCTAACCAAAACTACTAGGTGACGAAACGATGTCCCCCTCCCTCCTGCCGCCAGAGCGGTAAGCAGAGAGAGAGGGAACCAACTCTCCTGCCGGCTGAGATCTGGAGGAGTTGGTTTCTGCCGCCGCCTGTTAGGAGGAACAAATTGAACCGTCCGGACAATCTGGATGTGAAGTGCGTGCCTTCTACGCTCCTTGTTCGCAACGAGTTTTAATTGTTTTGCTCTACTAGGTCATGGACGAAATCATCCGGCATTCCCAGGCCGAACCCATCGCACCAGGTTTCATTTGGGAGCACCGACGGGAGGAAAAAGTCACGTGGGCCAGCTCTGTCGGCGAGACAAACCCGTTTCCCGCCGTTTTTTCGGCTCCCTCCTTTTTCTTCTTCTCCATAGCCCCTAGATCCCAGCATTCAACATCCCCCGGTCGGCCGATGACCCGCAGCCGCCTCCGCCGCAGAAAAAGAAGGCAAGGCCGCCGGGCCTGACCAACGCCGAGTGGAAGATGAAAGTCGAGCACAGACAGACACTCACGACCGACCGCAAGGGAAGGGACGAGAGGAAGAAGGCCAAGGATGCGGCGGAGGCAGAGCGGGTGATGGCGGGTTTGGTGGCGGCGGAGCGGGAGAAAGCGGGCTTCCTTGCGCCTATATTCCCGCCGCACGCTGGCGCTGGCCTCTACTTGCTGCCCGACGCTTGGGGAAGCCAAGCAAGTGTCGTGTCGCCGTCGCCACCGTCCTTCTCGCTATCGTTGTGGGCCTTCTAACCGGCGTCGCCGGCCACGCCGTGCTGGAGGAACTCGCCCGAGTACAACAACGACGACCCACATGGCTGATTCAACCCCGACGTCACCTTCCCGCACCCTCCTCCATGTGGCCCTTCCGCCTTCAGCACCGAAGCAAACGGTCCCTACGGGGGCTCATCGACCTGCGCAAGATCGTCGGCATTGCACCGTGGCGCTCTCTTCTACACTCCGGTGAGCCCGCACCAGTTTGGCGGCAAGAGAACCGATGCATGCAGCGTGTTCGGCAAAATGCCCGGTGACTCGCAGGCCTACATGGACGACATCATCATGATCGGTTCCGCGGCCGCGGCGTCATACCCCGGGTACTCGTAGGAAGAAGTGGTTGAAGAAGAGCTCGACGGGGAGCAGGAGGAGGAAGTCGATGACGAAGAGGAACAGTTGGCCGCCGCAGCCAAAGGGAAGAAAAAGAAGAAGCCAGCCTCCGCCATCGCCAAGCAAGCCGAACCTCGTATCAAGTGGAGCTCCAAAGAAGACGAGTGCATGGCCTAAGCCTGAAAGACTGTGAGGATGGATGCGATCACCGGTGCGAATCAGAATTCGGACAACTAATGGAAGAGGGTGAAGAGGGTGTTCGATGAGCGCAAGCTATGTCATCCCGAGTTCAACACAATTTACATGAAGCGCGGTGAGAAAGTAATGGCGAACCATTGGGCGATCATCCAGCAAGTTTGTAGCAAATGACATGGGATTCAAGAGGAGGTCATGGCTCGCCCGCCGAGCGGCGCTAATGCCGAGCATCAGGTAAGCTCGTTTTAGCCGCGCTATGTCATCATGTTTTATTTGCCGTGTTTGGTGACATTTTTCTTCTTCATCGCCGGCAGATTGTCCGGATGTTTGAAACCTACAGACAAGACAACAAAGACGCCGACTTCAATTTCCTCCGTATGTTCACTAGGATCGAATCATGCGAGAAGTGGTCGGAGGTTCGCCTCACGCTCGGCAAGGGGAAAGACGCCTACAACCCTGATGCGCTGGGAACGGTAGCCGCAAATGCGCGCCCTGATGGAAACAAGAAAGCAAAGGCGGGTGCACCGGCCACCGAAAGGCTGCATTCGTTTATTGAGCATTGTCTCGCCGACGCCAAGACACACGCCATCCAGAGGGAAGAGAAGTGCGACGCGAGGAGGTCGCAGCTGCTGGAGAAGAAAGACGTCAAAATCGATCTCCTCAAGACCACCGTCGCGGCCAAGAAGAGTGGTACGTGTCAAACGTATTGATAATTTTTGATTGTTCCATGCTTGTTTTATATCAATGTCACATGTTTCTACTATCTTATTATATCATTTTAAGGCATTTTATTGCACTAACCTATTGACAAGATGACCAGTGCCAGCTTCCTGTTTTTGTTACAGAAAGTTAGTTCTGGAAATATTCTCGGAATTGGACAAAAATTTATGGGGATTTTTTATTGAAGAAATGAAGACCGGACCCACAAAGGCCAGGGGCGACCCCTGGCCACGGCCCAGGGCCCATCCGCGGGTGGGACCCGTCCCTGCTCTGTGCCACCTCCGACGCTTATAAAATCATCCCCGGCGAAAAAACCCTAACCCCCGGAGGATTTTTCAGAATACGATACAGAGCTCCGCCGCCATCGCCGAAAAGTTTCGGGGGTCAGATTATTCCTGTTCTGGCACCCTGCCGGGACGGGTATCGACCTCCGGAAGCCATCTCCATCGACACCGCTGCTTCCCGCGATGAGGAGGGAGTAGTCCCTCGTCGGGGCTGAGGCTTGTGCGAGTAGCAATGTGGTTATCTCTCTCTCCCATGATGTGATCTTGATTGTGATCATGAGCTTTGTTAGTATAGTTGAATACATGATGTTTCCCTTTGTGTAATGGATATGATGATGCTCAAGTGATGTTATTTAGTACAATTTCCGGAGTCACCTTGTAACCACGGTGCGAAAGTGACATTGCGCGTGCCGTGTGTGACTCTATGGATAATAGATTGGAGGGATCTTCATCATGAGTTTGTTCTTTATTGTTGTTGGATTGAATAGATCATGAGGTTTCTTGATGCTTGTGTTTAGTATAATCTCCATGGTGTGAAAGTGACAGCGGGCATGCCGTGGATGTATTAGAAAGAGACTATTCAAGAGATAGGTTGTGGTGTTTGTTAGTACTATCTTTGGATGATGAAAGTGACAGGATTGCATTGTCCCTAGATGTGGAATACGAACTTTAAGGTGTGCTTTTGTAGCCCTATGCAATTCTCATCCTATTTGATCCACGAAAGAATGATCTCCGAGTAACATCTACCTTGCATGCTTTTGCCGGAAGTATCATGTGTTTAATTATGTTAATGATGTTGAGAGTTGCCACTAGTGAAAGTATGAAGCCTAGGCCTTGTTTCCAAGCATTGATAAACCATTTTAAGTCACTTTTTCCACTTTTTTGCTTGCTGCCATTTTTATTACAGAATTACAAAACCACCTTTTACCATCCATATTACCCGTATTTTAACATCTCTTTGCCGAACTAGTGCACCTATACAACTGACGATTGTATTATGTGTGTTGGGGACACAAGAGACTTCTTCTATCTTAATTGTAGGATTGTTTGAGAGGGGATACATTCAACCTCTTCCTCCCGTCGATTCGATAAACCTTGGGTTATTCACTTAAGGGAAACTTGCTGCTGTTCTAGAAACCTCTGCGCTTGGAGGCCCAACAAGTCTACAAGAATAGAAGCATGTAGTAGACATCAAGCTTTTTTCTGGCGTCGTTGCCAGGGAGGTTAGGTAAGCGACACTCACACTCCGGCGACGAAGCTAATTTTGGCATCGTTGTTGGGGAGGTGAGTGCTTGAAGGTATCTTCTTTAGATCTTGCAATTAAATCTTTTTGTTTCTTGTTTTTATTCACTATTTTGGCTTAATGGAAAACAACAACAAAATTAGAGAGCTTTATAAATTATATCTTGAGTTAGGACATGAAGTGTTTGAAGAGAAAATCAGAAAACCTATGGAACTTTATTTGCATAACAATCATTCTAGTAGCAATGTTATTAGTATGATTTCTTTGAATGTCATTGTTGCTAATGCTATGGAAAACTGCAAGCTTGGGGATGCCAGTCTTGATGAATATGATCTTTTTAGTCCCCCAAGCTTGAAGGAGGAAATTTGCTTTGATGATACTATGCCTCCTATATATGATGATTATAATGATGAATGTGATACTTTCAGTCCACCTACTATTGAGAATAATATTTCCTATTATTATGATATGGCTCCTATTTATGATGACTACAATGATGGCTATGATAGTTTTACTCCCGCTATTACTTATGAGAAGGATTTTACTTATGTGGAGAGTAATAATACTTTTATGCATGTGGATCATGATAAGAATGCTTTATGTGATGGCTATATTTTTGAATTTTCTTATGATGCTACTGAAAGTTATTATGAGAGAGGGAAACATGGCTCTAATTATCTCAATAATATTAAGTTTCCTCTCTTTATGTTGAAGCTTTTAATGTTTCACTTGCTTTTACTTCCTATGCTTGTTACTTTGTGTTTTATTGATTTATTTTCTTACAAGATTCCTATGCATAGGAAGTGGGTTAGACTTAAATGTGTTTGATATTTGCTTCTTGATGCTCTCTTTTGTGTTTCAACTCTTATTCTTATGAGAGCATCATTTAAATTAATAAGCCTAGCTAAAAGGCGGTAAAGAAAAGCGCTTATGGGAGGCAACCCATTATCTTTATGCTTTCAGTTTTTTTTTCTTTCTTGAGTCATGGATGTTGTTGCCTCTGTAGCAACTCCATTGTATCTTTTCTTTTGGTTTTTGTGCCAAGAAGTAGCCTCTAATGCATTGAAAGTGTGAGGTGTTGATTTGCTGTCCAGAAACAGATTCTGTGCGCCTGTTACAGAAAATCTTGAAAAATCTCAGAACGTGATCTTTTTTCTGCAAATTTTTGACAGAAAGCCTGATACTTTTATCTATCTTTCATTAGTTTTAAGTTTTCTTATTTGAGCTACGTAAGTGCCTCTTAAAATTCGATCTTTACAGATTGTTCTGTTTTGACAGATTCTGCCTTTATTTCCGTTCGCCTCTTTACGAGTGTTATCTGTGGTATTTTGCGTCCTTCCTAGGTGGAGTGTCACAATAAGGCTTAGTAACAAGTAGCTAATTCTAAATCAAGTTTTTGCAATGTGTCTCTAAAGCACCTAAGTGGATTTTATTTTATGAGTACTAACCCCTCTAATGAGTTGATGAGAAGTTTTGTGTGAAGAGAGTTTTTAAGTTTCACCAGAGAGGATGATGCAAGAAGATGAAGAATGGTAAAAAGCACAAGTTTGGGGATGCCCCATTGGCATCCCCATGGATATTCAAGAAGACTCAAGCGTCCAAGCTTAGGGATGCACAAGGCATCCCCTCTTCTTCATCGACAACCATCAGGTCGTCTCTGTTGGAACTAAGTTTTTATCACTTTACATATTATGTACTATTCTTGTAGCGTCTTTTTGTTTCAGTTTTTTTGTTTGCTGGTCATTACAATGTTAGATCACATCATGCTTGTTTGGGAGAGAGACACGCTCCGCTTTTTCATTAGAATACTCTTGTGCTTCACTTATATTTTATTGAGTATTTTTAGCTGCTGTTTGTTTGCTAGTAAGCTCTCGCTTTTAGCTTTTATCTTGTTTAGAGCTGCTAGTTGTTGTTGTTAAACTCTCTTGTGCTTCACTTATATTTGTTAGAGAGTTGTTATGGTTGCTTGTTTGATGTGTTGGAATGATAAAATGCCGTGCATGTGGTAGTGGTATTAAATAGAAAAACATAAATAGTCTTGCAGATCACTATGTGGATAATTTTATACTTCTCAATTTTTTTGAGGTATTAAGTAAATTAATGTTTCAACTTGTTGGTTAGTTAAATTAAAGCTCATTAGTGATGAACAACCGTTAAAGCTTGAATTTCTATAGTTTTTCACACTTGTAAGTTCAATAGTCAAGTATTTTCATCAAATGACTGTTTGGTTAACAAGGAAGACAATATGGAGTCTTGTGCTTATGCTTAATGTATGTTCTATAGTAATTCTTGTACCAGTTACTATTACTTGTTTGCTTTGATATCCTTTTCCTACCCCAAAACTCTTTACTGAGCGGGAATACTGCTCGTGCATCCAAACCCTTGAGCCAAATATCTTTCCAGCTGTGTCCATCATACCTATCATACATGGTATTTCATGCCTTTCCAAGTAAAATTTTCATGTGCTATCTTTAAACCTTCAAAATATTTCTTTTTGTGCCTCTGTTTTTAGCTCATGAGGAAGTAGTAGGGAAGTTTGTTATATCCTATGTCAAGCAGAGTCATTTCCCCCCTTTCACCTGATGAGTATGGAATTCGTGCTCATTTAAATTTGCAAGAGAGCTGGCAAGAGACCCCGTGTCTCATGAAAATATAAATATAACCCACTGCATCTCCTTCACACATAATACTCGAGAAATCGTTAACATATGGCTAGTGGCACAAAAGGAGAACAAAGAGTGTAATCATTTCTCTAATTATTCAGCTGCTCTCAAAAGTCTAAAAGCTTTGCTTAGCATGGGGGACTAATGAATTTTTCTGCTATAGATTCGTTGACGAAAGTATGCATCTCTCAAATTTGTTTTACATCTGTTTTTAAAACTTAAAAGCTCTAACACATGATTGATCCCTGCTTCCCTCTGCGAAGCTTCTTTCTTTTACTATTCATGTTGAGTCACTTTTTCTTTTCTCTCTCCATCTACTCAAAGCAAACTTGTAACACTAACCCTGGCTGATGTTGATTATATTATATCTTTATGCTTAATCATGATTCTTTATGTTGACTTTATCAATGAGATAAGTATGTTGAAAGTTGAAGCAATGCGGAAACTTGCATCTTCCTTTCTGATGACTTCAAATACTTTTGACAAGAATATATTACCTTGAGAACTTACATGTTATGTCAATATTTATGCTTTCATGTCTCCAAAGTACTATTCATGAAAAGTTTACTTAGATGATTCAACTTGGTTACTCATTGTTTTGCTTTCATACCAACTATAGACAATTGTTTTGGATCACCTTATTAAATCATGTGTTTTACATTACTATCTTGATCAAGATTGTGTTGGTAGCATGTCACATAAAAAAATACTTTTTGTTATCACTTACTGACTCGAGGACGAGTAGGAGCTAAGCTTGGGGATGCTGATACGTGTCAAACGTAGCGATAACTTTGATTGTTCCATGCTTGTTTTATATCAATGTCACATGTTTCTACTATCTTATTATATCATTTTGAGGCATTTTATTGAACTAACCTATTGACAAGATGCCCAGTGCCAGTTCCCTGTTTTTGTTGCAGAAAGTTACTTCTGGAAATATTCTCGGAATTGGACGAAAATTTACGGGGATTTTTTATTGAAGAAATGAAGACCGGAGCCAGAAGGGCGACCCCGACGGACCCACAAAGGCCAGGGGCGACCCCTGGCTGCGGCCCAGGGCCACCCGTGGGTGGGACCCACCCCTACCCTGTGGGGCACCTCTCGGCCGCCTCCGACGCTTATAAAATCATCCCCGACGAAAACCCTAACCCCCGGAGGATTTTCCAAATACGATATAGAGCTCCGCCGCCATCGCTGACAAGTTTAGGGGGTCAGATTATTCTTGTTCCGGCACCCTGCCGGGACGGGGATCGACCTCTGGAAGCCATCTCCTTCGACACCACTGCTTCCTGAGATGAGGAGGGAGTAGTCCCTCGTCGGGGCTGAGGCTTGTGCGAGTAGCAATGTGGTTATCTCTCTCCCATGATGTGATCTTGATTGTGATCATGAGCTTTGTTAGTATAGTTGAATACATGATGTTTCCCTTTGTGTAATGGATATGATGATGCTCAAGTGATGTTATTTAGTACAATTTCCGGAGTCACCTTGTGATCACGGTGCAAAAGTGACAGCGCGCGTGCCGTGTGTGACTCTATGGATAATAGATTGGAGGGATCTTCATCATGAGTTTGTTCTTTATTGTTGTTGGATTGAATAGATCATGAGGTTTCTTGATGCTTGTGTTTAGTATAATCTCCATGGTATGAAAGTGACAGCGGGCATGCCGTGGATGTATTAGAAAGAGACTATTCAAGAGATAGGTTATGGTGTTTGTTAGTACTATCTTTGGATGATGAAAGTGATAGGGTTTCATTGTCCCTAGATGTGGAATACGAATTTAAGGTGTGCTTTTGTAGCTGAAAGTGCATGGTTGCCCCTATGTGTGGTTTTGGTAATTAATGACAATCTCTATGGACTAATGTTTGTATTGAGCTATATTTGTAGGAGTGTCCATTTGTGTTGCTTGATTTTCATTTGTTGGAGTCAAGACTAAGGGAAGAAAAGTATGTGTTGATCAAGGCTAAGTGCGAGTTGATCAACACTCAAGTCCAAGTGAAGATATGCCGAAGAGGTGCCTCTCCCATATTGGTGTATGGGGGAGCAACATGTGGATCTTCACCAAGCGAAGCGCAATCAAGAAAGGTGGTGCGTCTTGAGGAGATGAAGATCGTCTTCATCGACCTCAAGTGGATTAATGCGCAAGGCAAAGGTATGATCTTGATAGGGTTTCTATTTTACCGGTCTCATGTTGTTAGTGGAGAGACCGGGTTATAGGATAGATAGCCGTACTATCAAGAGGGGCTCTCGACCGAGTATCATGATCGTATCGTCGTAGAGAGCACAAACCTTTGCATCCTTGCAATCATCTTTATTGGTTCTTATTTGGCTCTTATCATGGTGTGGTCTTGGTGCTTGTCGTGCTTGTCATGACAAGGCCAAGGTCACCGAAAACGGTTTTCATATGCGTCTTCTATTGCATTTTCGGTATTGGAGATTTTGCCGGTTCATCCATGCGGAAGATTTCTCTCTTCCATTTATTTTCAAAATCTCCATTGCGTGTGTGCCATTTCCAAGGGTAGCATTTGTCGTCCTCTTTCCAACAAAATTGGTTTTACTTCGTTCAGACTTCAATTGCAAAACATACGGCTTTTTCGGTTTGCGAAAAGAAGCTTTTATCTTTCCCCATTTGTTTTTATAATATTTTGTTGGACTATGATGTTTCTCTGCATATTCTTGTAGTGCTCAATGTGACGATTCCAACGAGTCCAAGAATATCGAAAACGGAGTTTGTACGTGGAAGATATCGCGTTTTCAGTTTCGGAAAGTTTTTAGACAGAATTTAAAAAGAGAAGAAAAAAAAGGGGTTGCCAGGCCGGCCTGGCCGGCCCCAGGCCGGGTCGCGGCCGGCTCTCTCGGGTTGTCTCCCGGCCCACCGTGCACTGCTTGACCGGCCCAGGCCGGGGTCCGGCCGGCCGGCTCGGGTGGCCTCCCGGCCCGGCTGCGGGCAGGCCGGCCTCTGGCCGGTAGCAGGCCGGCTCGGTCTGTCGGCTGCCTGCTTCACGGGCGGCCCAAGGCCGGGAGCTATCCAGGCCACCTGCGCTGCCTGCTGGCCTTTTCTTTTTACTGGGATCGATGCCTGGCCTTCCCTCTCTAGGCGACATCTCGGCATAGTTTGTTCTTTCAATTGGTATCAGAGCCTCGTCTCTCTTGTTTGCCTTTACCGCCTAGAGAGTAAAGATGTCGTTTAGAGGATTAGTGCATGATCACACTTTTATATTCGATGGCACAAATTTTAATGTTTGGAAAACTCATATTCTTAGTCACTTACGGGTGAGAAAAACTTATATATAGATGCTCTAGCTTCTAATGAGTTTTGCAAATTAGTGAGTGTTGTAGTTTTTGAGTCAATCATGCCTCTCCGGAACGCTCATGAGCTTTGGACCAAGCTTCAAGATAAATATGGACTGTCCAACACTATTGAGGATAATTTCTCTCCCTCCACCTCCGGCCGTGACGATCTCTCGTCTTTGTCTACTTCACCAAAATGTGGTAAGCCACAAACCAATGTAATGGTGAGTAGTGATAGGTTTTGCAATATTGATAGTGATCTCATTCTTGATGATCTTTTATCCCTATCTTGTTGTAATGCCTCTTCTTTGGACCTAAACACACATAGCACTATAAATGTCATACATGCTAGTGTTGATAGTCCTTGCATATCATCTAAAAATTGCTTATATGAATCTAATGATGATATGCTTGCTTTATCTTGTTGCCATGATAAAAATGCTTGTGTTCCCTCTAACTCTTGCATGAATAATAATGTAGAGGAAACCCAATTAGCTATGCAACAAGATGTGAACTTGAGTAGTTCAAAAATTAATTGTTCATCTTCATCCACCTCTCATTGCCTTATGGCTAAATCTTCTTCTAGCAATGATAATAATGATGAAGATGATGATGAGAAAAATGATGATGCCCTCCTTCATAATAAAGGTTTAATGATTCTTAAGGCTCTTTCAAAGAATAAAAATGCTTGTGATAACCTCTATGAAATCATGAGCACCCTTGTTGAGCGCCGGGAAACTATTGAGGCTTTGGAAGCAAGCCTTCAAAAAAAGGTTAAGATTGAAAGAGATGATGCTATGGAAAAGTCATCGTTAGAAGATGCTCTTGAGGAAGATCAAGAGACTCGAGCTTCTCTTGAGGAGAAACTAGAATCTATTGAGCAGTCTCATAATGAAATTATTGCTAAAATTATTAAAGAACGTGACCATGCTCATGCTAAATATAAAGTCACGAAAAAGGAAAATGCTAGATTAAATAATGAGCTTGTCATGTTGTCTTCTTTCGTTCCTAATGTTAATGATGCTTGTGCTACTAACTCCAATTCTTGTGAAGCATCTATTTTGAAGGAGAATGTTGAGATAAGGGCTCAACTTGAGTTGCTAACTAGCAAGTATGGGAAGTTGGAAGAAAGTCATGAAAAGCTATCTAGCTCTAATGATGATCTTCTAGCATCCTATGCTAGTCTAAAGTTAGCTCATGAGGCCATCACTACAAAGATAACATCTTGTGAGCCTCATGTAGATAATAGCACAACTTTAACTAAAAATGCTATATTGCCATGTGCTAGTCCTAGTAGTTCATCCACTCGTAATGTTGGCACATCTTGTGATGAATTACTTTCCTTGCCTTGTTGCTCTAACAATGATGCATCTACCTCCTATAGTACTTGTGTTGTCACTAACCATGTAGAGAAAAGAGGAGAGCTCAAGGCCCAAGCTACTTCTATGAAGAAAGGCTTGGAAAAGCGTCATGAAGGGAAGAGTGCACTTGACAACATGTTGAGTGTGCAACAATCCCCCAATGACAAGAGTGGAATTGGATTCAACTCAAACAACAAGAACAAGTCCAAGGTTGAGAAGAAGAAGGGCCAAGTTCAAATCAAGAATCCAGCCAAGATCATTTGCTTCAAGTGCAAGCGCGAAGGGCACCACGTTCGGGATTGCCCAATGAAGAAGAAGCCTCTTAGTGAGAAGCAACTAGGGAAGCGGCCTCTTGTTCAATCTCGTGCTCAACCACGAGTTGAACAAAGGCCACCTCCTAAGAAGACTCAAGTCAACGTTTCTCAAGTTGAGGAGCCTATTAAGAAGAAAGGGAAGAGTCGATGTTGCTACCTTTGCCGTGGCAAGGGTCATTTTTCTTCTTCATGCACTAACGGTACCCTATCCAACCCTTTTATAATTGATGATGCTTATTCTCTTGGGAAGGATAGAATTGGCAATGTGTTTGCCAAATATGTGGGGACTCAAAGTGGTGTCAAGAAAAGAACCATTTGGGTTCCCAAGCCTATTGTGACTAACCTCTTAGGACCCAACTTGGTTGGGGACCAACAAGCTCAAACTTGATCAATAGGTGTTTGTGGAGGACATTGGAGACTTGGCTATCATTTGAAGAATTAAGGGATCTTCATGGTTATATTTCATCAAGCCAAGTCAATTGGATTATCACATATCTATCTCATATCCATTGTGCCTCCTTGCGGTAACTTGTATTTAATTCATATATACATTGAAAGTTGCTTGCTCCCTTGCATGTGTTAGTTTTGTTCCTAGCATGTGCTTGTATATGATATGCTACTTTCCTACTTGTCTTGTTATTCAAGGTTGTGTATGATAGTTGTGTATCATGTATGTGTAATTTTGTGTTGAGCTTTATTGGATCTTGCGTGGATTTCATTTGGCTCTTTTGAGATATCAATGGACTATCCCATTTTGGGGGAGTGATGTGTTTTGTGCACTTCACAAACCTAAAAATGTGTGTACATGAGGCACACCACCTAGTATTGATATTTCAATATTATCTAGTTACTATGTGGTATGTCATTTTCATGAGAAATTCAAATTCTACAATTTCCATTAATCTCTCTAGTTGGTCTTATTTGCCTCTTGTTTAAAAATAAATGAATTATCACATTATGGGGGAGTAATAAGCTATGTGCATATTACAATCCCACAAAATGTGAACATTTGAGGTTTGCCAGTTAGAGTTGATATTGCAAATTATCTTATTCCTATGTGGCATGTTTGCTCGAACAAGTTCCGTTTTTATTTTGATTATCCTTTGGCTCTTGTTAGTGTGAGTTTTCTTGGTGTGGTTTTTCTCTAATATGCTTTTCCATATATTATTTGAGAAACCATTCGTTTCATATTATTCTAACCATGGCTTTGCCGGTTGGTTCGAATAGTTGAAACCACCAACAAACCTTATTCAAAATATGGTGTTTTATTTATTATCTCTTGCCATATGCTTGTTTGTTGTGAAGTTGGTCTTGAACATCATTCCTATACCACCGAGAAATATCTCTATATACTCCTTGTCCATGACAAGTGATACTAGTAATTGGGGTGGATTTTGTAGACCATCTTCATATTGGCTCTTGCGTTGTTTGACTCTCTTTGTCTTCCTTGCCTTTTGCATGGATCCTAATTTTCAATTGGTAGTGTCTAGTGTTGTAAATAAAATATGGAGAGTAATGATCCCTTGTGCGTGCATTTTGTATTCAAATGCAAATATCAAAGATAATGCATGAATCTTGGTGGAGCATTCCTTTTTATTTAGAACACTATCCTATCTATCAATATTTGATCCTTTCAATTGGCATTTAATTTCTATATTATGTGTTTATGTAAGACAAATCTTTTACTCTTGATGCTTTGTGCCATCATGAAAAGTGTTAGGCTTATTTGGTGTAACCTTGCTCTCTCTTGGGAGTTTGCTTTCTCATTCCTCGTCTTGTGTTTTATCTCCTTGAATGAGAAAATCCTTTGAGCATGTCTATTTCTTTTATCTTATATGCTCATTGGCCTTGCCTAGGTACCATCAATTGGTATTAATTGGAATTTGATATCTCCTCCATAGATATTTGTTTCAATTGATATTTATTGTGGGAGTTTTGATACCTTATTGCTTTACTTTGCTTTACTTGATTTCGGTCAAGTATTACCCTCTTCTTGGTATCTTTTCTCCTAGTTGGTATCTTATTTTCAATTGGTGTCTTATCGATCATGTGTTGTTTTGATTCGATTCCTATTGATATCACACTTCATGTGTTGATGTGTTTGGAATCAATCATATGTTGATTTGATTTTTTTCTCAATCATGTGTTGATTTGGATTTTGATATAATTTGGACAACCTTCTTGTGTCACACTTTGGTGTGCTCACTTCTTGGTTTACTTGGTGTTTTTGTCCAAATTGTATCTCTCTTGGTTCTCGTAAGTCTATGCATGCATATTTTCTAGTATATATTTTTTATGGCTTGCTAGTCTTTCTAGTTCCAATATATAGGGGATACTCCACCAAATCCTAAATCGGCTAAGATGTGCATGAAATTCAATTTTATATCTATATGCACATATTTATGTGGAGTGTTTCCTATATATTGTAGTTTATCTAACTACTATGGGACCCAATGAGTTTGGGAACCATTTTGTACTCTAATTTTGTTTTAGGTACAATGGAGATGCATTGGATGCTTGCCTCATTCATAAGGAAGGTGTTCTCACCGTGTGATTATCGGAGTCAAGCTTTGATGATAAACAAACTCTCATCATCTTCATCACCAATGTCATCTCGGTAACAAGTATCTATCCCATGCATACTTTTCTAGTCTCAACCTTGTGTAGGTTGCTTCTTGGCATGAAAGCGTTTATGTGCAATTGTTGTGGTTTTGGCTTATTTCCTTCACTTGGTATATCTTTGTGATATTTGTGATGAAATTGCAAAAACCTTTTCTTCAATTGGTATTATTTCTTTGTGATACTTGTTGCCTATCTCAAAGCATCTCCACTATCTCTTGTTCCCTTAGTGATATGTGTGATGTCTTTGATATTTTTGAAGTTCATTTATATACAATGAGACAAATTTGAGCTATGTGCTATGATTTTAAGCAATAATCTCTTTTGTATATTTATGACTTCCCTTTTGGATACCGTGGTCTCCCCTTTATCAACCATTTCATATGAGCAAGTTTCTTTGTGGATGAATATCATCAACGATTTGTCTACTTAGAAACCTATACATACGAGAGAGGTCACCTTTTATTTGGTATCCTATTTCTTTCGAGCCACCTTGTTTTTCATCTATAATTCATTGGTGGCAACAAATTTGTACCATGAGTGCTTGTCTTATTTTTATTGGTATCTTTGCACACTCATGTATTTGTTGAAGATCTTTGACTTCATGCTTACCATGGTGAGTATGTTGAATTTTATTGGCTAAATGCTCTCACTAGCTTTTGGCATTTTCAATTGGTTTTAGTTTCCAATTGGTATCCCTAAGCTTGTGAACATATTTCTTTAAAAGATCTTCTTTTATCTCGGTTGGGCCTATCTCTTGTTGAATTTTTGAAAATTGGTATCTCCTTATGGCTCAACCATATCTTTGGTGCAATTGCTATGATTTCCTTTTGCTTTTTGCACACTTGCACTTGTTGCGTGTTCTAGATGATTTTGTGGGAGCGAGGATGCCATATTTGTGCACTCCTCAATAGTGCATGAACATTGGGGAGCTTCTCTATTTTTATTTAGAACTCTCGATTTAGATCTTCTCGATTGCTTTTCTCCTTTGTGGAGATGTTTAGAATAATTTCATCCTTTTGCAATCTTTGGATCCTCAATATAGTTTGATTCCCTCTAATTATTCGTCAATGAATATGCACACTTTATGGAGGAACTCATATTATATTGGCTTTCTAAATTTTTCTTCCCATTTCGGCAATCGATGCCAATGGGGGAGAAGTTTAGAGGGTTTAAGGGAATTTGGGTTTTATGCTTTTGTTGCATTTGCCTTTAATGCGCTTTGCATCCTTGCTTGTTTGTCTTGCAAGGTTACTTTATTCATTATATAAACCCTCTCAAATGGGATTGTCATCAATTACTAAAATGGGGGAGATTGAAAGTGCATGGTTGCCCCCATGTGTGGTTTTGGTAATTAATGACAATCTCTATGGACTAATGTTTGTATTGAGCTATATTTGTAGGAGTGTATATTTGCGTTGCTTGATCTCCATTTGTTGGAGTCAAGACTAAGGGAAGAAAAGTATGTGTTGATCAAGGCTAAGTGCGAGTTGATCAACACTCAAGTCCAAGTGAAGATATGCCGAAGAGGTGCCTCTCCCATATTGGTGTATGGGGGAGCAACATGTGGATCTTCACCAAGCGAAGTGCAATCAAGAAAGGTGGTGTGTCTTGAGGAGATGAAGATCGTCTTCATCGACCTCAAGTGGATTAATGCGCAAGGAAAAGGTATGATCTTGATAGGGTTTCTATTTTACCGGTCTCATGTTGTTAGTGGAGAGACCGGGTTATAGGATAGATAGCCGTACTATCAAGAGGGGCTCTCGACCGAGTATCGTGATCGTATCGTCGTAGAGAGCACAAACCTTTGCATCCATGCAATCATCTTTATTGGTTCTTATTTGGCTCTTATCGTGGTGTGGTCTTGGTGCTTGTCGTGCTTGTCATGACAAGGCCAAGGTCACCAAAAACGGTTTTCATATGCGTCTTCTATTGCGTTTTCGGTATTGGAGATTTTGCCGGTTCATCCGTGCGGAAGATTTCTCTCTTCCATTTCTTTGCAAAATCTCCATTGCGTGTTTGCCATTTCCAAGGGTAGCATTTGTCGTACTCTTTCCAACAAAATTGGTTTTACTTCGTTCGGACTTCAATTGCAAAAGATACGGCTTTTTCTGTTTGCGAAAAGAAGCTTTTATCTTTCCCCATTTGTTTTTATAATATTTTGTTGGACTATGATGTTTCTCTGCATATTCTTGTAGTTATCGTTGTGACGATTCCAACGAGTCCAAGAATATCAAAAACGGAGTTCGTATGTGGAAGATGTCGCGTTTTCAGTTTCGGAAAGTTTTTTGACAGAATTTAAAAAGAGAAGAAAAAAAGGGGGTGCCGGACCGGCCTGGCCGGCCCCAGGCCACGTCGCGGCCGGCTCTCTTGGGCTATCTCCCGGCCCACCATGCACCGCTTGACTGGCCCAGGCCGGGGTCCGGCCGGCCGGCTCGGGTGGCCTCCCGGCCCGGCTGTGGGCAGGCCGGCCTCTGGCCGGTAGCAGGCCGGCTCGGTCTGTCGGCTGCCTGCCTCGCGGGCCGGCCCAAGGCCGGGAGCTGGCCGGGCCACCTGCGCTGCATGCTGGCCTTTTCTTTTTACTGCGATCGCTGCCTGGTGTTCCCTGCCGGCCTGGCCGGCGTGCAGGCCGGCCCTAGGCCGGGTTGTCTGCAGCTGCATTTTTTGCCCCAACGGCTCCTTTTTGGAGCCCCCTATAAAAGGGGTTTCTTCCCTATTTTTTCAGGTAGCTCTTTTCTCCTCTCTCCTCCATTGTTGCACACTTTTGAGAGCTCGATTCCTCCACTTCCCTCTGATGATTCTTGCCCAAATTTAGGGAAACAAGAGAGGAGATCTAGATCCACTACTCCACCAAACAAAATCTCCTCTAAGTGAGGGGAACTCGTGGGATCTAGATTTTGGGGTTGCTTTGTGTTCATCCTCTTGTTCTTCCTCTTAAATCCCTCCATAGCATTAGTTGCTTTGGTTGGATTTTCGAGAGAAGGATTTGACCACTTGGTGTGTTCTTGCCTTTTGCATTAGTTGCATCGGGTTGTGCTCTCCACGAAGATTCGTGGGATTGACGTTGAGAAGCTTGTTACTCTTGGGTGCATTGTGTTCCCAAGAGCTTTGTGCCTCTTGGGTGCATTGTGTACCCTAGACGGTTGGAGGATTCGTGAATACTTCGAGTTGTGAAGCTTCGGGAAGATTGGGAGCCCTCAATTTGGTTGTGGGTGTGTGCCCCAATATCGTTGTAAAGGCTCAGGATTCCGCCTCGAAGTATTCCAATAGTGAAAGGTGAACCAAACCCTTGGGTGTGGTTCATCGAGAATAGGGTGAGGCCCTAGTGGCATCTTGAGTAGGCCTCTCGTGGCGAGCTCACACCCCTCCAACGAGACGCACTTCCTTAACAAGGAGGAACTCGGGAATACATCCTCGTCTCTGCGTGCCTCGGTTATTTCTATACTCGAGCTTTTACTTATGCAATTTACATTGTGATAGCCTTCGTGCTTGAAGTTCTATATGTAGCTACCACCTTGTTGCTTGTCTTGCTTAGCATAAGTTGTTGGTGCACATAGGTGAGCCTAGTAATTAGGTTGTTGCCTTGTTAATTTAAACAAATAGTTTTATTCCGCAATTATCAAGCCTTAAATTGAAAAAGTGTAATCGCCTATTCACCCCCCCCCCCCTCTAGGCGAGATCTCGGCATAGTTGTTCTTTCAGTAGCGCTACGCAATTCTCATCCTATTTGATTCACAAAAGAATGATCTCCGAGTAACGTCTACCGTGCACGCTTTTGTGGGAAGTATCTTGTGTTTAATTATGCTAAGGATGTTGAGAGTTGCCACTAGTAAAAGTATGAAGGCTAGGCCTTGTTTCCAAGCATTGATAAACTATTTTAAGTCACTTTTGCCATTTGTTCGCTTGCTGCCATTTTTATTACATAATTACAAAATCACCTTTTTACCATCCATATTAACCCATATTTTAACATATCTTCGCCGAACTAGTGCACCTATACAACTGACAATTGTATTTAGGTGTGTTGTGGAGACAAGAGACTTCTTGTCTCTTAATTGCAGGATTTTTTTGAGAGGGGATACATTCAACGTCTTCCTCTCATCGATTCGATAAACCTTAGATTACTCACTTAAGCGAAATTTGCTGCGGTCCTACAAAACTCTGCGCTTGGAGGCCCAACAAGTCTACAAAATAGAATGGTGTAGTAGACATCAAAGAGGAACACGGATCTGGCATTCCTCATGGGCAGCAACCCGGCAACGATGGACGACAAAGTAAAGGCATGGTACATGGGGCAGCGCGACCTCATCCTAAACGAGATACCAGCGCCGACTCCGCCGCCGCCAACGACGAGCTCTACCACGACACCGTCGTTGAGTTCCACCACGCCGGAATCCACCCCAGGGTCCACCACAATGTCAGCGTCCACGTCCCCGAGCCCTGCACCAACATCGGCCGAGCCTACCGGGGTGGAGGTGGAGAACGACGAGCGGCTGTTTGATTTCCGTCATTTCGATTCGACGGCCGATCTGTGGCTGCTTTTGATCGACAAACTTGTGGCTTTTTTTGTCCGCCAAACTTGTGATGACTATGATCACCGAACTTCGGCTGTTTAAGTAGCGGAAACATGAAATTTAAAAAATAGCCGGCCTGGGGCTGAAAACTGGAGGGCCGACTAGGAACCTAAGCCTCCCCACGCCTTGGGCTCCGCCGGCAGAAGGGCCGAAAGACCTTCAACGGATACGCTGGGGGCTAGCGGGTTGAGTTGCTCTAAGCATTGCCGCGCGCGTAGCGTTCCCGGTCGCGACGCTGGAGTGAGCAATACTATCGGCCCCATAAATATATCGGCCGAGCGAGCCAGAACAACAGGCAACAGCAGCAGGCCTAGTACTCACTCCGTTCCTAAATATAAGATGTTTTAGCATTTCAAATGAATCTTGCACTAAAACATGTCTAGATATGGATGGAAAAAGAAATGCTAAAATATCTTATATTGTGGAACGGAGAGAGTATATAACGTTAGGGTTTGGCTCCTCGCCTCCTGTACCTTGTCTTTACTATTAAATTGGAATAGGACGTGATGGTTCAACGGTAGGTCGCGATATGTCAACCGTTGGATTAAACTTTTTCCGATATGAGGTAGCACGAGAGAATCAAGGAAAAAGGTCCACCTATCCAAGTTTTATCCAAATCCAACACGTACTCCTGTCTGTGGCAGTAAAATCTATACCTAATAATAAAAGCAGTAAGGCTTCTTCCGGTCCGTCGTGGATTTGACCGTTTTACCCTCCACCAAAGTACATATTACGGCCAATTGCCATCGTACCGGTTCGTGGTATTTTCTTCTCCCTACCCCGCACCCCGACATCTGCCTCCCCTGACCTCCTCCTTCCCCGACCGCCTCGCCCTTTTGCCGATGTCGGGCGACCTTCCTTCTACCAAGCTCCCGCGGCACCACCGGCCTCCTTTTCCCCCTGTCACCGCTGGCCTCCGTTTCCCCCCGTCACCGCCGGCCCACCCTTCCCCCTCCCAACCACCCCTGCCATGAACGCGTCCAAACATAATAGGACCTTGTCGAGCCAATCAGAGGAGCACCTCCTCCTATGGCGGCGAGGCATCCTGTGGCCATGGCGGCCAGCGTCCCTAGCCGCGCGAGCGTCGGCTCCGCCTGCGACAAGCCTCCATTGCGAAAACAACGATAGCTTGAGGGCGACGCTCGGTCCCGACTCGCGGCTCTTGGGAGGGTCATTAGCTTCAGATCTATTGTGTGTTCACTCGATTTTGGACTCACTCTGTCGGTGGAGATGTCCCAATGGACGACGCGCCCAATTTGCTGCCTTCATGGTGTGATGTAGAGTACGTACATGCTAACTACCCTTCTCTGTGCGGTGTCCGTCCGAGCGCTTGAGGCTGTCGGCACGGGCGACCTCGACCCCAAATCTGGCTGCAACGGAGTGTTCTCTGTGCTTCTTTCTTCTCCGTTTCATGGCAAGTACGGGGGTACCTCCCGGTGCTTTTCCTGCTGGTGAATCTTGGACTGGCGCTGGCAGGCACCGTGGTAGGATTTGTTGTTGTCAAGGTCTCTTGCTTCCTTCGGGTTGAGAGTATGGAACAGGCAGGAGGAAGTGGGGAATAGCAGAGCTGCGTGCATGTTTGTTCTCTAATTTTGGCTTCCAGATTTGGTACAAAATGCTGGATTTACATATCGTACGAAGAGACCAAGGACTGCAGATATGTGGCATAGTTTCAGAAGTAAAAGAACCATTTTAATTAGGTCAAATCGACTGTCAAGTGATTGATGATTTGATGGTATCAGCATACTCCTAAATGAAATCTGTGTTGTATTTATTCATACAATCATAGGCACACAAGGTTAACACGTGAGGGGGAAACACTGACCGTTAACTAAATCATGCATAATGCTACCAGAACGGAGTAGCAGGTGCGTCCGTACATGTAGCCATAAATCATTCCATTTTGTTGATGTCCCAACTCTTAGGATACAACTGAAAAGCAAGCAATGTTGATGGTCGGACTGAACTAATCCGAAGGCATCACATAATCCAGTGTATGTCTTCTACTTGGGCAAACAAACAAAACAGGTTTCTGGAGTGGTCATGGAGGACATATCACTATATCAGGTGAAAATGAAGGTAGAGATATTTGGTTCTAGAATTGATGTTGGTAATTTCCAAAAGACCTAATTTTGCCCAATTCGTTAAGGGACGGTAAAGTTCACAAAACGAAATATAAAACCTTTTGGATACGCCATAGGAGAGGGAGGAGGGCTATCGTGCACAACAATCTGAACCTGCAAGGTTACTACGTCGACCAACCGTAGCAACGCACGGGTATTTTTGCTAGTAGGAAACCTAAACATGTATGTACCACGCACTAGCTCTTTTTTCCCTGCACGTGATCTGTATCGATTCCCAGTATACGTACACACTCTAGCTATTCCGTAGTATTTTTTTAATCAAAAATAAGATGAGCGTGATCTTTGCACCTGATACATCCAGGTTGAAGTTGCCCGTGTATTTTTTCAATCATTTTATTTTGTTATGATGCATAATTAAATGTGCTAATAATTAAATAGACCTGCCTAATTATCATTTCCTAACTAATCTCTTCACATGAAACAAAAAATGCATCCAAATAACCCTTTCATGGCCACCGATGTTGACAATTAGTACATCCTTGTGTAACGCCACCACTACAGCTGGCCATAAAAATTTGGTTGGAATACATTACTATTCCTCTGATCCGTATTAACTTTGGCCAGCGCTATAATAATTTGTGCTACCGGTGCACACTTTTAGCGACAGTTAATTCGGACCGGAGGGAGTATAAAATATTTATTATGTGTGTAAACTTTCAATTCTCATGGTTATAAAGAATGACAAAGATGGGGGGTTATATTTGCAGCAATGCGTAGGGCACTAGCTATATTCATTTATAAGGTTAGATTCGTGATAGTTCATCCAGACATCCATACTATCATACAACACTTCATCCTTCGTATATGAAAAACACTCCACGTGTCGTTTCGTTGTCGTCTCGCTAATATCCCAAAGTAGTACTCTGTCTACGTGAAATCCGTTTGTCTGATTGTAGTGCGAATATCCAGGCGCTAGCTTAGCTTGCTGTTGGCAGCAAGAAGGTCATGGGAGTCGGCTTATAAGATGTTGAAATTTATTACGGTTATCAGATTACCAACGACAGAAGAGTGGCACCAAGCTAATAGATAAGGAGGTGACCCCAATCAACGGGCACTAGCCGAGCATACGGTCGAGGTGGTAGTGGCTGAGATAACATTTATCACTACTAGCTGAATGCCCGTGCGTTGCTACGGTGTTTTGTTTCGCAACACATGTCAACATAGTGCATCGTTTACATGTATAAAAAAATGGACACATAGAAAACATCATTTGATTGCCGATTTTTGCACCTCTGGTTGTTTAAAAAAACGAATTTATGGTCTCTTCCTACAATATTGCCTCGGGGCCTACGTTAATGGTTTATGTAACATCGACATAAAATACTCCCCATAACCTACAAAATAGAAACATACTATCTAAGTAAAATTTAATTATGGTCATCACATGCATAGAAAAAGACATTTGTATGCAACTCCTATTTTGTGTGTAAAAATGGTAATGAGTTTTGGTTCTCTTCTAACAACGCCTCCTCAGGTCCTATTACCGTGGGTTCTTTTGGATCATCACAATATCCATCATAAATGTTAATCATATTTTCTATAACTTGGTCACACTTTTTATTTATTTGATCCAAATTCATACGCTTTTTTCATGAACCGAGGGAACTTAGCAAGCGGTACATAAAAAAACCACCCGGCAATCGCTTACATCGATCAGGCTCATGTGTACATTTTTTTATGAAAGGGGGGCTCATATATACTGCTTCCTCCGTCCCGAAAAGGATGTCATAGATTTTTCCATTCATGAATGTATCTATATGTAAAACACGTTTAGATACACTCGTGGATGGAAAAAGTTTTTTTTTGAGAAAAGGATTACGTGTTAAAATTAAACAGAAGCGTACAGCACATACATGCACACACACCCTAGAACCAACTCGAAGACCACCTATCCTGGAGAAAGAGCAAAAAGAACCCCGAATAATATGAAAATTACATAGAAGTCCTTGTAGGTCCATGCTCCCGTCCACCACATCGGTCGTCGCTGCCGAACTCCGGCACCGCCGAAACGCCACCAGAGAAAAAAAAGCGCGAAGTCGCCGCAGCCCTGAAGCTAACCGGAGCTCGATAGCAGACAAACTGCGTTGAGTACCGCAAGATTCATCCGGCAGGACGCCGGAATCTGTCACCATTGAACGACCATCGGCGGGGACACTTACGGATGGCAATGGGTACCCGATACCCGCAAACCCGACGGGTACCCGCCTCAAATGGGGAGGGTTTGGGCTAGAAAAATCCCCATGGGTATGCTTAGCAGGAAAATGTCATACCCATCGGGTATGCGGGTGCGGGTATGGGGATGCCAAACCCATACCCGCGAACCCGTGTACCCGACTAGAACGTAATGACCCCACATGTCATTGCCTACTAAGCCACTAACACCCCTAGCCCACAAGCCCACTAACGCACCTAGCCCACTAAGAGACCTAGCCCACTAAAGACACTAACGTACAGGCCACAGCCACACACGAGCTGCCTCTCCTTGGCGGGTATGGGGCGGGTCCCGCGTACCCGCCGGGTCGCGGGTATGGTTGAGATCTCGACCCGCCGGCGGGTATGGGGCGGGTGGCGGGTACGGGTGGAGGAGCCGGGTACGGGTATGGGTATGCCAAACCCGGCCCCGAACCCGGCGGGTGCCATCCATAGGGACACTTCCCCGAGCTCCTGCTAGCTCGTCGTCGCCCACCTCCAACCGAAGGCAGAGAGAAAGACGAAGATGCCAGCCAACCTCCACAGCCCCGCTCCAACACAAGGCATCTTGCTGCAGATCCGACGAGTGACCTCCGCCGCCGCGAGATCCCCACCCCATCTCGCCACCATGACGAGCAACGGCCAGGACCTTGGAGGAAGAACTGCCACCACCGCATCCACCAAAAGCCTCCAGCTCAAGATCTGAAGGATAGCCGAGCTTATTTGAGCAGGATCTTTGGCCATCCCCTCCTACCGCATCTCGCTCCCGCCATGAGAGCACCATGAGCAGGACGAAGAAGGCCACCTCCCGGCGTCGGCTTGACAGCACCGGAAGCACCTGTGACAGACCCTCCACCGACGCGGCCGCTGATTTGAAGAAGCTGGAGATGAAGACCACACCAACTTCTCTCCCACAGCCACCGTAGGCAAAGAAACCATAGGAAACCACCACCATCCTCACCCAAATCAGCAACCACACGAGCTTATTTAGGGAGCTCTTACCAGATCCAGCACCTACTGCGACGGTCCTCCATGGACTTCTCCCAGGAGAAACAGACGGCAGTCGCCGGACGCGCTCGCAGGCGCCAACGACGAGCTCAGAAACGGCATGAAGCCAACACACAACACAAGGCTGAAAACTAGCATAACGCTGAAACCTATCAGTACTACTATCCCTACTATATACAGGAACACCGGCGCCACCTCCTAGCTGCCTCCAACCGAGCTTGCCGGTGAGGGAAGCATCAGAGTGACCCGGATCTCCGGAGTCGACTCTCAAAACACTGTAGAGATAAGAAAGAGAGGAAGAAGAGTCGGGCCAAAGGGTGTGACATCCTTTTTGGGTTTTGGGACGGAGGGAGTACACACTTTTTTTTTTAAAACACATATTCTACATTCTTTCTACTTTTTTTTTGTGCAACTTTTTTTTATCTGGGTGGAAACTTATTTTTTTTACCTAAACACATATACTACTACTATATGCTACTCCAGTAATCTGCCAACTACATCGATTTATAGAAACGGTAAGTCTATGGGCGCTCTCGTGGACGCTCCTTCTGACACTGAACCAGTGCACTTCTACTCACACGCTTAGTCCCTCTTCCCATCTCAACCATCTTATCCGCACAACAGCCACCACCTGCACAGACCTCCCACGGCCTAGCCCGGCCGCCCCATCCTCTCGAGGACTCATGTGCCCGGCCGCCTCCTCTCGCACACCCTCTCCCACGTCTCTAGATTGACGCCGCCACCGCTTGTCAGCCTCAGATCGATGTAGGTTTCGTCGTCCACATGTCCCCGTGCAGATCAAGACATCCGCCTCTCACTTGTGTTGCTTCCAAGTAGCTAGCGACCGCGGCGAAGCACACGCTATGTAGCTTCGGTTGCAGTGGCGCCAGGGTACGAGAGCGGAAACCAGCAACGGGCGAGGCGAGTAGGTCGACATCGTGGAGGTGGGTATTCGTCCATGTAAGGTTCACTCCCCTCTCGCTCCTGATAATTCCCCTGACCATCTGATTTTATTTTTGTTATTTGCTGCAGATCAAGGCGACGGTGCTGACAAGAGGAAGGAGGAGGATATGGAGCAGAAGGCCCGCCCGCCCGGTAGTTTGACACCCTCAGCACGAAGGCGAACCCCTTCTCCTCCGTCGTTGGAGTGAGGACTAATTGCCATGAATCCTGGGAATGAAGCACCAATTTTCACAAGGTCTTGGATTCTTTTCCTAGCTAGCTCCGTACATGTAGGATATTATGATCCAAACCAAGATTTTAATTAAGATCTCTTTATCAGTAATACGGTGCTCACAGTGCTAGGATGCTAGCTTTGATGTCTGGGAATGATAACATAACATCTTCTTTGGCAATAGTAATAAGCAGTGCTCAAAGTGCTAGGATGCTAGCTTTATGTTGTAGGACTGCTAACTGTGCCTTGGATGAATTGGTCAATCTAAGCGATGGTCCTTTGGCCCATTGTGGCCCTGTCCCAAATACTACAGTCCGTTTCTTCATAATATTACTTATTTTGAACTTAGGCGGATAGAATGTTTCTTTTTGGCGTGTAGATGGAGCCCTTGGATCTTGTTTCATGACATCCAGTGTTTTCGTGCTCATAACATGTCCTAAGCTGAATTTCCTTCCCTCTTCTTATTTCTCGAATAAAGACCGGTGTCGACTTTTGTACCTCACATACTAATGAAAAGGGTATATATACTAGGTTGCATGCTCTTCACAGTGTGTGAGGGCATCAACTGTTAAATCAGAGAAGGAGGTGCACAGTCCAGTGTTGGGAGCCAACAACTATACTGGAGCTGTTGTTATTCTCATTTTCCCTGTCATTTGCCATTTTTGTTGATTGCTTCCATGTGTGGCTTTCTGCTACTTTCCTTGGTTACTGGTGCGGCAGATCTGTAGAATAGCATTAGTTTGTTGACAAGTGAACCTTATAACAAGGCTATATCATTTGTATAGACTAATAACACTGTATATTAATACTCTTAATGTAGAATGTTGTATGCTACTTTACCTGATGCTCGTAATAACATGAAACCTTTATCAGTAATTCAATATGTAGATTCTGGAAGTCGTTCCTCTTGAATGACAATCATTTGATGAGTCTTTTATGAAGATATATCCACCTGCCTCAGGTAAAATAATTAACTACTTATTGCTTTTGGGATAAATTCGAGGGTACTGGGACAAATTAATCAATCAAGTTACTGGGATAAATTCGAAGGTACTAAAGTGAAAACCATTGATGTGTGTGCTTAGGGCACTAACAAGGACTTTTGCATGTGATTTCCTCATCTTCAAGTCATTGTCTTTTTTTTCTGAGAGTTGCATTATCACGCTTTTGAAACAAATCATATGAGGCGAACGAAAAGAATGAACATACCAGGTAATATGGCAACCGGTGTGTTAGACGTAGTAGGTTGTCCATTGAGATTAGCTGTTTTATCTCTCTTCATTTGACGACACTCACGCCTCTTCTTATTAATATCATGTTTGTTTCGTCCATATCTCTCCTGTTCCTTTTGCCTCTTCAATTCTTTTAGATCTGCAATTTGTCCTGCGAGGGAATAATATTTATAGAATCATGTGACACGATATTATTTTATACAGTGAAAGAATGAAATCAGAGCAAATAATCATGTGACTTTTATTACTTCGAAGATTAAAAATGATGTGATATTATTGCTACTGCAAGAGCATATGTTGTAATGTTGCACACCACAAGCTGTCTATCTTGCTGTCAGAATGGACACGTTTCACTGACTATTGTAGTGTTTCAAAGCAAGAACGATAACTAATTTAATTTCTCTCAGCTGATATATTGGTCGTGTTAACTGAGAGAAAATGGTGTAAAACTTTTTTTCATATTCGAGATGGTGCAGGCCTTTCACGATGTATTTGTAATGGCAGACTTTTACTTATTTTGGAGGGTGGTTTCAGTACGATGATGGCATAGAGTATTCTTTTGCTGTCAACAAAGATGCCCATGGTCAGAATCTATATGTGCCATTAGCATTTCATTTGACCCAAATTTACAGCTGCATGCATTTTCAAACTTTGTTTTCATTTGACTTGTCAAAACGTAGTAGGGTACAGACTCTAGACTGCATACCTGTATGACATCACCGTACAACTCGAGTACATCTTACAGCAAGGCCATGTAGAGCTAGAGTTTGATGTATTTACCTGAATTGTTGTCGTTGGTTAGGTCTTGAAATGGAGTCCGTACCCCAGCACGCTTTGATGATGCCATATGCACACGACGCTTCTGCCATATGAGGTCAACAATCAGAACGGAATACAAAAAACAACAAATTTCTTAGACTTATGGTTGTGTGTAGGATGACTCATGACGGCTATGTTGTAATCATGTAGGGTGCGAAAGGTAGGAGGACACCGGTGTCGTCGATACGGCGTGGCAACCAGGTCGAAGATGACGTGGACACTAGAATGTCGAGGATGGCGTGGACAACCGAGCTAGGGCGGGGCGCCGACGACCGAGGTGTGGTCGAGACGGTGCAGCCGGAGGTGTGGACGACCGAGGTGTCGTCGAGACGGCGCAGTCGGAGGTGTGGCAGCATGGGGCACTTTGTCTGCAATTGATTGAGGAAGGCACGCGTCTTGAGCGAGGTGGAGCTGGGGTTCCCGCACGAGGTGGAGAGACCAGGGGCGGGGACGGTCGTGCGCAGGGGGAAAGGCCGCTCGCGTGGTTAAGTCGAGAAAGACGGAGCTGAGGAAGGGACCGAGGAGAAGGGAGATCAGGCGCTCATGGGGATGTGAGCGGCGGCGCTGGAGATTCTCATCAGGGCGGCGGAGAAGGGCTTGCCGTCCAGGAATTCTTTTCCTGATTGATTTGATTGCGAGATTCACGTGCTGCATTAATGAGTTTTCATAATCTGTACCGATTGGTTGGCTTGGCTACCTCCAGATTTCCATTTGTGGGCAGGCGCGCGGAGGGCTCGAGTTGTTTCCATGGATTTCCTTGGGACTGAGTGATTTCTTTGCGATTGATTGATTTACGTCCTGCGCAATTATTTGTTGCCAGATTTGCTTGTGATTGATTGATTTACGTCCGTGATTGTTTGCCAGAATCTACGTTCGGGCATTTATTAGGTTGTTTCCTTTTATTCCTCCGTGATTTCCTATTTCCTTTTGTGGGCTGACGGAGTGACGTAATGAGACGGTTGTAGTGGGAGCGGTGATGAGTCATTTTGATCGTACGGTCAGCGTGCGTGCGATGGTCATCCCAGGACGTACCAACTCCCATATTATAGTATAGATCTATTCATAGTCAACCACGACCATAAAATCAAAATGGTTTAATTTCATGGTATAAAAGAACCATGTTTTTATACCGTTATAATGCATGGGGATTTTTTTGATTCTTAGTGTAACTCAAGACTCTTGAAATCCGGTTATTAATGTACCTGAAGACTGACGCAACGATCCATCCTGATCTGATAATTCAGGTGGTGCCTTTCGTCCAACATGGTGAAACAGAATAACTTATCGCATGAAGGTACTGGCAGTAGCAAGTTTAGATACGGCAATGGCAGAGTAAAAGCAACAATTGTATACATTTTATAAGATAGAAAATCAAATACAACATGAACATGACAGAGCTCTAGACAAAAAAATTTGACGTGGGAATGTCTTAATTTGCTAGTATAAGAAAGCCGTGTTTTTGTTGATTATTTGCATTTAGTGAAATAAACTCGAATTATTTTACTAAATACATGGATGCATATGTGATCTACCCGTAGCAACGCACGGGTATTTTGCTAGTTGTTTGAAATCTGAGCGAGCGAGGCTTGGGGTGAGACAAATAGAGAGAGAGAGGCAGCGCCAGAACCAAGTAGTCCTAATGTCTTCTTTCGACCCAGGGCATCGTCGTCATATAATGGGGATAATCCACATCTTCATGTCCATGAAGCGTGGACAGCATCGCCGGCAAATCCAGTCCCGTAGTAAGCCGGGGAATCCAATACCAGGTATCGTACTTTCGTCATGGTATATAGTATATACGGAGTAGTACTCTTGTTCAGAACATCATTACTCGGCGGTCTTGAGCAACACTGCTAAGTTGCTGTTTATGCTTGCCTTTCCCTTTCTGGAAGAAAATATGTGATGTTTAGCCAGTTGGAGAGCAAGTTTGCTCCTCCATCTTATTTCTGGAAGAAAATATGTGATGTTGGCAAGGTCTCTAACCCAGCAGCTTTGGAACCCCAGCTTGCATTTGTTAAAAAAAAAAGAATATCATTACTCAATTGTTTTTTTTCGTAAATTCAAACAAGTTGACGGTTTAAAAAAAGCTTGTGTGTTATACCAAGCAGAACACCTGGACCTCTCGTCCTTTCCCCATCTACAGTGAATAGGAGGCGATTTTTGGGCGACTCCCGTGCAACCAGCTCGCCGCCGGCGATCCGCTCGATTCCTCGCCCTCCGCGGCCGCTACGGCGGCGGGAGGACGGGGAATCAATGGATCCCGGCGTGTACATAGTCTAGGTGTGCGTGGGGTGCTTGCCGGCGGCGTTGTGGAGGTGGTGGCGTCGCCGGAGAGGCTTTTGGTGACGGCGGTCCTCTCCTCTGCCCTCGGTGCTCCGGTGGATGCCCTGGGCAGATCTGCTGTCTCTGGCGCGTCTGCTGCTTCTCAGAGCCGCGGCGTGCTTCCCCTCGAGCCGGCGGCCGTGATGGCGGTGCTGGCTCTTGTCCGTGGGGTCCTTCATCCTTCACCACGGTGCAAGGTGGTGCTTTTGCTAAAGATCTTTGGGAGTTTGCAGGCGGGATGCTTTCCTTCGTCGGTGGACTCGGATGGCTCTGTGGAAGATGGGTGGCGCCTTCGTTTTCGTCTCCGGCATGAGACGGCGACGGCGATCTGGCGGCGGCTCGGAGCCGATGCTCGTTCAGCGTTCAGATTCTGGCGCCTGCGTCAGATGGCTTCTGCAGCATCTCAACAAGGTTGTTCGAGCCGGTTGCTTCGGTGCGAGGTGAGCTCGCTTCCTTCCGTCCCGGCGGCGTGCTGCTGGTGCTCGAAGGACGTGTGCTGCTTGGTGGTTCCGTGTTCGCCGTGCGTGGTGTGGTTCTTGCCTCTGTTCGTGTGTGTTTGTTCGTTCTCTTGCTGATCTTGTACACGAACTCCCTTAAAAAAAAAAAGCTTGTGTGTTGTGCAAAAGTTAGAAAAAGGAAATAACTAGGATATGTTTGTCTGCCTCCATGTGCTTGAGTTTGTTGCTTTGTTCTAGTGTCTGCATTATTCATGACCATGCCTGATGTATTGCAGCAAGTATACCAATTGCTTCAGGGGCTAAAAGAAAGGTCCCATCCTCTCAACAAGATGACTATTCAGAAGGCACTAAAATGACACGATATCAGGGCCATATATTCCGGAGGTAAGGTATAGGATGCTGCAAATGTAATACTTGTATTACTAGATAAATCTATGTTTGGTTCATCGCCTCACTGAAACCTTGGTCCTTGCGTCCAATGTGGAATATAGGTATGTCTGCTTTCTAGCCTATCTAGCATGCCTTGCAGATTTTTCAGACTTTTATTGTTTCTCAACGAATAAGCAAAGCACGCCTTACAGATTTGTCTCATAGAGATGCTACCATTAGATTTGTCATAAAAATAGTTTGATAATGCAAAAACTATATAGAATTTTATCAAGATTTTCACATAAAGTAACCGTGAAAGTTGCATATTAGAGATCGTTTCCAAATATCATCGATTTACAAACAGAGTGGTTTTATTTAAATGATCAAACTGATGGCATTGTGCACCCAGACATGCCTATCCTCAAGGCTAAACATATACAACAAATTATTGAGAACTGCATGATGCAGCCTTTACCATTCACGTCATGCAGGTTTTTACAAGACATACATTGGTTCAGTTAGATCAGACTTGACATGAACATGTCGACCAAAAACTGAGTGATTGTCAAATCATTACAACCAGTCAACCACATTCCAGTGTGCTGTTTAACTTTAAATCTCACACTTTCCACTGAGCGCATGCCATGTAATTTATTCCACAATTAACTTTTCTTCCGTCCTTATTTTGTAAGGACATCTGGTGTCACATACATGCCCTACTACCACCGCCAGATGCTGCACGAGCTGGTTGTGTGTCTCGTGATTTTTTATATTCCTGGAGACGCCGCCCCAACCTCAACTTGAGTGAGATAAAACTGGGCCTGAATAGAAATGCATTTGGAGGGGTTAAACAAGCTCCGCATTTCACCAAAATAGTTGACCGGATTATGAAAAAACACTCACGCATTGGTGTGAAAACATTCACGCTTCAGTACAGCGGTTCTCGTATCCGCACCAGTCGATTACCGGTTCTAAGAGCCAATTATCCCGACCCCCGCGTCGTCCCTGGCGGCGGCTCGGGGGAAACCCTACTCCCGCCGCCACCAGCACCCTCAAGCTGCTCCCCCTCCCTCGCCGCCGCCGGATGACTCCGCCGGGCTAAGCCCGCCTCGGAGGACGGTGGCGGCGGGGCTTCTCGCGCGGGGCTCCTCGGTTGGGGAGGCTCGGCGCCGTCACCTGCGGCCGTTCCAGCGCCGCCGACCTGCGCGTCCTCCGGCTCCCGGTTCTCCTCTGCAGCGCGCTCTGGCCGCCTCTCCTCGACTCGTGCGGCGCCGGCGGGGACTTGTTCCTGTCCGGCGATTTGGCGGTGGCGGCAGCCCCTCGGTGCTTGCCGTCGCGATGGGGCGGGGTGGCGGCCCCTCCATTCCTGCTTGGCGGAGATGTCCGACGTGAGGAGATGCTAGCCGGCTGTGGGTTGCTGCGTGGCTGCGGTGTTTGGTGCGCCAGATCTGGTCGTTTTGACCCGATTCTGGCCCGCTGGCTGCTGCCGGCGGCGATGATGGTGGCTCCTGTGTGCTGGAGGCGCCGCCACTGCTCAGGAGGTGTTCGCCTAGTGGGTTTCGCAGATCGTCAGCGGCAGCGTCACCGATATTGATTGCGTGGGGGTGCGGTGTTTGGGTTGCTCGGGCGAAAGCCCGACGATGCGGCGTCCGTGGACGTCGCTCTCCTCCTTGGAGGTCGTCGTGAGCTCCCCTCTTCTCGCAACCTCGGATCCTATCTTCGGGTGAAGACCCAGACTCTGCGGTGCCGGGTCGGACGACGGCATCTATCCACGTTGCTTCCCTCATGAGGGCGTCGTCTTGAAGATGGTGTTTCCCTGCGTGCTTTCCCGTTGGGCTGGGCTTACACGGCATCGTGGTTGGCAGCGGCCAATCGACGATGTAGCGGTTCCGTGTGGCGTCAAGCTTGGCAACGATGATGATGGCGAGCGATGATCTGGTCGCGGTAAGGCCCTGTTAGTCGGCTCTGTTCCGGCGTGTTCGAGTGTCCTAGTGCTTGTCTTCCCAGGTTGTGAAGTTGAAGCTGCTATATTATCAAGCCTTCATATGAGCGGTGTACGATGACCTTCCGGGGCGTCCTGGTGCGAAGATCTTCCTCGGCGCAGGTCTTGCATATCTCCTCTTCGGAGCTCGTCATAAGAATCGGAGCTGCTTGTCTCTACGTGAAGAGTCATCCTTGCTGTGGGCTTTCCGATGACACTGTGGTGAGGCTCTTTCTGTGGTCGTTCCTCGTTGAAGTCGGAGTCGCTTGCTCGAGGAGAAGTGATGACGATGCCGCCGGAGGACAACCTGATGAAGGTCCTCACGTTCACGGTGTGTGTGCTGTAGTTGCCAAGGTGGCTGTGTGTGCCCTCGAAGCGGTCGTGTTCCATGACGGCTTGTGAGGGTGTTTGTATCGGTTTTAGTCCGGTTTCCCGCTAATTAACCGGTCAATTCTCTTCGACTTTTTAAAATAAAATGAGGCAAATTGCCCGTTTTGTTTCAAAAAAAACAGTTGGCTTCAGATTGCTGTTACTCCAGGGCTTAAAGAGCTTGTACTTGCACTTCCTCCAGTACCACAGCCACAGTACTACAACTTCCCATGCTCACTTTTACTCGGTGGAAATGGAGGCTCGATTAGGAATCTAAGGCTGACCCTTTGTGCCTTCCATCTCATGGCTGGACTAGCTTGGTTGCTTGAGAAAGCTGCACCTGTCTCTGGTACATATTACGGGGGATGAGTTAGGGTGCCTTCTTTCCAATTCTTTTGTGTTGGAGATGCTGAATCTCATGCATTGCAATAAGATCATTTGCCTGAAGATACCGTGTCTGCTAAGCCAGCTCAAGAACCTGACAGTGTTTGGATGCACAACCCTGGAAGTGATAGAAAACAAAGCTCCAAATCTTTGCACGGTTAGTATTGACGGTGATCTAATACGACTTCCATTTAGAGATTCATTGCAAGTGAAGGACCTACAAATATTGTGTTCCTCTGAGCCTAACCTCGTTCATTATGCTTGTGCCGAGCTTCCACGGATTATGCAAAATCTTGAAACTCTTTCTGTATCATTAAACTCCTGATTTATTATAGTAATCATGCCTTAGTATATAGTTACTCCCTCCATCCATCCTAGATTATAAGATCCATCTCCAAAACCATGCAGTTCTAAAATCTCCCCACCTCTAAGACCCATTTGCATTAATTCTCTTCAATTAGTGGATGATTTACTCTCTCCATCAATGCATGGAAGATTTGAGCCCCAATAAGAAATCACCTTGGACCCAGATATTTGGCTAATGAGTCCTATAAACTAGGGCGGATGGAGTAATTTAGATGTTGTTATGCAGATTTTCAGTACACCAATTCTACCTGCCAACTTCCTGCACCTCAAGGAATTGGCGATTTCTCTTGGCCTTGCAGAAGGAGCTTTTTCCCCACATTATGATTATTTTTCTCTAGTTTATTTCCTGGATGCTTGTCCCGCCTTGGAAATCTTCATATTGGCTGTAAGTCACTCTTCGTGTTGTGAATGTATCTTGTATATGAGGAACCAGTAATTCACGCCTGTTTTCCCTCAGCAGGTATTACAGACTCGCATGAAGCATGATTCCATATCTGGAGATTGCCCGAATCTGAGACAGATGCCAGTACGTCATCATGTCAATATCAACAATGTGCAGATCATTGGGTTTTGCTCCGCAAAGAGCATGGTCGAGTTGACCTGCCATATTCTTAGATAATGCAACATCCCCCGTCAATCTTACCTTGGACACCATATATGATGGTGGTTGTGGAAGTACCGATAGGTCTGAGTTTTTTTTTAAAATATTATTTTTTAAATCGTAATTCGAAATATAATACGCAGAACGAAAAAATTTCACAAATATTGCGCCGTCGGCTCCCGGCCGGCCGAAACGAGTGTTTCGGCCGACAGACTGCCGAAACACGTGTGTCAGGCCGACCTGCATGTGGTCTGGACATGCCGCAGTGCGGGCCCCACCGTTTCGGCCGGCTGACGGCCGAAACGCGGGCCCCACCGTTTCGGCCGTAGCCGGCCGAAACGCTGGTTTTTTTACATTTTGGCCCTCTATTTGTTTTGGTTGCATTTTTTGCATGTTTGTCTGATATCCCCATCTGGACATATTACAAATTAAAACATAGTCAACAAATATTACGAATAAAAACAAATAGAGTTTTATTTTGTCGACTATGTTTTATTTTGTAAAACATTGTCGACTATGTTTTATTTTGTAATATTTTGTCGACTATGTTTTACAAAATAAAACTTCGACTATGTTTTACAAATATGCCCAGATGGGGATATCAGATAAACATGCAAAAAATGCAACCAAAACAAATAGAGGGCCAAAATGCAAAAAAAACCAGCGTTTCGGCCGGCTACGGGCCGAAACGGTGGGGCCCGCACTGTTTGGCTGTTTCGGCTGTCAGAGAGCCGAAAGGAGCGTTTCGGCCGTCAGCCGGCCGAAACGGTGGGGCCCGCACTGTGGCCTGTCCAGACCATATGCAGGTCGGCCTGCCACATGCCGACACACGTGTTTCGGCCGTCTGTGGGCCGAAACACTCGTTTCGGCCGGCCGGGAGCCGACGGCGCAATATTTGTGAAATTTTTTCGTTCTGCGTATTATATTTCGAATTACGATTTAAAAAAATAATATTTAAAAAAAAAACTCGATAGGTCTGCTGTGGATGAAATTGGTCACTACTGCAGCCCCATAGGAAGGCGCATGATCAAGGAAGCCGACAAAGCCCTTTTGGCGATCGAAAAATACATCGTAGGGAAAGTACCCTCTAGAGTCACTCTAAATATCAAGAAGCCCTGCAGCCGATGCCATGCCCTTAAATGATGGTAACTATCCAGTCAACAATACATAACGTTGCCTGGATAGTTACCATCATTTACAAAATTTGTTTATTAGTACTACTATTAGGCCCTGTTTGGTACGGATGGATTAGAAGGAATTTTCTTACTATCAAAAAGCCCTTAAATGATGGTAACAATCGAATTTTTGTCATTATGTAAATGTTGCATGGTTTGTGCCTTGTTCTTAAGTCATACTATCTATTCTCAAATCTTGTACTCCCTCCGATCCATAAAAAGTGTCGCTCATTTTGTATTAAGTTAGTACAAACTTTGTACTAAGTGGGCGGCACTTTTTATGGATCGGAGGGAGTAATATTTGTTACATGGGATGTGCTTTGTTTATTATACTATTAATTAGGGATGTATTGGTGTTTTGTTATGTGTAATATCACATAGAATTTGTGATTATGTTATACTGTTATTATTTAGGAAAGGTGGAGTGGCCTTGGCTCAGCCAAGTTTGAGCAGTGCCACGTTGACACCATTGAGATCTACTCAATAATCTGCTCCAGCATATCCTCATAGTCCCCTCTCATGCAACTGGAAAATCACAAGTTTTCAGTCCAATTTTGCTAAGGGAAAGTTGTAAGTGTAGTTGAGTGCACCTACACCCTCATATGATCATATCGTCATGTCCATCCATCCATTTCTGCATTGTGATTCGTGGATGAAAGTTTCCTCTCTTTTTGTCACTAAGGAAATAATATTTAGACTTCAAAACTTCTAAGATCGACAAGACTGTAGAACAAAAATTTGTGGAAAAAACATGTTTTGGGGGCATCACAAATGCTTCAAATAACGGGTGCTCCTATCTCAGGGGTGTTGTGTCACCGGTCGAAATTCTGATAGCTCATGTAGGTATGGGAACAGGGGGAAAGCGAGGAGATGGAGGAGCACCGCCGACTGCCGGAGAGGAGAAAGAAGAGGAGCACAGCCGCACTCGATAGCCGCTATGCCCCGCAGCTACCGTCGGGCGGACCGCCTGCCACCGTCGCCCATGGACAGCAGCGCTCCCGTGCCACCTCGTCGCATTGTCCTTCTCAAAGCACCTCCTCTGTCGGTCCGTTAGTCTGCCGCCGCCAGCAAATATCGCTCGAAGGATCGATGCCACCTATTTCGTCTCTGGCACACCCCACACACCCCCCCCCCCCCCCCCCCCCGCCACCCTAGGTGGTTTGCTCGCTGACGCCTTCTCCGCCGCGGCTCCCTGGTGGTCGCCACAGCGTCGCTGGCGTCAGCTTGTTTTCTTGGTCTGGGTTGCAGCTTGTAAACCCTACATGCATGGTCTTGCAAATACAAAATGTGTGCGATGGTTCTGATGGTTCTTTAAACACACTTAGCTGAATTCCAACAAAATGTTTGGGATAAATAACAGACTCAAACGACCAGGTTCGCCCGAGCGTGTGCGATTATGGGAGAAAAATTTTATGGGACCTGGTCCACAAGCTCATCAGCGTGGACCAACCCCAAACAATGACGCGTGGCGGTTCGGATCTCAAAGCACAAGACCCAAGTTATGTACTTGTGTCTCTGCAGATTGTTCTGTCTAGCGTAGGTATACAATACGTATAGCACCTCAGCCTCTCGGCAGTTTCTTTCCTAGATCGCCTAATCTCCGGCGGCGCGCGACACCTCCTAGACTCGATCAACCCAACTCCGGCGGCCTGGAAATTTCCGCGGACAAGGAGATGCAAGAACTCCGACGAGGTGCGGCAAGAAATCTGCGCGGACGAGGCGATGCAAGAACTCCGATGAGGTGCGGCAGGAAATCTCCGCGGACGAGGCGATGCAAGAACTCCGGCAGCACGGCGGTGCCAGCTCTCGGCCGAAGCTACGCCCAACGCTGGGCAGGAAATCTCCGCGGACGAGGCAATGCAAGAACTCCGGCAGCGCGGCGGCGCCAACTCTCGGCCGAAGCTACGCCCAACGCTGAGGAGCTGGCGTAGCTTCGGGCCGAGAGCTGGCGCCGCCGCGCTGCCGGAGTTCTTGCATCGCCTCGTCCACGGAGATTTCCTGCCGCACCTCGTCGGAGTTCTTGCATCGCCTCGTCCGCGCAGATTTCTTGCCGCACCTCGTCAGAGTTCTTGCATCTCCTTGTCCGCGGAAATTTCCAGGCCCCCGGAGTTGGGTTGATCGAGTCTAGGAGGTGTCGTGCGCCGCCGGAGATTAGGCGATCTAGGAAAGAAACTGCCGAGAGGCTGAGGTGCTATACGTATTGTATACCTACGCTAGACAGAACAATCTCCAGAGACACAAGTACATAACTTGGGTCCTGTGCTTTGAGATCCAAACCGCCATGCGTCATTGTTTGGGGTTGGTCCACGCTGATGAGCTTGTGGACCAGGTCCCATAAATTTTTTCTCCGATTATGCCCATACACACACGGATCCCTGCGAAACCGCACACGCTTATTGCGCACCTTATCGTTTGCGATTGTGCACCTAATCATTACACACGCTTATTTTGAAAACCGTGCATGAAGAGGCGCACGGTCCAGCAGGCGCTAGTCGAGCGCAGCTGGATAACCGACATCACTGGAGCCCTGAGCCCGCTCGCCTTGTGGCAATATGTCCAGATTTGGAACCACCTACAGGGAGTGCTGCTTTCGGCGGAACCGGATAGGATGATCTGGCGGTGCACAACAAATGCCCAGTATTCCGCCCGCTCCTGCTACAACATCCTCTTTGAAGGATCGTTGGTTTCAGGGTCGTGGGAGCTTAACTGGAAGTCCTGGGCGCCCCCCGAGGGTGAAGTTCTTTGTTTGGTTGGCATGCCAGGATAGATGTTGGACAGGTGCCCGGCTTGCGCGACGTGGCTTGCGACACCCGGCGCGCTGCACCCTGTGCGACCATTCGGTGGAAACTATGGCGCACATTCTCACTGGCTGCCCCTTCTCGAGGACGATTTGGCACGAGGTGTTGTCTTGGATACGATCGACCGCGAGGCCACCAACCACGGAGGGGGACCTCGTAGAGTGGTGGTTGCTGGTGTTGCAGACCACCCCTCGCCAGCTACGGAAGGGAACCTCATTGCTGATCATGCTCACAGCGTGGTGGATTTGGAAGCATCGGAATGTGGCAGTCTTTGATAATGTGCGTCCCTCCATCTCCTCACTACTAGCAACGATCAAGGCCAAGGCACAGGATTGGACGAACGCGGGAGCCCAGGGTCTTCGCCAACTTCTCCCCTAGACTAGCGTTTCAGGTTGAGTTGTATGGTGTGGCGTGGTCCTCGTTGTACTTGTACATAACAATCTTCTTTTCTATCAATGCATCGAAACGCAAGATTTTTGGGTTTTCGCGAAAAAAAAACCATGCATGATTGCTCAGCTAATCGCCCACCCATAAATAGTGACGGTTGAGATAACCGTGTGCGATTGTTACTAAACTTGGCCGATCTAGATAGACGGTACGTGCACCTAGGTACGAGCTCAAGAAGATCACTCTCTTGCGAACCTTTGGAGCGGCTTGGAGATTTTTGCACTGGTTTTCAAGCAGTAATTGACTTATAAATTTGCAAATACAGCCTCCGTATATAATTACATAATTTTGATTACAACACGGTAACACACGCGCGCGCGCACACACACACCCACAATTTAACTGAAATATGTACCGTCAAAACGCCACAACGATATGGCAGTTTTTCAGAACATTCTGAACTCAAAATGACTTCTCAAAAGCCCAAGCTCAGCAAGACAAGTAGCACTCCAACCAACAGCATGGTCGCCATGGTGGGACTCCGCGCACTGAACGCCGAGCTCGGTGACGATGCGGGCGGCGGCGCCCCTGACGGAGCGGAGCTCTTGATCGGGCACGCGTAGTTGCAGCTGCTCGGGTCGACCACCCGGTACACGCCCTTGCTTGACAGCAGGTACACGTCCTTGGCGTTGTCCTCACCGAAGGAGAAGATGTAGCCCAGCGACGGCAGCGGGCTCTTGGCCGCGACGTCGCACGGGATCGGCGACGTCTTGGAGCAGCCGAACGTTAGCGGAGTCTGTTCGTACACCCCGCTGTTCTCCGGCGTCTCGAGCCCCGTAAACATTGCCTGCGCGTACAGATCCGCGTAGATGTACCTGCAGGTGCACACCACAAATAATCAATCAAGAAGAGCATCATCGATCGCTCACCGGAGATGCAGAATTGTCACCGGAGATGATGAGATGAGATGAGATCGTTCGAGGTGTTATAATTAATTCATTACCTGCCGTTGAGGCAGGGGTCGGTCATGGAGCGGTAGACGTAGCCGCCGATGACGGAGGCGGAGCCGACGTTGTTGTTGACGTTGGTGTGGGCGTAGCCCATGACGGGCATGATGGCGTTGATGGAATCGACGGAGGTGTTGCCGCCGGGGGTGGACAGCGCCGGGTACGACAGGTCGCCCTCGAACACGCGCCACCCGTAGTTCCCGCCCTTCACCACCAAGCTGACCTCCTCGAACAAAGACTGCAAGCAGAATCGCACGGATTTAGTTTGCCACGACGATCTCGATCATGGTGGAAAAGAAAATGCAGCGTGATCACCGGGATGGCAAGAGAGGTACCTGTCCGACGTCGGCGCAGAATAAGTAGGACGGCTTGCCGGAGTCGAAGCTGCACCGCCACGGGTTCTTGAAGCCGAGGGCGAACACCTCCGGCGCGAACTTGGGGTCGACGGAGAAGGGGTTGTCCTTGGGGATGCCGTAGTTTCCCCAGCCGGGGGTACTGTTACCAGCTGCAGGTAGTACAGTTCGATTATGATTTTTTTGCAGATTCTGGTAAATAAATTTAAATCTGAACTTGATCGTGATCTATCAGCAGTTGCCACCGAATACAACAGAAATTCTAACGAACTTCAATAAGAAATTTTCCTCTGGCATTCAAACTTAGTAAGTTCGTTGTGTTTATACACCCATGATTTTTTTCGAATATTTTTCACCCTCAAATCACAAAGGGGGATGCAAAGCCAGCCTGTTGGGAGAATTTTGATCACAGCTACTACTTCGGTTCCAATCTTGATGTTAGTTCTTTGAATTAAGAGAATGTGATGGTTTTAAAATTGGACAAATTTTGTACTTGAACAGTAAGTTGAGTTTCTAGTGTCATTTACTTGGCATGTCGTTGACGTCGATCCGAATGATCTTTCCGAGCAGGGTCCCCTTGTTCTGCGCGAAGTTCCACGGGTCGCCGACGCTGCCGCCGTCGCCCATCATGAAGTACATGTAGCCGTCGGCCGGGCCGAAGAGGATCTGCCCGCCGTGGTGAGTCGTGAACGGCAGCCCGAGCGTCATGATCCTCCTCGCCTCTGTGGGGTTCGCGGAGGTGGCCTGAGACGGACAGCAAGCGAGAACGCATCAGCACATACAGTTCGTCGTACTACAATACAAGACTTGATCAGCCTCCGTCGGGTATGCGTATTACCGTCGCCGGTGAGCCGGACGAGGCATTGGCGGTGTACTCTGCGATGACGCTCTGGTACTGGCACGGCTGCGCGCCGTTGTCGGCGCCGAGCTTGGACGGGTCGCAGCCGATGTCCGAGTTGCAGGCGCACCGGCCGGAGCATGACGCCGACTGCGTCTTGTCGCAGCTGTAGGAGACGAAGAAGCGGCCGTTCTTGGCGAAGTCCGGGTGGAAGGCCAGCCCGAGGAGGCCGAACTCGTTGTCGAAGTGCACCTCGTCGGTGATGTCCAGGAACGGGTTGGCCACGTCCAGCTCCAGCGGCTTGCCGGAGCCATGCGGCGGCACGGTGGCCAGGAACACCTTGCCGGCCTGGTTTACTGAGGAACACGCGGTTGGAGCCGTCCGGGTGCGCCGCCATGTTGAGGTACGAGCCGTTGCTGACCCGCTCCAGGCACATGCCTTTCACGGGCGGCACGACGCGGGTCGCGTGAACGCCGCGGCCACGCCGTCGAAGCAGATGGACTCGTCGCCCGGCGCGCCGCCAAGCGCGCCGCAGAAGTCGCCCTCCGACTGCCACACCTCGGTGAGCTTCGGCGCCGACGCGCCGCCCTTGGGCGGCTGGAACGGCGACTCCGGGATGGGACACGTCCTTGCAGGTGTCCCACACCTCCGCGCAGTACCCCGTAGCCGGGGCCACGCCGGTGGAGTGCACAGCAGCGGCACCGTCCGGGGGCTCGTCTCCACGGTGAACAGCTCGCCGGCGTACGGGTTGCATCTCTGCGACCACAATAACAACCCGTTGCATCAGTGGAAGAGCCACGGAAACTCAAATCCAGCTCGGTAAGAGACCATACCCACGGAAACTCAAATCCAGCTCGGTAAGAGACCATACCGCGCAGAGGATGGACTTGACGAGGTCGCCGCACGGCGTGCCGGAGATGTTCATGGCGGCGAACTGCTTCTGGACGGTGGCGTCGTCCGTGGCGTTGCAGCAGGCGGTGCCGTTGTAGCCGCAGAAGGAGAGGGACCCGTTGACCGCCCTCGGGAACGCTGGTCAACATGATCGAAGCACAATGATCACAAAACTGTTGGGAGAAAGGGACACAGAGAAACTGCAAGAATGGACGGCATACTCGAGTCCATGCACAATTTCGCGGAATGGCCTTCCCGGACGGCGAGGAGGAGGACAACGGCGGCGACGAAGAGTGTCGTGGTCGCCATGGACGATAACCTCATTGTGCCTCAGGAGGGGGATGTGAGGTTTGCTCAGCTCAGGGGCGGAAAGTGGAAACGATGGGCTCCTGGTACGACTTTATGGAGGCAGGGGGAAGGCAGGCGTTGACCAAGGATTGGGATTAGGAACTGACCACATGCCGGATAATGACAAATTATGTGCGTACAAAATCATGTGAGATGAGCATTAGCATAAAGTGGAATGATGGATTAAACAAACTCAGTAATCGCACGGGGCAGAGGAGACAAATGTACCTGTTTGGATTGTGAAAGCGACAAGGTGAAACTGATCGCTAATTTGTCAACGATGATTGGCGAACACGAAGCATGGAGGTCTAGGTCCCACATGTCATTGATAAATCAAGTGCAATTTCCAAAAAAAAAATCGCTAACTTTGCATTGGCATGGTTTAAATTTTCTTGGATACAAATTTTGCATACCCCATTAAGATGATCCAGGGTCATTTTTTCAAGGTAGAAGAGACACAAACAAATGTGGTGAAGGAGGGCTTTCACGGCATCCCCAAGGAGCAGTGACCAGACGATTTTCGGTACTCCTTAACACCACAGCCGCCGACGAGGTGGATGAGAAGACGGGGAAACCTAATTCTTGTTCCGCACAACACCGTCAAACCGCCACAATGTTGTTGTTGGTTGACTAAAACTCTAAATTTAAGGATCTAGCTACAACACCGAGCGTAGATCCAATGTCCCCCCACACCCAACTCCCCTCCCCCTCCCTCCCCACCCCACACCTAAGCCGCAAGGAGAGGAGGCGGAGATCCATCGAATGGAGATGGATGGTGGTGGCTAGGGCTTTTCTGTTTCTCTTAGGTGGAGGTTGTTGAATCGTGTGATCGAGGTGCTTGCAGTGTTGCTGTGAAGTGTCTTCCGTGCTCCTTCGGGAGCATGTCTCCCTCTATGGGCAGATCACACTAGTTCTGACTTGATCGGTGGAGGATGATACAATGTGACAGAGGTTTTTATTCGACTACAATCATTTGATATGCCGGTTTGTTCTGCATTTTTGTGGTTGACATTCCTTTGGCATTGTGGCTTTGTATCTGGTTTTGACCTGTTTTTCCTAATTAACCAGGCAATGCTTTTCTTCTATATTTCGAGGTGTTGCTGGAAAACCAAACATGATATAATTATCTATGGATGTCAAAAATATCACGAGTGATTGATCTGGCAGGAAGAGTTGACCTTAAGTTTAATGAAGGGAAAGGTTGTTACTTAAGATATACCTCGTGTTTGCTTCTTTTGGGGAGTTCTTCTACTTAGCATGGCAAATGTAGGCGCCCAAGGTGGTGATGAAGTCAAAGAGTATTAGAAAATGATAGTTTTCTTTTGGCTCTACATGGAAAAAATGGAGAGTTGACCATCAGCATGAAGTTGAAGAAACTCAGCTGGTCAACTTTTAGTTGTTAATGGTATACTGAAATTGTACTTGTTGAATTGTCGAAAAGTTTCTTTGGCTCCCGAGCTCCAGTGATCCTGTTAAAAAAATTAAAAACTATTACTAGTTTAAAAAACAATTGGAAAAATCACAGATGTAGGCAATGGTATATCCCGCAAATATGCAAAATATCAATTTCAAATACTTTATATTCTAAGCTACAAAAAATGAAAAAATCTGATAAAAATGGAGATTTGAAAATGTGTATACTCAGATCGACACTTTTGTCATTTTTTTGTAACTCGGAATTTGAAGTTGATTTTTGCAAGTTTATGGGATATACCATTGGCTACAACAAGGATTTTAAAAAACTCGTTTTTTTTTTTTTTTTGAGAAAAGCATGATCACTGGAGATCGGGAGCATCAAATCTCCACTCTTGAATTGTGTTGTATTTAGTTTATTTTATTTGCATCAGCTCGATGCTATAAATTAGCCTTTTCGGAAAAGAAAACTTATTTAATAATCTGCTGCAAAAAATAGCCGCACAAATAAGAAAAGTTAAGTCAAATTATAAGATAGAAAAACAAGATTATCAATATCTGCTGCGACGCCAAACATAGCGTTAAACAATGGGAAATGTGGCATCCTCGTTTGTGCTGAGAACCGACAACAGTTGGTTTTGTCTAGCTACACAGCTGCAACGAGATTCTTCAGAACTCGGGGTTCCAGGTTCAGAAGAAACCCAGCTTTGATCACTCAGTAGGAGTTAAAGCTGAAATTTCACTTATTATTGTCATAGCTGATAGAGGTTCATCTAAGGTTCACGTATATGACAATGACACTACATTATACCTTCATGCTTCTTCTATTACCAAGTCGCAATCAAATGCCTATCTGTATGCCTTACTAAGCTATATATGAGTCATTTTCGTAGGCTTGTTACGATTAATTACAATCGATTAGATACTGCAAATTTGCTTCCTCAGCTAAACATTTTATGTACATTTTTCAATGAAGCNCTGAGCAAGGCAAGATATGACAGTTCTGACTTTACGGAAGCCCTCCATTAAACAAAGTGCCTCACTCATTTGGCATTCAGAATAGTACTCGCATAACATGTTATCATCAGATTAGAAGAGATTAACTATGAAATACCTGATCATAATACGTTAATAGGCATGTACACAATTGCAATAAAAAAAGGATTGGGTGCACGTTAGGCGAAATGGGGTGGTGGACACAAGTAGTAGCCAAAAATCTACACTTGCTCATAGTGTCTGTATTTTTTGAGGAAAGGATCCGATGCATAAATTCAGGAAACCAGCACCAATTACAAGGAGGTCCAAAGAAAGAAAGAAAATTACAAAGGACTCCAGTAATAAGCACAAAGCACCCCCAGCAACCTGCACAAACCTCAATCGGATCCACCACCGCAGACCCAAGAACCTAGGCGACACCGGAGCCGCCGTACCGCCTGCCGCCGGAGAGAAGGCACCCACACCTTGTAGACGACCGCTGAGCCGTCCGCCGCTGCGCGACGGAAACCGAAGACGTTGAACGTGCACGGCCACAGCGCCCTCTCCACCGCTCCACCCATCTTCCCGCCGACGCGCCGCCACCCAGGACCACCACCAGCTCCAGCAGACAACCTCCAGACGCCCGCTCCCCTCGCCACCACGGCCGGCCGGAGCAAACACGACGAAGAGGACCACCACACACACCACCACCAAAAGCAGATCACCACCACCAAAGCAGATCACCACCACCCACCAGCTCCTCCCCAAACCACCACGGTCAGCCGGAGAAGTAAAGCAGAGGAGGAGACCCGATGAACCACCTTCACTACCTCCCCAGCGACGCCGCCGGAACGGGGAAAGGAGGGGAAGGACATAGCCCGACACGCCGACGCCTCCGCCACCGTCTTCGGAGCCGCCGCCTGAGCACACAAACCTAGAAACCTAGGACCTATCTACACGCACGGACGGGGGCCGGGGCTCCCCCCCACCTCACGACGCCGAGACGGCGACCGGAGGCGGAAGGGAGCAGCGGATCCGCCGGCGAGACCTCGAAGCTTCCGGTCGCCTCCTTTCCGCCCCCTATTCACTGTAGCAGGGGAACGGGTGCACCTCTCGCTTAATTACTAGCAATACTTTCCTGGCTTTGCTCATAGTGTCTGTAGTGTCAGTACTACAACCTTTTCCGGTCCAGTTGTCCAAAATGCCCAAGTTCGCAAGCCGCCAAAGTTATTCGTTACTTATAGATTTTATCCATCGGTGAGAAATTCTACAGAGTGTTCCACTAATCGGCTGGTATACTCTTTGGGCGCGTAGAATTTATAATAACTGCAGTTAAAACATGGTATCACAATACATAGGGACATAGACCAGTCCAGCCTAGAAATAAAATGTAAATGTACAACAAGAGCTCATGTTTGAGTTAATCTATAAAAAACGAATAGTATTTAAATAAATTTGACACACGAGCATAAAATAGTTATCCAGCTTTTGATACAAGAAAAGATGGTACTGCATGCTTGTCCTTCATTTTTCAATCGTTCTTCTAGTGATACTTTTTTAAAGTATAAGTTTTGAGGATTTCTTCTGTTGCGGCAAATAATACTTCCTTGATTTGCTAGAACAATTTCCAAAAAGGAAAACAGAGGTGTGAGGCACTTGATGTTTGTAGGCACCTGTCATCCCTTGTTTCATGTGCCATGGGCCACTTGTATAAAAGTATTGTTTGGAGCAGATTCTAGTTTCGTTGACATGACTAAGTTCAGTTCGTATGAGTAGCGACTGGCCACGCGGGGAGTTCCATTGTCCTGTTGCTCCCTTGCTTTGTGTTCGGGAACCAAGGAATATTTCTGTTACTACTCGTGGATGAACTTAATTCAAAATATGCGCTAAGTTTAAATAATCCAGACTCAAATAATACAGGTAAAAAAATAATAAGAGCAACGGGGAGATAAGCAATTCTGGCATGAGAAGTCAACCACTCAGATGCATAATTTATTTCAACAGCGTCAACCGAATTAAATTACGCTTTTCCTTGTCCGGTGCACAATCCGGCGGGAGAACGCTTTGGATATATAGCCGGTAAAAGTGTAAAACAGCAATCGGTGTTTTGGTCAACTAAATCTGTATGATCAGCCTCCTCAGATTCGATCGGGCGAGCTGTAGTATTGATTTAAGTCTGAGAAAAAATCATCTGCTCGATACTTTGTCGGGTTTGAAAGTCAAACTTTGCTCTGAAGTGCATACATCTACCCTGTCAGGGTTCCTCCAGATATGATATGCTTAGAGCATCTCCAACAGCGGCTGCATAAACGCCGCGCGCGCCATATACCGGTCCTTTGCCGCGCGCGGGGCCGTTTTTCGTGCTCCAGCGGACGCGCGATAAAATCGCCGCGCGGTATATTCGTCCAGCGCGCTGGACGAAGCGGTACCGTCGGCGTCAAACCTCCAACGTGCCGTCCAGCGCGCGGGGAAAAGCTCGAGCGCACGAAACTCCTCTAACCGCCAGATCTGAAAGCTCCCGCATATTCGCACCGCCGCCCGCACCTCTTCCCCCCATTTTTCTCCGGCGACCCAGCGCTGCCGCCGGCGCTCCCGCCGCTCCTCAGTGCGCCGCCGCTTCTATGGACGCGCGGACTTCGCCGCGGCGTTGATTTGGGCGCCGCCGTCACCGACGCCGCCGAGGCTTCCGCCGTCCCTCGGCAGGGCGTCTTCGCCGCCTCGCCGTCACCCCTCCGCCGCCAACTCGCCGCCACCCCCTTCGCCGACCGAGCGCGCAGAAGCTCCACCGAACAGCGGACGGCGGCCGGCTGCACCTCCGCGCTCGCAAGGTGTTTGAGAAAACACTTGCAAGGTATGAATTCGGTGTAAATTTGCTAAACGAATTTTGTGCATTGCTAGTTTGTAGTTTTATAGTAGATTGAATAAATTTTGTAGATGAGTAAATCATACGATTCTTCCGACGAAGAATTCGATATTCAAGAGGAGGAGGACATTGCAATGCTCCTAGCTATCCATGCTAACAAAAAACCGAAGCATGGTGGTTCAGTTTTCGGTCGTCAGAAATTAAGGAGGGAGAGGATCGAGGCTGACAATAGATTGATGAGACACTATTTTGTGGATCATCCCATATACCCCGAGTCATATTTCCGGCGCCGCTTTAGAATGAGCATCGAGTTGTTTAGGCACATTGCGGATTTTGCAAGCCCAATTTGCTATTGTCAGAGGGCCGGCTAGATTTTGGGATCAAGACATGCTTTGGTACATCATGACCGCTTGTGTGATCATGCATAACATGATCATCGAGAATGAGCGGGGGCAAGATTTAGACTACACCCACTATGAGTTGATGGGTCATCCCGTGCGAGTGCGGAGGAGGGCGGAGAGGGTGGCCCGGTTTGTTGCATCTTATCATGCCATTCGACGCAATGAAACGCATACGGAACTTCAAAAAGATCTCATCGAGGAGTGGTGGGCATGGAATGGGCAACAATGACTTGGTGAATTATGCATTCTATTGTTGTATGAACTATTTATTTGTGTTGTAATAATTGAACTATTTATTATTGTTTATGAACTATTTATTTATTGTGTGATGAACTATTTATTTGTGTTGTAATAATAATTGAACTATTTATTGTTGATTTAATTGTGCGTATGTTTGATCTTCTTGGTTGTATGTTGAAGTACAAATCTTGTTTGTGCTTGCCGCGCGCGCTGCGGTTTTTGGGCGTCTGCTGTAGCGCTGCGTTTCGGCGCGCTAAAATATAGCGCTGCTGGAAAAGCAAAACCGGCGCCCCGCGCGCAAAAACGCCTTTTTGGCGCTGCAAAGGAAATATAGCGCGCCGCGCCGAAGCGCGTCTGTTGGAGATGCTCTTAGCAACGGCGTGGCAGGCGCGGCACTGCCAGCCGTGGAGCTGCACGGTTATCCGCTGTTTTGTGGGGGGTTTCTACTTTCTAGACGGTTGAAGCTCCTGCGTTCGTGACTTCTGAACGGTTTTCTCTCGATTAACTGGCAGATCATAACCCTGGGTGAAATGTGCATCTCTTTCCTTTTTCAAGAGTTCCTCCGAAAACTCCGTACGGCTTCCTTGTTTGGCACTAGAGGTTTAATGGGGATTAGTGGAGATAATCCCCTAGAGTATTGGGTAAAACCCTGATCTTCATCCAATCCCTACAAAACTCTAATTTCAATCCACTAGGTAGGGGTAGAGTATTGGGTATTGAGAAAAACACACTAATAATTGAGAAAAAGTGGGAATAAGTAGGGATTAATTTCGACCAATACTCTAGTACCAAACATGCTTTAAGGTATAAGTGAAATTTGGGATTTGGTGGGGATATTATCCCCACTAATCCTCACAAAAACTCTAGTATCAAACAAAGCCTACTCGGGAAACCTCGACTTCGAAAGTCCGTAGTGCTCTAACGATAAGTTTGCAGTTTGCACGATGTCAAGAAACAATCAACTGGCAGCCACCGCCCACGGACATGCCAGATATCAGGAGGCTTCATCGTGGGACGCATGAATCATTATGGTCTCAATTCCTATCATATAGTGAGAACAACATTTGGCACGATTTCTTAGCAGAAGATCATAGAAAAAATTGTTGCATTTATTTGATTCGTTGGATCAGGATTTTTTCCCCAAGTACTTATTTGCACCAATTTATAAGTTTTGTATCTACTTAAACATCTTGATTTTTTTTCTATGATGCAATAAAACAGATAGAAATGTACCTAATGAACAAGACATTGCAATCGTACATTAAACTTTCTCACACGTAAACTTCACACACTGCAATACTATCTATGAAAAAGGCCCTCCACTTAATACATGCAAACTTTTTCCTACATTAAAGCGACAGATGGACCTATATAGGTAAAGCCATGCACGAAGTGTTTACATGCTCACAAACAGCTACTGCTCGTTTTCCACAGCTATGGTACGAAATCAATCTAATGGCATATAATATTTAGTTGCTTTTCTAACTCATTCAAGTAGTGTTCCCCACGACTGGGGCTAATCTGTTACTGTCCGGGGCAATTATTAGACATACAACTGGGAAAATATTGTTGCTCTACTGGCTAGAGCGACTAAACAAGTGTCAATTTCTTCAATAGGTTTGACATGATACAGTTGTGTTGCGCAACAACAAGAATGAAAATATTGGTTGATGAAGGCTGTCCCCCCCCCCCCCCCCCCCCCCCCCCATTCTAACCTGGAACAGATCTGAAATGTTTGCTCTTGGGGAAACCCTAAATAGTTTCCAAGATAGTAGCAGGGAATGCTATTCATGAGCCACGATGCAAAGAACGGGCACGTCTTCAGGTTCAGGTTTATGACTCAGCTGCTGAGCGCCATCAGGAAAAAGGGACGTCATGTCGAGCTAATCATCGAGAGCACCCAGCTGCTTCATATCTTCCAGGAACGCCATGTAGGAGTCATCGATACTTTGTGGCTTCGAAGCTGAGGGCGAAGGTTGGGCCACAGATTTTACGGGGGTTACTGAAGGCTTCAGAGTTGAATATGTTGGTGCTGATGACTGCTGCTGCGCCTTCGGTTTTGGTTTGGGGAGAGCAGATTCTCTCTTAATTCGAAGTGATGCAGGAACCTGTAACAAAATTAATTTGAGTTTTTGGTAGAATGCAACACAGAAAGCTACCAATTAGAATGGAGTAAAAACGCTGAAAGGGCAACATTTAGAATTATACTGGGTCCACTGTTCAAACTTGAGTGCCAAAACTATCAGTTCTTGATACTATCTATTAGGAAACCATGACAATCATTTGAAATAACCAACAAGGCAACAAGCATTTTCTGTATAGACGCAGTCCCAACTAGATGCATTAGATGAATCAAATATATGTGTGTTGGGGGCGAGGGCGATCTCTACATAAGAGTTGCTGGCAGTGGACTGGTGCTGTAAGAAAATTTGCACGTCTAAACCAAAATCTCGTTAACATGTTATAGGGACCATATGTGCTTAATAATGAAGTGGTAGTCTCGAGTTAATCCTGTTATTCGATTACAACATATTCTAAAATTGTTTCTTTCTTGGAGAGCAGCTCACAAACCTTTTGTGAATGGCAAGTACAAGTGTACAACAATAATCAAAATTGAGAAGGCAAAACAAATTATTTACTGCATGAGGTCAGCGTTCCTACGCTATCTGTGCTTTCTTGCTGTGTTCCACAAACCTTTTGTAAAATGACTACAAGAAAAATCAGATTTGAAAAGGCAAAATATATTATTTGCTGCATGAGGTCAGTGTTGCTATGTTATATGTGCTTCCTTGGAATGATCAAGCCTTAGTTAATAATTGCATGGTACACCATTTAATACTTTCTCGCTTGTGTTTGATAACTTTTCAGGCAATAATCAAGCGACATCGTTGACACAGTAAGTTAGCAACCAGAGTAACGAACACATACCATAGCTGTTAGCTCAGGAGTATGTTGTGCTAATGGTCTCTTCACAACTGTTGAAGCAGCAGATTTGACATATGATGGCTGCTGAGGTAACTGTGTCCTTGGACCAAAGGCAGCAAATTCTTCTGATTGAATAGGGGGGCCTGGAAAATATGCAGGCCTAAGCATTGGTGGCGGACCAGGAAGTACACCATAGGGTGCCATTGGCATTTGAGCTGGAGGTAATCCTGGAGGAGGAGGTGGAGGCCTGGCAGCAACACCAGAAGGCATAAATGGTGGCCTTGAATCTGGTGGTGGTGGAGGTGAGGAAATCTGACCATTCCTGGGGTTAGCATATCCGGTTGTATTGGAGGCATCATGGGAGGCCTTGGAGGCAAAGGTGGCAACTGTGATGGATGCGGTGGAGGTGGCGGTAAGGCCCTTGAAATTTTGGCATCTTCTTTTACTACAGGAGCATCCCTGAAATTATTATCAGTAGACTGCATTTCATTTGAGTTCGGTGGCAACCTAGGGGGAGGTGGTGGTGGAGGTAGCACAACTGGGGCCTGCAAAAAGAAATCCTTCAGAGAAAGTCGTAACACAAACTAACATCCAAACAATAAACCAAACATGGAAGAGCAAATTGGTAACCGAAACATGTAGGATTTCCAGAGAATCCATAAATAGTAACATATTAGAAAAACAGAAATGTGTAAAGTTAACTGTAAGTAGCACCTGTGCAGAATCTGCCAAGCTTGCACCCTCTCCACCAGATTGTTTATTAGTAAGCTCATTTGCACCAGGTAGAGGTGGTGGTTGCAAAGGCCTCTGTGGCGGAGGTAGAGGTGGTGGCAGTAATGTATGACCAAACACATGTTCTCTGGGAGGTGCGCCAGGAGGAGGTGGAGGTGGCGGAGGTAAGCCTGGTGTTGTTGCATCGCCAGCCGGCTTAGGTGGCGGAGGGGGCGGTGGTGGGGGTAAGGGTAAAGAAGGAGCAGACGGGTCTGTAAGTTCTGAAGAGGCTGGCAGTGGAGGGGGCGGCGGCGGAGGTGGCATGGTGGAAGGACCTGCTTCTTCAGATTCTGTCATCGAAGATGAAGGACCAGCACCAGACGAGGAAGGCAGTGGAATCCTCGGTCCTATGATCAATGAAAGAAACAAACTGAGAAATGCAAGGGGACACGTTTCAGCAAAATATGAAATGTCTAACAAGGAAATATGCTAGTAAAAGTTAAGCTGACCTATAGATGATTTGTACATAGGAGGTTTGCCAGGTGGTGGTGCCCCAGATGGATTCAAAGTTGGATGATAGTAAACAGAATCCTGCAATGCAAACCTAGTTACTATATATTCTAAACATGCTGCAACATATATCAATGGCGTTATGAAGAACTGTAAATATCATACCTCAGGCATAGGGTTTTTCGCTCTGTCATCTTCATCTGCTGCAGGCCGCCTCTTTGGTGGTCCAAGATGGCTGACGGTAAATGAAATAGAAATTCAACAAACAAGAATGATTGCACGGAAATTTAATAAAATGAATGCAAATCAAATCAAGATATCTCACCTGAACATAACTGGTTGCTCACCCTTTTCTTTCATTTTTTCTTCATATTCCTGGCACAGATAGGAAAAGGCAATGAGAAACCACGTAGCCAGATACACTTACTAACACATTAAAAACATTCTTACTCGTACTCATCAAGAAGCTAATAACAGTATTCAGGAAGATTACACAGCATATTTGATACAAATGACCATAAGGTATGATCCTTATGCTCTCTGCTTACCAAAACTAAAACTTTCTTTGGAAACAAATAACAATACAGTATCATCGTTCACTAGCAGCATAGGAAATTTGACCAAAATCCTCCAAATATGATGTTCCTAAATCCTGATGTACTCTGAACACTTTTATTTCTTTCTTTCTTTCTCGTTAATTCACTGGGTGGCCTCCAGCTTTGCCTCCTAGCAATACTATACTAAAGTTTGCAGAGAAGAAGAAATATCTAACAATAGATAGCAAAACATAATGTGTAGCCTAAGATTGTCACCAATTAGAGAAGATTGAGAAACAGTTCCGATGGACTAAAAAGATATTCAGATCACATTAAATAGTAGTCAACACAGTCTAGATTTCCAAAATAAAAGGTTCAGCATATCTGAAGAAATCAAGATACCTTCCTTTTCTTCACAACAAGATTTAACGTATCCTCAAGCTGTCTTTTCTTATGTTTCCTAGCCTTATCCAGAGCACCATCGGCCTCTGCATCAACCATGTTACTAATTTAGTCGCTCAGAAATACAAACTACCAAAAATAAAAGACAACAAATCTTGCAATTACACCTACAGTGCAACTAAAAGACGCAATAGCTTTAATATCAAACTGTAAAAATGATATATCTATATATATATTTACATCCATATAATAATAATAATAATAATAACTGGCGTGATAATGTGATCAGGCCAACTAACATATATATTTGATGAACACTGAGCCGAGTGCTCAAGAATGCACTGCTTGCCTTTACTATGCTAGAATGATGATTGGTACAAGACACTTAAAACTGAGAATATTAGGCCTCCTACAAACAAAGCTTATTGTGTAAGTAAATAATCATCAGAGTTCTACATAAAAACAACAAAAGAAGCCTAAAAAATAAATTGTTCAATATAGTTTTTTAAATGACCTGTTTCTAATGCATTGATCAAAATCCAGATCTGCACCTGTAAATATGTATTTGTAATGCAATATACTCACTCATCATTTCCAATTTGCCAATCTGATCCTTTATAGCATCTGGGTCCTTTTTCAGAATACCAACCTCCCGCACCTTCTTCCTTTCTTTTTTGTTCTGCAGAGCCAGGAAAACAATACAATCTTAGAGAAATAAAGATGGATCGAACTAATTGGTAATGGATACAATAAATTACTAACATAAAACATATTTAACATCAGTCAGATACGAAACTGAGGTTAAAAAGACAAAACGACAGACAAAACTGCTAAGAAGACATAATGTGATATGTAGCATCTGTAGTTCTGTACTGACCACCATCCTCTCCTAGTGTTGGTGCCTGTTTACCAGGATACGTGACAAGAGATACATTTTCAGGCCAAAATGATGTGCACTATAAACTATGACATCCGCAGATGCAAGAGTCCAATGAACAGACCAATTGCATCAATTAGCTAGATCACTTTGACAAAGCATGGCTCTCAAGTGCCCATCTAATAAAAATACATCTTACCAAAACGTGTGTGCTTCACAAAAAAATAAATGTACTAAGTCTTGTACAACCAAACTGCTAGGCACTAGCATTTGCGTTAATCTTCGTATGGTTAAAAAAGAAGTAAATCGAACTGATCAAGGAAATCAAGCTAACACCTGAGATTATCGAAATCCACCGAAAATAACCGAGACCAGGTGAGTTTACATCACAGAATACCAGAACAGCCGACGGTTCCCGGTCAAGATTGTCCAACAAATAGAACTAGTGGTATTCTCACCAATTATTACTATCAACTTGGTGTGCAATAGCAACACAAATCTAAGTAGTTGTTTTAGTTATCTGCTGCATTCAAGCTCTTCAACTGAAATATCTAGTAATGTTCATCCAAACTTGCTTGTTGCATGCAAAATTGCCACATCGAATTGCCCAATTGTACCAAAATAACTACTAGTTTACTAGGTGATAGCATCTGTATCGACTGTATCGAGGACAAGAGGATCCAAACTTCGCGTTAAACCGATCAGACGAATCAAGCTACGTGGCCACTGGTGAATTTCCATCTCAGATTGCACTCACCCGACGAACGAAACAAAGAACCAAACGAATCGAACTACTGCGGCCATCCATCGCCAGGTACGTGGCGTGTTCGTCTACCTCACACGACCCCCGCCCGCGCGTGGCGCAGAAAACCCTAGGGCTGGAGACTCACCCGCTTGAGCTCCTTCCTCCGCTGCTCCTTGCGGAAGGCGTCGGTGGGGTTCATGACCTTCCCACCCTTGGTCGTCTTCATCTTTCCGCCCTACCTCTCGCCCTCCGGCGGCGGAGCGAGCGAGCAGCGGCGGCGGCGGCGGCGGTGGCGTCTGGGGAGTTAGCCGAGAGAAGGGAAGGGGAGGGGGGACGTCGCGTCGAACGTCGTCGGGATGGATTCGAGTCGATGTAGCTTGTGCATCGCGGTCGGTTCAGTCGTTCCGAGCCGTAACTTGGTTCGGGTTTTTTTTTTAACCAAATATGGCCCATCTGCCAGGCTAATTCTAATCTGGGTGTGTTTGGTTTGTATCATGAAGTGGAATGGAATGGGTTGGACCTCCACCTAGACATGATTCCTGTGTTTGGTACAAAACTAGAAGCAGAACGCACCGGTTCCTGGAAAGGCATCTTCGGCTCAGATGATGAATTTGTTGGTTCCACCGAATCGGTGGAATTACCTGATTCCACCTTTCTCTCTCCCTCCTGACCCATTCTTCTCCATCTCCCTTTTTCTCATTGCCCCGACGGCGGAGCTGGGCGGCCGGCACATAGCAAGCCGAGCCGCAACGGGGAGCTGGGCGGGCGGTCACGGCAGCGGAGCAAGGGCGGCATAAGGCAGCACGGCTGCCGCGACGGCCGCGATGGCGGAGCTGAGCGGGGATGATAGCAGAGCGGGCGGCAGGCCGCGAAGGCGAAGTTGAACGAGCGGCAGCGGGGGAGCAGGGCGGCGGCGGCGGGGGAGCCGGGCGGCGGCGGCCGTGAAGGGAAGCTGGGCGGGCGGTTGCGGGGAGCTGGGCGGCGACGCGGGGGGAGGGGGGTGCAGGGCGGCGGGGAAGCCCGATGATTGACTTGTGGATGAACTGCTAATCTGCAGGCTTCTAATCTGTATTTGCATGTTATTTGATCGTTGACCACTAATTTGTAGAAGTTGATGTCATATGCTAAGTGAATTTGATTAATTGGTTCTCATTCTAGCTCTCCAACCAAACACAAGAATAGAATGGACCCATTCCAGTTTATACAACTACCAAATATAAGAATGGAACTAACCCGTTCCTAGAGAATGGAACAATGACATTCCATTCCGTTTGGTTCTTGAACCAAACACGCCCTAAATAAACAAAGGAAATATATATACTAGTAATAACGAAAAACAAAGGGAATATATACCCAGCCGTTGTACCGTTTTTCTCTTGCTATGGCGATAATAGAGGCGACCTAGGTTTCCACCATCGCCGTCGGCGGCGGCTGCTTCTTTCGGTGCCTGGCACTGTTGGTCTTGTCCCCGTACAGGGTTAACCTCTCCCGTCGGAGTCTTCTGACGGTGAGTTTTCCGTCCCGTTCTGGTTTGAAGATTCCGAGTTGAGAGAGGCAGCGTGATCTATTCTTTGTTGATCCGTGGGCAGTTTCCTAGGTCTTGGACGCAGGTTGTTGTGGGTCTGCAGCAAGGCTACAACGATCAGCTGGTCTTCTTGGGGTTTGATTGGCTATGCGTGGTACGTCCGCGTTTTCTGTGCGAGAAGACGATCAATAGTCCTGAGAGGAGTACCGTCCGGTCTGATGTATGTTTGAACTGTCGAGGATGCGGGCGTTCTGAGACAATTTAAGAAATTCGCAGCTTGAACCAGCTGCATCGCCCAATGGTGGTCTTCCTGTCTGAAACTAAAATGGCAGATAAGCGAGCACAGGAGTTATGTTGAAGTTTTGGTTTTGACCATGCTTATGGTGTTGCAAGTGTGGGGCTCAGTGGAGGCTTAGTCCTTTGTTGGAATAGTTTTTCGGTTGTCTCACTGAAATCGTTTAGTAATTCTCATATTGATGTCTTTATCCAAAATGAGATGACAGGAGAGGGAGAGTGGCGTTTTACTGGTTTTTATGGAGATCTGGTGCAATCTAAGAGGAAAGGAAATTGGGATTTTCTCAAGTATCTTAGAAGGGAATATGATCATCCTTGGTTATGTGTAGGGGACTTCAATAAAGTTTTGAGTGCCTCTGAACAAATTGGTGGAACTGATCGAGAGGAGTGGAAGATGGAAGGTTTCAGGGAGGTTGTGGACTATTGTAGATTTACTGACTTGGGTTTTTCGGGACTCCTATATACATGGAATAACAAGCAACAAGGCCCTCGGAATATCAAGGTTCGGCTTGATCGAGGACATGGAGATGACAGATTTATGGAGTGGTTTGATAGTTCATCAGTGCAACACATTCAAACGACGAGATCACTGTATGCTGAAAATCACTATTGCTAAATCGATTTGGTTGCAGGATTCCAGTGGGTCGAGACCGTTTCGGTTTGAAAATATGTGAGCTAAGCATGAGAATAATAGGAAGATTCAGTTGGAAAAAATGGGAAGATATAGCTATTCCTAAGGCGGCAGGGGGCATGGGGTTCCGAGATTTCCAACTTTTTAACCAAGCTATGCTGGCCAAGCAAGGTTGGAGGCTTAGGGAGAATCCTAACTCACTATGTGCTCGAGTTCTCCGAGGCAAATACTTTTATGACCGTGGTTTTATGTCAGCGTCTAGGAAGAGAAATGCGTCACATATCTGGAACGCTATTTTATACGGAAGGGAAGCTTTGAAGCATGGTTTAATTAAAAGACCTGGTGACGGATCATCTATACGAATTTGGGACGATCCATGGATCCCAAGTAACTTCAATATGAAGCCTTTGGTTCGTAAACCGACGGCTCAAGCTAGTATGGTCAGCGAATTAATTTATGATAATGGATACGGCTGGAACCAGGTGAAGCTAAATGAAATTTTGTTGAGCCAGATATTACAGTCATTCGAGGTATCCCTTCTGGAAGATTCACTGAGGATTTTTGGGCGTGGTCCTTGGAGAAAAATGGACTGTTACAATCCGGACATTCTACAGGAAACTGGCAATGATGAAGCGAGTGAATGCTAATGCTTCGACTTCAGATACAGAGGACATCAAATATTGGAAGGTCCTTTGGAAGTTAAATGTTCCACCAAAGGTCTGGTCCTTTTGGTGGCGCCTGATCAGAGGTTTTATACCGTGTAGACAAGTTCTCAAGCGGTACCGCTCGAGCTCATCCATATGCCTCCGCTTGTGGACACCATCACGTACCGCTCGAGCTCATCCATATGCCTCCACGGTGGATGAGCTCGAGCGGTACGTGATGGTGTTCAGTTCTGCAAAACTTGTGGGGTGGAAGAAGAGTCTATTTTCCATGCCTTCTTTGAGTGTACGTGGGCAAAAATATTTTGGCAAGAATTGAAGAAGATTATAGCCACTAAGATACCAGTACTTCATCCGAGATCCTGGGTTACAGATTTAATTGATAGTGCGATGCTGCCACATGAGGAGTCAGGTATCATCTTGTGTGCTTGTTGGGCCATCTGGAATGAACGTAATGCAGTGTGGCATGGGAGTAGTGGCAGATCGGTGACTAGTTCTATACGGTGGGTTACAGAATTAACTTTTGATCTAGCTCAGCGGTAAGAAAAGGCCACCAAAGTTGGCGAAAGCCACGCCGACGTGGACTAGGCCGAGCAATGGAAGGCTAAAAATAAACGTTGATGATGGGTATTATACGGACGTGCGGGAAGGCACTACTGGGCTAGTGATCCGTAACCACAATGGTGAGCTGCAATCTGCCCAAGCTCTATGGTACGAAAATGCGGCTAGTTCACTGATCATGGAGGCTCGAGCGGTACGTGATGGTGTTCAGTTTGCTGTTGATAGACACCTCAGTAATGTTGATATTGAGACAGACGCCAGCGAAGTTATTAAGTTATTGGAGGATCCGGGAGGCGGTAGGTCTGAGATAGCCTGTTATTGCCGAGAGATTAAGGAGCTTAGTGGGTTCATTACTAGTATTACTTCTCGAAGAAAGCTAGTAGCTCTGTGGGTCGGCTTGGCAAAGCCGCTCATGCCTATGCTAAGAAGGCTAGTAGCTCTTGAAGAAGGTGCTTGTGGGTCAATTATAAGCCACCCTTCTTAGATCAGATCTTGCTTAAAGATTGTAACCCGATCATTTGATGAATGAAGCTTTTAATTCGCAAAAAAAAAAGAGGACTGAAGGTCGAAAAATCTCAGTCCATTTGAATTTGAGTTGGAATCTTCTTCTCGAAATCTTTTTTAATGTTTTATGTTTGCGACCGATAATTTTCCGGTAACCACAGTTATCAGAAATCTTGCTGTCCCGCGAGATTTTATTTCAATTTGGCAACTAAATCCTTAGTTGCAACTCAGATTTATTTCAGTTGCATGTGGAGTTGCCAATGAGAAAAATACTCTAAACCGTTAGATTTACTTTGTGATTCATGTTATAACATGAATTCTAACTAGAATTTAATGACATCACCTAACTAAGAATTAACTTTTTTACAGGGTTAACTGAGAATTAGTCACACCCATTAATTAATTATAATGCCTAATTCTAGTACTCGGGGTTGGCTTGCATCCCGGGGTCCGGGTCCGTGTGCTAGTCTAGGCCAGATGGGTTATTTACCTTGCTATATATAGGACGAGTACTATAGTTATCTTATTTAGCTTCAAGCTGAGTCTGAGTTAGGTTCGATCACGTCGGACTCACTAGGTTTAGGCGGTTTTGATCGGTTGTTCGTGCATATATATATATGCACAGGTCTTGCAATCAGATTTGTGCCAGCAAGATCACGAAAAACGATTCAAAACAAACAGGCGTGAGGGCCAGCGAGATATTGAGAGTTGCCGCGATATTTAAAATTGCGATCGACGTCGGTAGGCGTAGGATGAATCGATCCGGCAAAAGCAAAAAGATGATGGGAGCAGTGCTGGATCACCTCCGACGTCCAACGACGTGGTATTACGTGACGCCGGTGGTGGCGGCGTGCGCGCCGCTGCTCAGGACCTACTTCAACCAGCATCTCCGGCGACCCGTGCGGCAGATGTTCCCGTTCATCGACCCGTTCGTCAGCATCGACATCCCCGCCAAGCCTGAGGACTACTGCTACCCGTACAACTCCGGCAGCGTCAAGTCGAGCGACGCGTACTCGGAGGTGCTCGCGTACCTGAGCGCGGTGTGCTCGCTGGAGGCGCGAGAGCTCCGTGCCGAGGGCGCCAAGGAGGGCCACGGCTTAGTGCTGAGCCTCCGTGAGGGGCAGGAGGTGGCGGACGAGTTCAATGGCGTCACCATGTGGTGGTCGGCGGTCGCGGAAGAGAAGACGTCGTACCGCTCGTCCGGTAGGTGCTGCCGCCTGACGTTCCACGAGCGGCACCGGAGGCTGGTCGTCGATGAGTACCTGCCGTACGTGCGCCGTACCGGACAAGAGATCACATTCGGAAATCGTCCTCGCAGGCTCTACTCCAACAAGAAGGACCTCGGCTACACGTAAGTAGTTATTTTGCAAGTAAATTAAAGCACATTAGAAATTTAGATGCCCTGATCACATGTCGTCTTTCTATAAGTGCTGGGTTAGAAGCTCTGATTATGACCGTTAGTGTGATTTAACTTTTGTATAAACTATCCGAAAAGGATATGAGCACTTCCTTACTTTCATCGAAATCAGAAGGGATCGATCACTGATTCTAGCTCTTTCGACACATGCATATCAGGTCTACAAGGGAAGAGGTGTGGAGCTACATCGACTTCGACCACCCAACCACCTTCGACACCCTCGCCATGGATCCAGCCAATAAGAAGAAGATCATGGACGACCTCGACGACTTTCGAAACAGCAAGGATTACTATCGTCGTATCGGTAAGGCGTGGAAGCGCGGCTACCTGTTGTATGGCCCGCCAGGGACTGGCAAATCTACCATGATAGCCGCCATGGCCAACTACCTCAACTACGACATCTATGACATTGAGCTGACCACCCTGAAGACCAACAGTGACCTCCGCAAGCTCTTCATTGAGACCACGGGAAAGTCCATCATCGTCATCGAGGACATCGACTGCTCCCTCGATTTGACAGGTAGCCGAGCCACAAGGCCACCTCGGGCTCAGGACAAAGTTGACGCCCACGACAAGCACAATATGTCCAGCATAGTGACGTTGTCCGGCATGCTCAACTTTATTGATGGGCTGTGGTCGGCCCACGGCGGCGAGCGGATCTTTGTGTTCACGACCAACTACATCAACAAGCTCGACCCGGCGCTGATCCGACGCGGACGGATGGACATGCACATCGAGATGTCCTACTGTGAGTTTGGGGCGTTCAAAACCCTGGCCAAGAACTACCTCGGAGTGGAGGAGCACCCGTTGTTCGACCCAATCAAGGAGCTACTTCAGGCGTTGGAGATTACGCCGGCAGATGTTGCCGAGTGTCTGATGGCGTCGAACCGCATGGATCGTGATGTGGATGCTTGCCTCCAGCGTCTGATTGATGAGCTTAACACGAAGAAGCGGGCCACATACGAGAAAGTGAAGGACAAAGTTCCATTGAAGAACAGTAAGCAGAACAAACGAGAGAAAGGATCGGCGGTTACAACGAATGGAAGCTTGGTCATGGCCGACGTAGCGACTAAGGACGAAGGCGGTGAAAGATGAAACGTTTCGCCCCTATATTAGGTATTATCTGAGGTGGTATCGAACCGGTGTTGCATGTACAGGTAAATTATGTGAGAGAGAAAAAAAAATGTGCATTGGGTGTTTTTCGTGAAAGAAGCACCGCCACGTGTTGACACTCGAAATTATTGGACCCTTTAGAACTGGGGAGTTTTAAGATCACAACGCGGCACCACATATATCCAGCACCAGCGGCGGCCAGCCAAAACGTGGCCGAGCTCCTGCCGTCCCTGCATGCCTCCGGCGACTCGACGACCAGTTGCCGAACACCGCCGCCGCACCACAGGTCTGCATCACCAACCGCGCGTGCATCAGCAGGTATGCGCCTGCCTGCCTGCCAATCTCCTTTGTCTATCTGGCCCCGATGTGTCCTCTTGGCGTCTAGCTAGGTAGGCTCCTTTCGCCAAGTCAACGAGTCAACAGCACGCAGAGCACTTTAACTCTCTGTCGCGCTACTTCACTTTTTTCCTTTATGAAAATTTCTACCGCAACGCATCTGGTCGGTCATGGAATCTCTCTTGTCCTGGCTGGACGTGGAAGCCTTCTACCGGACGACACGCTTGCTCAACTAGTCAAGTTGGCTGTTTTTTTCCTTCCGGCGACGCACTTGCCCTCTTTTTTTTTTTTTGACATGCACACCGTCGACCGAGGCGCTACTCCGTAGTACTGTAGTAGTACTACTGACGATTTTGTTGATGCCCACGGCCATGCATGGGTCCACCAATATATATATATATGATTCCTGCTCCGGGCGAACGTCTCTTTCTTCCCGGCGTGGCGATGACGTTTTCCATGACTTTCCGGGAAGGCCACTATATACGGAACTGATAGTTCCAAGTTATTTCTCAGCGACCATGTTTTTTGTTTTTTTGAGGAAAAGACCACGAAGGGTCGGGATACCACATCCGGGTGAGCGGTAGGACGACAATAGGCCATTGTTTAATGGACCCTCGCTGGACGTCGGCATGTCGATGGCGGCGCCGGCCACGCAGCTACGACGGAGTGCAGGGCGACACAGCTTGGCAGAGACTTTGAGCGAGGAGAGAGCGAGGGAGAGGCGCTAATGGCCATTACGCCACGTCAGCGTTGACAGCGGGCCAGCCTTGTCAGCATGACTAAAACGACGTCATTTGTTCCTCCCTGTCTCATGATCGGTACGACTTTGAAAAAGTTACCAAAACAAGTACCGACCTGTGTGGCCGACAAATGTGGTAATTTTATGTAATTTACTCGGCCGTTGACGACGCGGGTGAGGATAAGCTCCATAATAGCTCCTGCTTGCAGATTCGGGACCATCTTGCATCCTATGATCCGGCCAAAGACTAGGTCGCGACTCTCCTCCCTAAGCATTACCACGATGACCAGTGGCGGAGCTAGGGGGACCAACAGGGGCCTTGGCCCCCCTATGGCATGCTACAGCAGGAGAAAAAAATGCTTAATACTAATTTAGCTAGGATTTAGGAGAAAATTGCTTTGTTGGCCCCCTAAGTGAGGATTTGCATGTCTGGCCCCCCCTTAAGCTACGATCCTGCCTCCGCCCCTGACGATGACCAATGTCGAGATGAGCCGGATCTAATCTGGCTCGATTTGGGACGCATTTGCGGTTATTGACGAATACCTTGTCGGAAGAGCTGCAAGAGAACGACCTCCACTGCGGAGACCCCCGTCGGGGTGCATCACGAGCGGCTTCCCGGCCCCGCTGGTGAGCAACATGAGGCAAGATCTCCTCAGCTTTACGCCATTCGCCATGGAGGACAAGACACAAACCCTAGATCTACACCTAGACATAGAGCTATCTACATAGGAGGGCCGGTCTCCTCTCCACCAACATCTCCGACCGACGAGGTCGTCGGAGAGGAGCCGGGGCGGTGTCGGCAACTCTCGAAAGGGTCGAGATCATATATATATAATCGTTTGTCCAATTTAAGTCTAGTAAATATAGGAACCCTCTAATTGCTCCTCTCTAAACTTGAAGTTGCACATAACTTATAAACCTTCGTCTGTTTGATTAACGATTTTGTTACATTAATTATTTTTAATTAACAGTAAACGTAAGAGATATTGGGTTGATTGAAAAAATAGACAGTAAACTCATAACAAAATAATCTACCTTTTTTTTTTTTATTACTTCCGTGAGCATGATTCTCGACTTAATGCTTAGGTTCTCCAAAACCAGACAAGTTTGGCATTGCAAGTGACTGACTTCTGAATTCATCCCAACATGGCAACATTGTAGAAGAAAAGAAAGAACATGATATAGCTGATCTTCACATGTATGCTTTGCTTCGGGGACCTCATCTTGTTGTAGGGCAAAGCTGAACCCAGGGACACTCACGTTCGTGATCCTCTCTACACTGCACTCAACCAAGTACTTCTTCCTGTCGCGCCCACGTGCTCGTCCTCTCTATAGTAAGTACAGTAGCTAGCTAGGGGCCAACGCGACGGTGCGTTCTGCCCGTGACAAAGATTCTTCTCTCTCTATATAACCGGAGACTAGGCCGGACAGTACCAATCCAAGTGTACGCAGCTGCAGCGTTGACGCACCGGTCGCGCGATCCGGATCACGGCGACGGCCGGCAAGATGATGGGAGTGCTCGACAACTTCCGCTCGTCGGCGTGGCTCTACCTGACGCCGTTGGCCGCGGCGTGCGCGCCGATCGGGGTGCTGCGGACCTACTTCAACCAGCACCTCCGGCGGCCCGTGCGGCGGCTCCTCCCGTTCCTCGACCCTTTCGTCACCATCGACATCCCCGCCAAGCCTGAGGAGTACTCCTACTCCTACTACCACAGCAAGGCCAAGTCCAGCGACGTCTACGCGGAGGTGCTGGCGTACCTGAGCGCAGTGTGCTCGCGGGACGCGCGGGAGCTCCGCGCCGAGGGCGCCGACGAGGGCCACGGCTTCGTGCTCAGCCTCCGCGAGGGGCAGGAGGTGGCGGACGAGTTCAGGGGCGTCACCATGTGGTGGTCGGCGGTCGCGGAGGACAAGTCGTCGTCGTCGCACCGGTCGTCGGGCAGGTGCTGCCGCCTGACGTTCCACGAGCGCCACCGGAGGCTCGTCGTCGATGAGTACCTGCCGTATGTCCGCCGCACCGGACAGGAGGCCACGGTCAGCAACCGTCCCCGCAGGCTCTACACCAACAAGAAGCAGCCTAGCTACACTTCGTACGTACCATCTTGCGACTTGACGATCTACTTTTCCGTTCTGTTTGTGCTACTCCTGCTCCATCCTCTCTTCTCGTATAGATTAATTCAATTTGAATTTTGAACTCAAACATGAATCAATGGAGGCCAGACGAGAGGACGAGGTGTGGAGCTACATCGACTTCGACCATCCGACCACCTTCGACACCCTCGCCATGGATCCGGACGAGAAGCAGAGCATCATGGACGACCTCGAAGATTTCCGCAACAACAAGGACTACTACCGCCGCATCGGCAGGGCGTGGAAGCGCGGCTACCTCCTCTTCGGCCCTCCGGGCACCGGGAAATCCACCATGATCGCCGCCATGGCCAACTACCTCAACTACGACGTCTACGACATTGAGCTGACCACGCTGCACACCAACTACGACCTCCGGAAGCTCTTCGTCGAGACCAAGAGCAAGTCCATCATCGTCATCGAGGACATCGACTGCTCCCTCGATCTCAGCGGCAACCGCGCCGCCACCACGCTGCCTGATGACGGTGTGGACGACGACGTCACCGGCGGCGACAGGAAGCGCAAGAGAGGTAGCATGCTCACGCTGTCCGGCCTGCTCAACTTCATCGACGGGCTCTGGTCGGCGCATAGCGGCGAGCGGATCATCGTGTTCACCACAAACCACCTCGACAAGCTGGACCCGGCGTTGATCCGGCGGGGCCGGATGGACAAGCACATCGAGATGTCCTACTGCAGATTCGAGGCCTTCAGGACGCTTGCCAAGAACTACCTCGAGGTTAGCGAGCACCCACTGTTCGACACCATCAAGGAGCTGCTGCAGGCGGTTGACATGACTCCGGCCGACGTCGCCGAATGTATGATGATGTCCAAGCGTGGAGCTCGCGACGCGGACGCTTGTCTCGGGGTTTTGGTACATGAGCTCCAGAAGAAATCGGAGGAGAAAGGGGATCAGAACAAGGTAGAGGAACACGAAGAAAAGATGGCAATCGATGAGAAACTTCCATCAGAAAAGAAGAACAACGCCGAGGAGGATGCGGCTGCAAAACCAAATGGCACGGAAGTCACAACCAACGGAGTATCCAGTGGTTCTTAGGATGATTACTGGCAATCTCTAAATCGCCCTATGGCACGGTGATTATTATTCAAATGAGGTTGTGATGCAACAGACTTGCACGAGAAAAGTTCAGAGACTTCAGTTGGCACAAAAGGATATTTACTTTTCTGTTCGTATGGTTGTAACTTCCTCCTTGCAAGTTGCAAAAGGTGTTTGAAATGTGAAACTACTGCCAATATTGTTGGAATATGATCTCAGGTAACAAACCGAGAAAAACCAGGGGGTTTTGACCCCACACCCTTTCACGTAGAAGCCTTGATCGGAGGCCTCTAAACCAACAGATTTGGACCCGGTCCCCAGCCCTAGCACTTGTTATAAAAGGAGAACGATAGCACGTACGAAAGCTAACAGAAGAGAGATGGTGCCTACCGACCCAACTACCTGATCCTAAAGTTGTGCTAAGGGGAAGACCGAAGTCTACCGCAACCACCAGGAGGGGAGTGCTGCCGGCGACCATGGGCTTCCCCATCAACTACGGTGCTCCGGCGACAACTGCCTCGACCAGCAGCTCGTCATCCACAGCTCCAACGCCAATTCAGGCCTGCACCAAGCAGGCAATTGTTTCTACCTCAATTACCCGTAAGTCAATCCCCAACCTAAATCTCTTTGATCTAATCCAATTATGTGTTCTAGATAGCTGTCACGTTTTATCTAGTCAACCCTAAATGTATTAGTCTTAACATTGGTGTCAGAGCCTATGTGATAGCACTAGAATCGATTTGGATCTGTTTGATCAAATGTTTTAGGCAATTACGTTGATGTTTAAGTCTCAGATTAGTCTAATTGCTCCATTAGCATGCACTGTTAGAGATATTGATCAATTTTCATTAACACACTGAGTTTAATTTGAGCAATTCTCAGTTTCGGTTAATTATTTTGATCTACTGTTAGTCATGTTTAAGCAATTAGAAGGAGGGGAGTACGAAATTGATAAGAAAAGGAAAAATCCCCTCCTGGCCGAACCCTAGAAAAACCCCCAATTTTGGTAAGACCATATTTTGAGCACAAGATGCAATTTCACACAAAATTGAGATGAAATCCTCACCAAGTAAGACACCGCACCGTCGCCTCCACCTTCGGGTCCGTGCAGCACCACCGCTGCACGAGGGCGACGGTGCCGCGACGCCGTTCCCCTCCCATCGGAGAGAACGTGCGGAAGGATACGTGCTCCGGTGCAGTATGGACGATGTCGCCAACTGGCCACCGCTGGTCGCTGACGTGGGGTTACCACGCCAAATCCCTCGGATTACATCCTTGGGTTGAGAGAATAGGAGAAGAAGATGGTGGTACTGGTGGATCCGTCGGCTGATAAGCGGGATTTACCCAGGTTCAGGCCCCCGAAGGTAAAATCCCTACGTCCTGCTTGTCTGGAATTGATGATGAGCTTTACAGATCGATTACAATGGCGAGATCGTGAGATGCGATCTCGCTAGGGTTTCTGGTGGTGAATATGAGCGTACCCTAGGTCGGCAGCCCTCCCAGTCCTTAAATAGTGGGACTGGGTCTCGGGTCCTATACCGACTAGGTTTACATCTGGGCCTGCCGACCTAATATTTCTAAGTCTTTCCTTCGGGGCCTCCTTCCTGGGCCTTATGACCGATGGGCCTTTGTCCTTTTCCGCACCAGGGTAGTCCACGGTGGCACACCCGAAAGGTTTAACCACGTCAGTAGCCCCCGAGGACCTAGTAGACTTGGAGAGTCTGGTAGGGACTCCTCCGCATTGTAACGTCCTGGTGTGAGTCGTGCCTTTAGCGATTCATTCGTATCCGTGTTTCAAGACGCTTAGTGGTGGATCTCGCACAATAAGCCTGGTACTCTCGACGGATCGGGTCCAGTTAAGTGCTCTTGGGCACAAGCATTATTAGCGTACATCAAACTCGAGTCCCCAGGCTCGAGCTTGGAGGCTAGTCCCTTCGACTCCAGCCGCTTGGGATCTTACGGAGTCGAATTCCGCCTGAAAGGGTACCCAACGCATCCGTCGGGATTTTTCTTCACACCTACTGGTGCGGCATATCTGTCAAGCTACCACGGCTGCTGCCAGTGGGCCTGGCCCTACACGACGGATCGGTGGGTCTTACCTTTGCACTACGGAGTGCAGCATCCGAGGGTCAGCTGTATTTGATTCATCTCGGGTATTTTGCTCGGGTTAGACCGAAGTCGATAACCTTTCGAGTGTTGCACAGTCGTGCTTTCATCGAGTGCGCGGTGGCGCTCCTGAGGGGAGTGTTCCCCAAAATTATGCTAAATTATTTATAACTGGGGATAATCTCAACCCATTTATTTTGCCGTAAACCGAGAGATTTGTTTTGCTCCCGATGGGAGTGAACAGATGCAAATTTGTTCAGTTTGACAGCATATGGGAGTCGATACTTTGTCGAGTAAGACCATGTCGAAGGCAGTCTGTAACTCCTGCATCATGAATGACGTCACGCGCGTACGTTGCGCTACCGAGGCGCTCTGCCGTTTGGCCTGCCAGAAGTGACAGTACGAAACGTCACGTCGGTTTGACTGGTGGGTGCGAAAATTTTGCCATGCCATGATGATGGCCTCCTCGTTTCTCGTGCGTAGTGGGCGACGCGGCCGGCGACGGTTGCCCTCCGCACGCGCCATGTATGGGGTTGGATGTGCTCTGTTTTGCTCGATGAATATCGGACGGCACAGATCGCCCAGTCCGATGGATAAATAGGGGCGCCCCGGCGGTGAAAAAGGCACAATCCCCATTCTCACCGCCGAAGTTCTCCTTCTCCCCTTGCGCTCTGCCTCTCTGCGTGTAGCCACCAAAGCGTCCATGTCCACCTCCGGCATGAAGAAAATCTCCGGAAAGAAGAGGTCCACCGGCGCCGCCGCCACCGGCACCGGAACGGCCGGCGGGCTGAAGAAGATTCACGGCGACTGGCAGAGGTCGTCCGTGAATGAGCGCCAGCTGGATGCGCTGCGCCGCGACGGCCTCCTGCCGCCATTGGAGAAGATGGCGACGCGGGCGCCCGGCGACGAGGTGGCCCCTCGTCCCCGCGACGGCGAACGCGTCTGCTTCGTCGATTTCGTGAACTGGGGATTCGCCTTCCCTGTTCACGAATTCGTCCGGGGGCTGATGTACGCGTACGGCATCCAGCTCCACGACTTCACGCGGAACGCCATCCTCCACATCAGCTGCTTCATCGTCCTGTGCGAGTGATTCCTCAGCATTCACCCGCACTGGGGGTTGTGGCAGCGGATCTTCAACGTGAAGCGCAACGCCGGCGCTCGCGGTGTTTACCCCGTCATGGGTTTCGGCATCCAGTCCCGCGGGGACATCGAGTACTTCGACCTGAAGCAGCTCGAGTCCGCACAAAACTGGAGGAAAACGTGGTTCTACGTCATCGACATCCACCAGCCCGGGCAGAAGTACGGGGTTCCCCCGTTCCGTGTTGGCGTGACCGTGACGAAGAAGAACTCCTGGACGCATCGCCCCAATGCCCGAGAGATCAAGGAGTCCGATCCCCTCATGTCTCGGGTGTCGAAGTTGCTGAAGACCGCTGGCAAGGAGGTAAGTGGCGTTCACCTCATCGCCACTTTCATCAGAAGGCGGGTGCACCCGATTCAAGCTCGGGCGCACCCGTTGTTCGAGTTTGCCGGATCCGCCGACGTGACGCGCACGTCCACGGAGGAGTTGAGGTCGAGTCTCGCGTTTGCGCACTGACCCTGCTCAAGGTCGGCGAGGCAAACGTCCTTGAATCGCCTGTGGTGCCATTCAGCCTCGAGAGCCCTGTTCCAGAGGTATGTGCTTTGTTCTTGTGTTTCTTTTCTCTGTTTGCTGTGTTTACCGATGTTTTGATTGCTGAGAGAGATTCTTTGTTTTTTTTCTGCTTGAAGGGCTTCTCGACGTTTGTCAGCCTTCCTCCTCTTCCTGAGGAGAAGGGGACTTCTGCGGCCCCTGACTTGCGGGATGATCCTGATGAGCAGGACATTTCTGTATGTTCTGCTGCGTCGGTCGAGGATGCAGAGGCTGCGGACAGTGATGAAGTTCCTCTCATCCGCCGCAAGCGTTTCGGTGACGCTGGCTCCAAGGCAGCGGGGAAAGTCGAAGCAGGGTCCCGTCGCATAGGGTTCCAGTTCATCGTCGCCTCCTGCTCGTGCCGACGAGGAGGTCCCTCCGGCGCGTGATCCCGTGGAGCCTCCGCCGAAGAAGACTCGTGCTGCTCCGGAGTGCTTCGACCCTGCCGCTCTGCTGACAGTCCTTAGCTTGTAAGTTTTCAACTGCTGCTTTCCCTTTCTTGTTGGTTAGAGTTTCTATTTGAAATTCTTGGCTTATTGTGTGATCATCTGCAACTCTGTCGCCCAATGCGGGCAAATGAATGGACGAGGGAGACAGCGCGGAGGCCCGTCGTGCGGAGACAACGGCTCCTCCACCGCCGTCTGATCCCGACGTCGCGCCGGCCACAACTGCCTTGACTCCTGGCGACGCCCTTGTCACCATCGCCATCGCTCCTCCATTTGCTTCAGCCGAGCATGTAAGTAGTGAATACTTTTTGTTTGCATCGGGTGCGCGACAGCGCTCCCGATGGGAGTAGCCCCCGAGTCTATAGTCAACTAGGAACAGTTGGGTATAGACTCTAAACTGATCTTTCTCCTTTATTTCTTTGGCTTTTTGTCTGTGATTCATCGGGTGCGCGACAGCGCTCCCGATGGGAGTAGCCCCCGAGTCTGTGAGTGATTGAATTCAGTCGTGTTCAAGTTCTTCCACTGACTCTTTGTTCTTTGTTTGGTGTAGCCTATGACGCTCGAGTTGTTGGGTATCGACCGCCGTTTCGCGGCCATGGAGGTGGAGAAAACTCGCCTGGAGTGAGAGTCCGCCGAACTCCGAGGTTTGTCCTTTGTCTTCCGCTGCTTGGGAGTGTTTTTATTGCTATTTGTTTGAACGCCTTTTGCCTACAGAGTTGTTGGCGCAGTCGCGACGCGAGAGGGAGAACGCCTCGCAACAGGCTGCTACCCTCAAGGAGCAGCTGGACACCGCCGCGGTCGCGAAGGAGGCGGCCGATGCCCACAAGCAGGCCTTGGTGCAGCGCCTCTGCGCGGCGAGCAACTCCTTGTTGGGTAAGTGTTAATTAACTCTGCTTTTATCTGTTCTTTCTGCTTCCTTTGGTTTAACCGAGTTTCTTTTCTGCTTTCTTCAGGTAGCCTTGGCACTGTGGCATGTTCCAGCGCCCAGGCTGCCGTCGATGACTTGGACGGCGCAGTTGCTGCTGTAGAGGGTGCTGGCCAACAGGCGGGCGGTCTCCTAGAGAAGGCTACCGGCGCGCTGACGAGCTTGCATGGCAGTCTGTTTCCCAAGGGGCAGCCTCCTCCTTCCCTCTTGGAACTGGCTGAGCTGTTTGGCCCTGACGGCTCCGCCCTCGACGACTTCAGACGTGAGCACACGGTACGTGGCTCGCAGACCACCCTCCTTATGCTGCTGGGGCACGGCTTCGAGGGTGACTTCGACAAGGCTATGTCTGGGCTGCCCCGCGGACCCGCTGGCAAGCTGGTGGCTCTTGGCAGTTTCGCCGAGCGGTCTCGCGAGTTGGCACAAAAGCTGGCTGAAACCTTGGAGAAGCAGGCTGCTAAGCATGCGGAGAAGGCCAAGAAGTCCGCGAGCTCACAGTAGCTGCTTGTCTTTGTATTTTTCATCTTTTGTAGTTTGTCCGTGGCGATGTCTGTCGCCCTTTTGTAATGGCTGTGCCAGTTGCAAACTTTATATAAGATTTTACATCTGTCTTGGTGTCTTTGTGCCTTGCGACTTCTTCCAGCCCCCAGGCCTTCTTCAAGAAGGATGTCTCATACTTGGCTGCTTGGCTTGCTAACAGGTAAATCCAACAATTGCCGCTCCGTCTTCTGATGCCGCGCCACATGTCCATGCGCTGTTCCCTCTGGATCCGCAGCCACGGGGTCTTGGGGCTCTCATGACGCGATTCCGCAATGGCAAGGCTACGCAGAGTTTTATCCGGACGCATCTTGTCAGCGGTGCGACGTACGCCTTAGCTTTTGTTCACCGGCGGCACCCGTATCTCGTCCTGAGGGGGATAGAAGAAGTCCCCGACAGGGAAGACGGGGAGCCTACGCCGATGGAAACTCACTATCGCGCCGTAGAAGATGTAGCTGTCAAGTTGATTAGGAAACTGGAGCGTGACACCGAGATTTACTCGGACTATGTGGCGTCACGGGTTCCAAAGGATGAGCCTGTAGACTGATTTTTTTGTTTGTGCAAGCACATTGTATATTTGCAGAAAACTTGTATGCTTGCTCTATAAAGCTTGGAGTTGCTTTGTATATAGAGTTTGTTTTGTTTTGGCCTTTACTTAGCGCCGCCCCCGAGCGTCGGTGTGCTGCTAAGGCAGAGAATGATTTGTGCTCAAATGGCGTAGCCCCCGAGTATCGGGTGCTACGTCCGGAGCTGGATATGATGTTTGCCCTTTCGGGTGTTTATTTTGTGCGCTGTGTGTTGTCTCATATGGTAGAGGAACATTGCGCTTTATTGCTGGAGACATGGTCTCTAATGTTTACAGAGGTGGCTGACCAACCTTTGATAGTTGTGCTACGCATAAAAGTGTCGCAGTTGCGCCACGTTCCAGGGGTTGCGGATGAGTTCGCCTGTCTTCGGGTCCTTCAAGCGGTACGCGCCTCCACCGATGACCTCGGCAATGATAAAGGGTCCCTCCCATGGGGAGGCGAGCTTGTGCACCTTCTTCTGTTTGAGCCTGAGTACCAGGTCTCCTTCGACAAAGGCTCTTGTGCGCAGCCGCTTGCTGTGATAGTTGCGGAGGTTCTGCTGGTAGATAGCCGTTCGAGAGAGTGCGATGTCCCGGGCCTCATCCAGCAAGTCGACATCGTCTTCGAGTGCGGCTTCAGCATCGTCTTTGTCGTACGCGACGATGCGAGGTGCATCGAAGCGTATGTCATGTGGCAGGACTGCTTCTGCTCCGTACACCATGAAGAATGGCGTGTACTGCGTCGATCTGTTGGGCGTGGTGCGCAAGCTCCATAGCACCGATGGTAGCTCCTCTACCCAGGCTCCTGCTGCGCGCCTGAGTGGCACCAGGAGGCGCTTCTTGATGCCGCTGCATACGAGGTTGTTTGCCTTTTCCACCTGCCCGTTAGATTGCGGGTGGGCGACGGAAGCATAGTTCAGCTTGATGCCCTTCTCCTGGCAGAACTCTTGGAACTCCTCGACTGTGAAGTTTGTTCCGTTATCAGTGATGATGTTGTGAGGCACCCCAAAGCGGAACATGATGGACTTGATGAAGTTGACAGCTGAGGTAGCTGCACAGTTGGTAATTGGCACAGCCTCTATCCACTTGGTGAATTTATCGACAGCCACAATTAGATGTGTGTGTCCTCCTCGAGAAGACTTGCGCAGTGGCCCGACCATATCGAGTACCCACTGGGCGAAAGGCCACGCCAAAGGTATTGTCTTCAGTTCTAACGCCGGTGCATGAGGTCGTGTTGCGAATTTCTGGCAGCCGATACACCGCTTGACGATGTCCTCGGCGTCCTGCAACGCCGTGGCCCAGTAGAATCCAGCACGCAGGGCCTTGGCGACTAAGGCTCTGCTGCTAGCATGATGTCCACACGTGCCAGCGTGGATCTCGAGGAGCATGGCCTTGCCGTCCTCTAATGCGATGCACCTCTGGAGGATGCCTGATATGCTGCGCTTGTACAACTCTCCGCCAATTATTGTGAATGCTTTGGCACGGCGAGTGATACGCCGTGTTTCGACTGTGTCCTCTGGAAGCTCCTGCCGGAGCATATATGCCAGGAATGGCTTTGTCCAGATAGGCTCGACGAGGAATACTTCGACTGAAGGTTCTGCTGCTGCAGATGCGTCTTCGTTTGCAGGTTCAGTCTCGGTTGCCGGTCTAGAGGGAGCCGCAGGCTGCGTGACCTTGATAGATCTAATGTTTATCTTCTCCAGGAAGACTCCGGGGGGCACCTTGAGTTTCAAGGACCCGATGTTGGCGAGGGTGTCTGCCTCCTCATTGCTTGCAGCCCTCGAAGCTCGCAGCCGTCGAAGCTCCCCTCCATGATGTTATACAGGTTCCTGTATGCTATCATGTTCTCTGTTGTTGCATCGCACTCCTTCATAGTCTGTTGCACGACCAGGTTCGAGTCTCCGTATATCATCAGGCGATCAGCGCCGCACTCCTTAGCCATCTTCATCCCATGGATCAGGGCTTCATATTCTGCTTCGTTGTTGGATGGCTTCTCGAAGTCCATTTGCAGCACATAACGAAGCTTGTCGCCTTTGGGTGATATGAGGATAACACCTGCTCCTGCGCCTTCGTTCCTTTTGGACCCATCGAAGTACATGGTCCATGAGCTGGACGTATCGGGTACCGATGGCAACTGCATCTCCATCCACTCCATAGTGAAGTCGGGGAGGACTTGTGCCTTGATTGCTGTCGGGTGTTTGTATGTTAGGTCTAGAGGACCTAATTCGATGCTCCATTTGGCGACTCTGCCTGTCGCTTTGGAGTTGTTGAGTATGTCACTTAGTGGAGCCGCGCTCACCACCGTGATGGGGTGCTCTTGGAAGTAGTGTGCTACCTTGCGCGAGGTCATGAATACCCCATACGCCAGCTTCTGATAGTGCGGGTATCTCTTCTTCGACTGAGACAACACCTCGCTGAGGTAGTATATCGGTCTCTGCATGCCATGAGCTTTTCCTTCTTCATCCCGCTCGACTACCAGCACCGTACTGACTACCCTGTTTGTGGCCGCTATATAGAGATACAGCGGCTCCTTTTCGTGTGGTGCCACCAGGACTGGTGGCGTTGACATGGTGCGCTTGAGGTCGACGAAGGCGGCTTGGGCTTTCTCGGTCCACTCGAAGCGGTCCGTCTTCTTCATCAGGTGGTAGAACGGGAGCGCCTTCTCCCCAAGCCTGCTAATGAATCGGCTGAGTGCCGCTATCCTTCCAGAGAGCTGTTGCACATCCCTGAGCTTCGACGGTGTCGGCATCTTCCGGAGCGCCTATATTTTCTCCGGGTTTGCTTCGATGCCTCGCGTAGATACGAGGTAGCCTAGTAGTTGCCCGGCTGGCACACCGAACACGCACTTAGTAGGGTTCAGCTTGATGGTGTATTTCTTCAGTGCGGCGAATGTTTCGCGGAGGTCGTCAAGGAGTGTGTCTTCCTTCTTGGTCTTGATGATGATGTCGTCAACATACACCTGGACATTGTGTCTGATCTGCTCCTTGAGGCAGTTCTGCATCATACGCTGGTACGTGACACCCGCGTTCTTCAGCCCGAAGGGCATCGTTGTGTAATAGTAAACACCAAAGGGTGTGATGAATGTTGTTTTCTCTTCGTCTTCCTTCTTCATCCTGATCTGTTTATAGCCTGAATAGGCATCCAAGAAGCAGAGGCGCGCACAGCCTGCAGTCGAGTCGACAATTTGGTCGATTCGAGGCAGTGGAAAATGATATTTTGGACAACACTTGTTTAATGAAGTGAAGTCGACACACATGCGTAGTATTTCTGTGTTCTTCTTTGGCACCAGGACTGGGTTGGCAACCCAGTCAGATTTCTTGATCTCCCGGATGAAGTTGGCTGCCAGGAGTCTATCGATTTCTTGCCCCGATGGCGAGGCGCTTCGGCTCCGCAAAGAGGCGCATCGTTTGCTTGACGGGCCTCGCATTGGGCAGGATCTGGAGAGCGTGCTCGGCGAATTCCCTGGGTATGCCTGGCATGTCGACTGGACACCAGGCGAAAATCTCCCAGTTCTCACGTAGGAACTCGACGAGCGCGCCTTCCTATGCGGAAGGCAAGCTCGTCGATACGAGGACCTTCTTCTTGGGGTCTGTTGGGTGCACCTGATGCTCCCTTGTGTCGTTTGTCACGTTGAAGGCAGAGCCTGATGCTGATTGTTTGCCCTCGGGAAAGAGGGTGCGGTCGTTGGTGAGTGCCAACTCCCGGAGCTGCTCCTGCGCCCCGAACGACTCAGAGATCTTGTTGAACTTGCGATCGCACTCGTCAGATCGTTCGAAGTCTCCGTTGACGGTGATTGTCCCGTAAGGTCCCGGCATCTTCAGCTTCAGGTAGGCATAATGCGGCACCGCCATGAACCGTGGGAACACTGGTCATCCCAGGATGACATGGTACTGCGACTTCCAGTCAACCACCTCGAACTCTATCTTCTCCTTCCGGAAGTTGGCTGGCTCACCAAAGATCACGTCGAGTCAGATCGTTCCCAAGGGATAGACTGGTCTCCCTGGTACTATGTCGTGGAAGGTGTTGACGGAAGGCGCCAGGTTTGTTGTCAGTATGTTCATTCCGCGCAGCGTGTCAGCAAACATGATATTGATTCCGCTGCCACCATCCATGAACATGCGGCTCATAGCGAAGCCTCCTATCTGCGCATCCAAAACAAGGGCTGAGTGGCCCGGCCGCGGGACTTGAGGTGGATGATCGTCCCTGGTGAATGTTATGCTGGCCTGTGACCAGTTGAGGTACTCTGGTACCGCGGGTGGTGATTTGACGGCAAGGTGGACCAGCCTTGTTATGAGCTTTTGGTCCCGATTTGAGGGACGTCCTTTCTGGATCATGAACATGCGACCCATAGGCTTTGGGTAAGCACCCCCATCAGATCTTGGCTCTTCTACCCGTGGCTGGTACTGGACTGCACCCGCCATGTGTCCCGGAGGCAATGGTGGAGCGTGCGTCGCTCCCACAACCAATGCCTCAGGTACTGCCTGCGCCTGCTGTTGTTGTTGCAGGAGGAGCTGTGCGTACTGTCCATGGAGGATATGAAACTTCTCACAGTCTTTGAGGAGGTGCTTGGATGTGAGAACACCATTCTCATCTCTGAACATGTGGAACCGGCACGCGTCATGAAGCGTTGGGGGAGGTCATGGAGCTCGACCACCTCGCGACTCTCGTGGCCGCCATTCACGCTTGACTTCTTTGTTGCCCTTGTAACCGGTTGTTCGACTGTCGCACTCATAGCGACTGTCGTCACGGTTTCTTTGCTCGCGGCTTTCAGGAAAACCTGCCGCCACGAGTTCCATGCCCTCCGTGTCCTCGTAGACGCGCGACTTCCTCTTGCGACGGCGGTTGTTATTACGGCGACTCCAAGAACCTTGGTCGCCGTTGTTACCAGGTGTGCCAGCGCACTCATTGCGTATGGAATCTTCGCCATCCGCCCACTCGTTGGCTATCTGCATGAGATGGGCGATGGTCTTGGGCTTCACTCGACCAAACGTCTCCCGGAGCTCGACTCGATAGACTCCTCGAGTGAACGCGTATATGGCGTTGTCTTCCGATATCTTCTCCGCCGCGTTGCGGAGGAGAGTCCATTGCTGGATGTACTCGCGCAACATCTCATCTTCACGCTGCTTGCAGGCTCGCAGCTCCTCGTATGAGGCAGGTCTCTTGTATGTGCCGATGAAATTGCGGACGATGTCTCGCCGAAGTCTTCCCAGCAAGTGTATGCGCCTCTCGGTAGGCTCTTGAGCCAGGCTCGAGCCGATCCCGAGAGCATGAGTTGTATGTACTGCATGGCAGTAGACGTCGATCCTCTTTGGCAGGTTACTGCCGTCAGGTAGTCCTCCAACCAGGCAGACGGTTCTTGCAAGCCATCATACTTTGGGGTTTTCGAGGTTAACCTGAATCCTTTCGGCATTCTGGTCTCCCGGATGCGTCGACTGAAGCATAGTGCACCGCAGGGCTCGAAGTCGTCCTCGGACGGCGAGCTGTCGCTTTCCTCCTCTTGAACTTCTCGCCTGGAGCGGTTCCTGGTGACTTTGTTATGTGTGATGGCATTGCGCGCATCTTCGCCTTCGGTGAGCTAGTAGCGCTCCTCATGCCCACGATTACCGCGGTTCCGCCGGTCACGGGCGACACGGTTGTCTTGGTCTGGAGCTGCTCGCTCATTGTTGCCGCGAGTGACATGGTTTTCTCGATCGCGAGTGGTATGATTGCCCACTTCTCGGGTTCGTGTCTCCTGCCGCGGGCTCGGCTGGCGGCGATTAGCCGTATTGTTGCCAGCTGCTGTGGTTGTAGCTGGTTGTGGCTCCTCAGTTGCCAATGTCGTCCCCATTGTACTGAGGAACTTGATTTGTTGGCGATGCAAGGCTGCCCGCGGATCGCTCTCTGGCGGCTGTGTAGCCTGTAGGTACGTGGCCACCGACATTAGGACACCGGAGACAGTCTTGGGGATGGGGATTCCCTACTCGTCCACAGACATGAAGGACGCCTCCAGATTACGGGCGACGTTGCTCCGATCTGCCTCTGGTATCCGCAAGAACCGAGGTTGTGGTTGGGGATCAAGGGATCGACCTTAGGATTGGACGGACAGACCTGCCGCCGCGCACTCGATATGATGGCCTACCATCTGCGCTCTGCCAACGCTGCCTTCGCGGTTTCCAGTTTGAGATTCTCCTGCCACAGCAGGTACTGATAGCACGCCAGGTCTTCCAGTGTCGAGCCGGCCACCGGTTGGCCATCTGCTATAGCCTGAATTGCTTTTTCACCCATAGCCTGGCTGATGTGGAGCTGGGTCCGCCCGTTCTGCAGAGTGACGACATACGGGTAGTTCAGTTGTTCGCTCCTATTAGGCGGAGCGTTTGCCTCGGCCTCCACGTTTGCGGCTGCCGTCCTCGCGGCGGCGGCGGCGGTGGCAGCTGCGGCTCCTGCCGCGGACGTTTCCCCGGGTCCTGTTACTCGTCCTCCTACGGGCACCGCCATGTATATCTCGATCGGCGAAGGATACGCCGTCTGATCGTCGAAGTCGTCGCTGAAGGCGGAATCGAAGGATGCCGAGGCTCCGCTGATGGAGCACGCAAGGCTTGACGGAGTTGATGAAGTGTATGGCACGACCGGCGCCTCGGTCGTGCACGTGAAGTCGACGATTGGTTATGTAGATCGCGATGCTACGGCCAAAGGCGATGCAGGTTCGTCGAGCGTTTCCTCCGCGAGATCTGCGCAGGCTTTCGGGTTTGCCACCGATGCAGCCGATGAAGCCGCGACTTCCGCCGATGAAGTCGATGAAGCAACGGGTGCCTCCGATGCAGAAGAGGGTGCGTCCGTGAGACGGAGCGTGCCCCACTTGTTGACGTAGAAGCGTAGCTCGCCAAAGCTCACCTCCACGCCAGCTTGCAGATCCTCGAAAGCCGGTTGCACGGCCGGCGATTGCGGATTAAAACCCAGGGAGCCGAAGTAGATCGGCTGTTGCAGAACTGGCGAGTCGCTGATGGTCGATGATGAAGCCGCCGAATCCGTAGATCTAGCACCAGTCTTTCCCACAGACGATGCCAATTGACGTGGGGTTACCACGCCAAATCCCTCGGATGACATCCTTGGGTTGAGAGAATAAGAGAAGAAGATGGTGGTACTGGTGGATCCGTCGGCTGACAAGCGGGATTTACCCAGGTTCAGGCCCCCGAAGGTAAAAGCCCTATGTCCTGCTTGTCTGGAATTGATGATGAGCTTTACAGATCGATTACAATGGCGAGATCGTGAGATGCGATCTCGCTAGGGTTTCTGGTGGTGAATATGAGCGTACCCTAGGTCGGCGGCCCTCCCAGTCCTTAAATAGTGGGACTGGGTCTCGGGTCCTATACCGACTAGGTTTACATCTGGGCCTGCCGACCTAATATTTCTAAGTCTTTCCTTCGGGGCCTCCTTCCTGGGCCTTATGACCGATGGGCCTTTGTCCTTTTCCGCACCAGGGTAGTCCACGGTGGCACACCCGAAAGGTGTAACCACGTCAGTAGCCCCCGAGGACCTAGTAGACTTGGAGAGTCTGGTAGGGACTCCTCCGCATTGTAACGTCCTGGTGCGAGTCGTGCCTTTAGCGATTCATTCGTATCCGTGTTTCAGGACGCTTAGTGGTGGATCTCGCACAATAAGCCTGGTACTCTCGACGGATCGGGTCCAGTTAAGTGCTCTTGGGAACAAGCATTATTAGCGTACATCAAACTCGATTCCCCAGGCTCGAGCTTGGAGGCTAGTCCCTTCGACTCCAGCCGCTTGGGATCTTACGGAGTCGAATTCCGCCGAAAGGTGTAACCACGTCAGTCGCCGTCATCGCCGAAAGGCCACAGCTTAGCCGACGAGCTCCACCTCCAGGTCGCACCTACCGAGGCGACGCACATGCCACACGCTTGATAGAGCAGCGCGCGGGATCCAGTCCGTGCACGCTGCTCCGCCGAGCGGAGCCATAGCGTTGCCGGGTACGGGCGAGACTCGGCCGCCGGCAATAGCTGCAGGGCAACTCCGGTCACGGTGCCGCCGCTCTCTCGCCGATCCGGGAGAATCGGGGAGGGAGAGAGGAAATGAGGATTAGGGTTAGGGTTTTGACCGTCCTGCTAATTTTGTTCCATCGCAAAGCAAGGACAGCCGTCCGATCTGATCCGACGGTACAGAACGATGCGGCCATGTTTATGGGCCTCAGTCACGTTTTTGGGCCAACTTGTCAGAAGAGTTGCGGTCCAAGTTCAAGTCAGAAAATTTAGTTTCTCTAGGATGCAAGTTTCAATAAGCCCAGCTTCTGGTTAAGTTTTGGGCAGGGCTGCAGTGGGATTTTCTATCCGAATTTCCTCTGTTTTAGTTTCCGTTTTTTTGTGGCGTTTAAAATACAGAAAATAAGTGCCTAAAATTTGGTTGGAAAACACTTTTGTATTCTAGATGAAAATGAACCAACGAGATTTTTCATTTAGAATATTTCATGTATTTTAGTGTTGACTATCATTTTAAATATCAATGAATGTTGAGAATAATTAAGGTATAATTGATATTTAATCTGAGAATGATGTTAGCCATTTTGTATGATGAAGTATTCAGTGCATATATTGGGTTTAAAGTTATCAAATCAAGCTTGTGCATTGTCTCTTCGGTAAATGCCTGAATTTAAGGGGATATCATGCTATACGATTAATGTAACTCATTTCTTTTATAGCATTTTGATGTTGAGTAATGTTATGAGAATGTTGTTTTTGAGAAAATTATGAGCATCTCTCTAAAGTTTATCGATATTTTCTTCGAAGAATTTACTGAGGTGAAGTTTAAGTTTAATGCCATGTTTATGGCATTTATTAATGATGTGATCATCGCAAATGGACTGAGGCCACCTTAAAGAAAGTTTTAATGGTTGTGTGAGGTTTGTTTTTCCGCAGCGCACTATGCAGCCAAATAGTGATGATCGATAATGCTAAAGTATTATGTCAGATGCATATATGTCTTTTGACATGCACTGACAGAAGGTGATGGAGGTTCAGCATGATGATTCTCCGAACAAGGACGTTTAGAGAATTTTAATGTGATATCATGGTCATAATTTGTCATTTATTGAGTATTAAAAGTTTTTAGTGAGACTGTGATGTAATATCCAAATTTATTTTGGAGAATGTTTATAATGTCATTTACACTGAGGATGTCAATATATTGTTTCTTCGGTGAAATTTCATGATGATAATGTTTAAAATGAATGATACTTTTGTTATCATGTCATTGAAAGTTTTAATATTAAGCATTGACATGTTTATTGAAGTTAATGAAATTATGGTGTCAAAGTTTGATGATGATGATCAGTGATAAATTATGAATCCATGTGTATGATAACACATCGGTTTGCATCATAGATTGGTGTTTTATGTTAAGATTGGCTATTAATTTAGCATATGTGTTTTCTGATCATTAAGTGTTTTCATTTATGAGCATATGTTTTATGGTATATGACAGTATTCTGACCAACGTTGATTATTGTCATGTCCCATTTTTGGATGAATGTTGCTCTTTTCCGTTTTCAACCAAACGGTGACATGGATTAGAACATGATTAGCTTGTTTTGTTTTAGATCAATTGAAGTTGTGTTTCTTAATGACGATGCTCATGAAATGATGTCCTTGTTTTCAGCAATGGACATATTCATTTATTTGAACACTGGAGCTGATTTTCGAAAATGGAAGGAAAGGACTCTCTTCATGTTAGAGATTATGGACCTTCACATTGCACTATTCGAAGAGTCTCCTAGAGTTTCTATTGAGAATTCTGTCGAGCAGAAGGAAAAGTATGAGCTTAAAACCGCTGAGTGGGAGAAGTCAAATAATGTTTCACTCATTATAATGAAGCATGCCACCTCCTCTGAAATAAAGAATAAAATTCCCGACTCAGTATATGCCAAAGAGTATTTGTCCTTCATTGAGAAATATTTTACAGATGTATTACCCGTTGAAAACGGGCTTTAAGGAGTTTTTCTCTGAGGACAATAGAGAATAAAGATTTAGGACTCATCCTTTTGTTTGTAATGCAATCAGTTATGGTCTTACCATGTGGTGAGAATATTTATGTCCTCGATGTCTGAATTGTTTGTGCCATGTCACTCTTAAGATATAAGTGAATAATGAGACCTCATCATAATTGTGGTTATGTTTACCACATTTCGAGGGGGAGAATGGAATGTATCATTGAATATGATAAATAGTGAATGTTTTAATTCTCCGAGTAGGGTGGAACCAACGAGAAGTCTTACTTTGGAGAATGAATTATTATAGTGATGAAAAATGACATTGAATGTTCTGACTCCTTTTATCGAGTTAATGTGGATTTATTCCTTTACGAGTATTATGAAGCACACATGAGGATTTATTCCCTTACGAGTATTATGAAGCACACATGGAAGTTTAAGTGACAAGCTAGCTAATCTAAAGTTTATTTTTATGTGGCTCATGGTTATATTTCTAACCAACGTTGTTTATAATCACGTGTCGCACTTCGCTCAAGTGGCAAGTTTTGTTAATATCATGTGGCTCATGTTTATAATTCTGACCAACGTCATTTTATGATCATGTGTTGCAACTCATTAAGTTCTTTTCCATCTTCTGCCCAACGGTGTTGTGGTTTTGAACTGAAATGATTATTACCGAGATTTTGGATATATTCCATCTTCTAAGTAAAGTGATCATCAGCGAACCTGGAGCGTATGAACATGAATCTTAAGGATAATTCCATTAGATCTTTGTTCATATGCATCCGATAAGTTGAGACGAAATACCTAATGCAACACTTAGTGTTGAGACTCAACAGTTTCCTGTGATTGATAATGTGTGTGAAAGGTCATCTTAGAGTCTTGTGTGATAATGAGCTCTAATTATGTATGCAAGTCAATAGATTTTCCTAAGTAAGTTGTCGTGACGTCTGATACGTCCATAACGTATCTATAATTTTTGATTGTTTGATGCTACTTTTATGCTTTTAACACTTATTTTTATATTAAGTTTATGATTTATTTGGACTAACCTACTAATAGTTGTAAAAGTGCACAATGTTCATGTTTTCCACTTTGATGTATAGGAATTATCAAAAATATAAAAGGAAACCTTGTTGGAGTCGAATTGGGACTTTACTGAAATCTGTGTGAAAACTCTTTCTGAATATTGTCTCTTACTGGGCAGAAGATGACGTCAAATGAAAAAAGCTTGATCGCGAAAGTTGTAGGGAAGTTTCTCCTAATGAATCTGGACATAAAATTCGGCCCAATCCGAGTCCGTACGGCCGAGATAAGCCCGATCTACTGAAATCCTAGATGCGATGATGGAAATCCGAAAAGGTATATAAGGGTGGAAACCTAGGCCATGAAGGAGACCCAAGACCCACGAATTCTAGCCACAAAAGCCTCGTTTTTGCCTCCTCCAAGGATCCCATCTTCATGGGGGAGGGCTCCCTACATCACCAAGAATCCATGGAGGAAGTAGGCTAAGGGGCGACGCACCCCATGATGTTCGGCGACGTAGGGGGGAGTCCCTGCGCCACCGCCGGCCACCGGCGCCGCCCTGCACTCCTCGCTGCCCCTTCTTCATCTTCACCGCCATCTCCATCGCCATCTCCATGTGGCTACAGTGGTTCATCCTGTCACACACCTCTGTACCATCTATGTAAACATGGTGTTTGATGCTATAAATGATTATCCTTTGATCTATGTCATGTTTGTGTAGTTTCTTTTGTCCTATGGTTGGATTGTTGAATATCTTTGGTTTATTCGAGTTGTATGTTGATATGGTACTGTCCTTTTGTGCCATTATATTTACGCGCGCATGGATCATCATCATAGGGTTTGTAGTATGTGTAAGAAGAAGGGGGAAGTTCTGCCGGATTGACAGAAATCTAGGAACTCGAGCCCGAATCTTATATGTATGGGATAAAGAGGACCTTAAACTTAATGTTATGGTTGGGGAAACCTTAATAAATTGTTAGTATTTGCGGAAGCTCGGTAATGTTTCAATCATATAGTATGTGTAATCACAAGTAGTTGAGTATATGTGTATTTGCCTCTCCCGCATAGAAAACTGCATCGAAGACGATGGACTAAGTAACTTCACTAACTAATCTTGGAAAATTCCATCACACTTTCCACCACTTTACCACACTCATGCTACTGTTACTTTATGTTACCTTATTTTTGCAGCAACTAAATTTACTTTCGTACACTTTATTATATTGCAAAATTATCGTTTCACACCCGTATTGTTTCTCTAGTTTTATTTCCTAGATAGAGTAAACGTCTAGTGTGCGTAGAGTTGTGTCAATGGTTGATAGAACTTGAGAGAATACTTATCCTACCTTTAGCTCCTCGTTGGGTTTGACACTCTTATTTATCGAAAAGGCTACACACGATCTCCTACACTTGTGGGTTATCAACGTCTAAGTTATTAATATAACATGCTACTATGTTGACTAATTTAAGAAATATGACTCAACTTTAAATTTTTGTCATACAGTTGAAGTTAACATAAGGTATATTGCCTTAAGAATTTCAATTATGAAATAAGACGAGCGTTATGACACTCATATCATTAAGACGAGGGGGAGTAAGTTTACTACCTTATAAAGATGGAATATTTTTTGGTTAGCCAAGAAATTTCTATCATCTATTTAAGACAAAGGATCTTGGTGATGCCTCATACTTTTTTTTGTATCGAGTTTCACCAAGATATAAGTCCAAAAGGACTATAAATTTTATTAAGATGAAATACGTCGACAGAGTACGAAATAAAATATCATGCACTAGTACTTTGTCGCACCTGCTAATAAATTTAATGGCTATAAAGGTGGACATTTTAATGTTCAAGGAACCATTGTGAGCTGATTAGATAATGTTAGTTCCTCATGCTTCGGCTGTCAGAAGCAATATAAGTATTCAAGTATGAATGTGCCCTATTTTTATCGGGATAATTGACAATTATACAAGAAAGTCCAGAAATGGACCACTGGAAAGGCCGCCAAAAGTCATGCAGATATGCAAGACGATAAAGTTTACATGCACACTAAGAAGTCAGGTAACCTCGATATCGTGGGTTATCTAGACATTGTTTGTGCGAGATGTGTGGACATTAAAGTTTCCACATTAAGTTACATCCACACCCTCGCATATGGAGCCATACTGTGGAAAATCTCCAGAATGACTTTAATAACATCATTATTGATGCAATTTATCATGTGTCATGTTAAGAGGCTAAAGGGCAGGTTGTATGTCAAAAAGTTTTATTCCCGAAATTATGGTGGTAGACAGCATTTTAAAACCATCTACTGCAATATGAACACGCAAGTTTTCTATGCGAGTAACAACAAGTCAAATGGTGTTGCCAAAACTTTTGACCATATGTTTCGTGTTGTGAAAGATAGAATCTAGAATCAAGCCTATGATGTTAAGCATATAAAAAAAGATTTATATGTTTTATGGATTCGTTACTGGAGGCTTACCACCCAATTTTAAGATTATGTTCCCGGCATCCAGACGCCACCTGGCTGCGCCCACCCCCTTGGCCGCACGTGGGGCCCACCTGGGGCCCCTGTCCATCGCCTTGCGCCGCCCCTTCACCTATAAATTCCCTCTGACCTAAAAACAGAGGAGGCGCGATCATAATCTCCAGAATACGCCCGAGGCCGCCGCCATCTCAAACCCTAGTTCGGGAGGGTTCAGAAGCTCTTCCCGGCACCCTGTCGGAGAGGGGAATCGACGCCGGAGGCATCTACACCACCATGCCTGCCTCCGGAGTGATGTGTGAGTAGTCCACCATGGGACTACGGGTCCATAGCAGTATCTAGATGATTGTCTCTCCTCCTTGTACTCCATTGTTTAGATCTTGTGAGCTGCCTATCATGATCAAGATCATCTTTTTGTAACTGCTACACGATTGTGTTTGCATGAATCCGATGAATTGTGGAAGTCATTACTTTTGTTCAGTTATGTGTTTCATCTATGATCTTGCATGCTCTTCGATGCTAGTGGTTGCTTTGGCCAAGTAATTGTTAGTGTTGTATGAGGGAGTATTTATGCTAGATAGTGGGTTCATGCCTCTCTTTGTCTGAGTTCGGTGACAGGAACGGTTAAGACTAGAGATGTGCTGTTGCCACTAGGGAGAAAATAGCGGTGTGATTTCTTCATGTTATCTACATTGCTTACATTATGCACGTTGCTTATTGCAATGATATGTTGCTTGCAACTTAATACTTTTGGGTGACATGCTGGATAGCGATCCCAGAATGGATTATTAGTCATAGATGTAGTTGGATAACGGTCTATGTATTTTGACGTAATGCCCATGAAGCGGTGAACTATATTGTTTTATGATAGCCTTGTTGTGCGCCTACAATTCTGTCAATTGCCATGCTGTAATTTGTTTACCCATCATGTATATCTTTTGGAGAGACACCTCTAGTGAACTGTGGACCCCAGTCCTATTTTCCTACATTGCTTACAACCGTCTTCATAGCTTTTCATCATCATTTGCTCGCTGGTCATATTTCATCCTCATCATATTTTACATCCACACATTTAATTCTTTATGTTTGGCAAGCCGTAGAGATTGACAACCTCTCTATTTTGTTGGGGCAAAGTAGTTTGTTGGTGATTGTGTGCAGGTCCACGTCAATAATCGAGAAACGGCGCTATTGACACCTTGCTAAGCCTTCTCCAAGTCCTACTGGTTCGACAACCTTGGTTTTGTAATCAAGGGAAAATTTCCGCTATGCTGCTTAATACCTTCCTCTTGGGGTCTCCTAACAGCAGTCAGCAAGACGTTTTCTGGTGCCGTTGCCGGGGACTTTGTCGGGGGAATGATCCCCCGATATACCAAAGTCCACGACTTGACAAGGTAAAGACAAGCAAATCAAGATGAAGCATCTGGCTGGCTACTCGACTTCAGCCGGCTGTCGGACTTGGCCGGCTGGGAGCTTGGCCGGCTGGAGGGCTGGCCATCTGCCAGCCGGATCACCTGTGAGGAGAAGTCAACCACCGCGTCCCATCGGACACACGCCGACGAGACAGCCGGACACTATGCACTATGCTTGATGGAAGAACACTGTTGATGAATAGCAACACTATGTTTGAAAGAAGAACACTGTTGATGAATAGTAGACACTATGCGCTACAGTGCTCCGTGCCCCCGAATAGTGAAAGTTAGGCATGCGGGCCACCCCTTGTCCCCTGGGCTTCCCTTTATAAGGAGCACCAGGGCAGCCCTCACTCTTGACGTCTTGATCCCCGCATAGCCGGCCAGGGCTCACTTGGAGGCCAAGCGTCATGCTCTCACACCCCGGAGGAACTCCCGGGTAGCCGGCTGCTCCGCTCCAGCAGCCGGCCTAGCTCTCTGGCAGCCGGCCGAGCTCACTCCCCCTCATATACAGCTCAAGGAGCAACATTGTAACACCATATACTCCACCATATACTCTAGATCATGCAGGAGTAGGGGTTTTACCTCCTCACGAGGGCCCCGAACCTGGGTACATCTCGCGTTTGCCATGCTCGTGCCCAATCCCGCCGGAACACCGTCGCTCGTGCCATCGCCCCACACCTTAAGCCACCCCGTTGGCATATGCCGTGTGATACGTGTCAAACGTATCTATAATTTTTGATTGATCAATGCTAGTTTTGTGATGTTGTCACATGTTTTTAATACCATATTACATCATTTTTATGCATTTTGTCGGACTAACCTATTGACAAGATGCCCAGTGCGAGTTCTCTATTTTTGTCCTGTTTTTGTTGCAGAAAGTTAATTCTGGAAATATTCTCGGAATTGGACGAAAATTTACGGTGATTTTTTATTGAGGAAATAAGGACCGAAGAGGGCGACCCCGGGAGGGACCCACAGGCTAGGGGCGGGTCCCACCCACGGGTCTAAGGGGGGCCGCAGCCGGGGGTGGTCCCTGCCCCTCGAAGACCCCCTCGCGACGCCCTTTGGCCTATAAATCATCCCCGACGAAAAAACCCTAACCCCCAAAGGATTTTCCCAAATACGATATAGAGCTCCGCCGCCATCATCGACAAGTTTCGGGGGTTCAGAAGATCCTGTTCCGGCACCCTGTCGGGACGGGGATCGACCGCCGGAGCCATCTCCATCAATACCACTGCTTCCCGCGATGAGGAGGGAGTAGTCCCTCACCGATACTGAGGCTTATACAAGTAGCTATGTGGTTATCTCTCTCCCATGATGTGATCTTCATTGTGATCATGAGCTTTATTAGTATAGTTGAATACATGATGTTTCCCTATGTGTAATGGATATGATGTTGCTCAAGTGGTGTTATCTAGTATAATTTGCAGAGTCACCGTTGTGATCACGGTACCACGGTGATAGTGAGGGTGCCGTGTGTGGCTCTATGCATCAAGATTAGAGGGATCTTCATCATGAGTTTGTTCTTTATTATTGTTAGATTGAATAGATCATGAGGTTTCTTGATGCTTCTGTTATTGAAGAAAGAGACTATTCAAGAAATAGGTTGTGGTGTTTGTTAGTTCTATCTTTGGATGCGGATAGTGACAGCATGAAGTGTCCATAGATGTGGAATACGAACTTTAAGGTGTGCTCTTCGTAGCCCTACGCAATTCTCATCCTATTTGATCCACGAAAGAATGATCTCCGAGTAACGTCTACCATGCATGTGTTTTTGTGGGAATTATCATGTATTTAATTATGTTAATGATGTTGAGAGTAGTTACTAGAGAAAGTATGAAGCCTGGGCCTTGTTTCCAAGCATTGATACACCGTTTTTAGTCACTTTTGTCACTTGTTTGCTTGCTGTCATTTTTATTACAGAATTACAAAACCTTGTTTTACCATCCATATTACCCATATTTTAATATCTCTTCGCCGAACTAGTGCACCTATACAACTGACAATTGTATTAGGTGTGTTGGGGACACAAGAGACTTCTTGTATCTTAATTTCAGGACTGCTTGAGAGAGGATACGTTCAACCTCTTCCTCCCGTGGATTCGATAAACCTTGGGTTACTCACTTAAGGGAAATTTGCCGTTGTCGTACAAACTTCTGCGCTTGGAGGCCCAACAAGTCTACAAGAATAGAAGCGTGTAGTAGACATTACCGTGACACCACCACGACATTTGGCGCCCACTGTGGGGCATAGCGGCGACCGGAGTCCCGTTCTCGGCGGGACCCATTTCACCATCATCAACGTCGCCGTCTCAAGGCGCCAACTGTCTTCCTCTCCTGGAGAAACTCGGGGACTCGGGGACTCCGGGGCTTGACATCACCACCGCCCCGGACTCGTGCCCACGTCATCCTCGTCTGCCCGTTTGTCGGCGGCTGCGCCGCCGGCATCCTCTACGTTGCCCTCGTCTGCCCGCAGCTGGCGTCCGCGCTCGTCGACTCCGGCGCTGCCCGCGCGTCTCCTCCTCGACCGCGTCCATCATCAGGCTGGCACCTCCACTGCCGTCCGCCCGGTCGTGTTCGTGCGTTCGCGCGCCCACGCCTGTGCATCTCCTCGACGCCTACGACCTCGTGCGCGCCCACGTGCTACATCCACTTCACCTAACCTCTGCTCGAGCTCCTACTCCGCGCACCGGCCACTCCGCTGCGCTTGCACCTCGTCGCATGTGCCTGCACCAACGCCACCATTCGCGCCCACGCTACACGACCTCCTCCGTGCCAGCGCCTCTGCGTCGTCGACCTCCGACCTCTCCACCATCCACATCCGCGCCCATCGACCCCAGCTTTCCGAGCATGCACGCGGGCTCCATGCACGTCCAGTCTCCACGCTCGCTCACGCCCAATCTCCGGGCCCGAGCTGCGCCTGTGCGCCCGCGCGTCTCCTCCGCCCGGACTTGCCGCCCCGCACCTCCTCTCCGCTGATAAGGTAAAGGGGGTCCGATCTTTCGATGAGATGGATTTCTCTCGATTTGGGTGGAGGTCGACGTTGACGATCCGACTACAAACGTGCGTGACGTTGCGCCTTAGCAATCGCTACACCAACTTCCGAGGCTATTGATCTCGCCGGGGCTAGATCAACCTAATCCGAAGATCAATTCCTGCAAGCAATCGAAGAACTAGCAAGAATTATAGATGCAATCAAGATATTGCGGATTAAAGATGAAAGCTTTATAGATGGGATTCTGCAAGTGCGTAGTACAAAAGGTCTGAACCGACACTGTTGTCTATGGCGAAGAATAGCCATGGCTAAGTCTTAAACTAAACAAAATCCGAGTCCTAATGGCGGCTAAGGAGAGGTATATATGGAAGAGGAGAAGGGATTTTCGTCCAACCCATGGGGGGTGGCCGAAAATAACCCTAGATGGGCCCTCCTTCACATATACGGACTCCTAAAAAACCCTACAATATTTATTCCGAAATTACATGGGCCTGGCCCATAAAATAAGGTGTCGCAGCACCAACTATGACTATGGACGCAAATATGATGTATGATCTTGAATAATTCGTCCATGTCCTCCTTGCATCATCATGGTGGCTTCAAAGTTCAGAAGTAGCCTCATCTTTATTCCTCACATGCTTGCAGCCACCTCCATGCATAGCCATGCTCCAATGCTTGTCCTTCTCATCCATGCTAGATCCAATATTCCTGAGTAACAAATACATATCTGATTTAGGCAGCATCATATTCTCATGTATGTGAGGAATAGTTCCTAGAAACGAAAGTACCTGATAATTAAGTTGTTTGGCACGAGCTCGAGTCATAGGTCCTTGTATGTGTGTGGCTGTAGGTGCAGTGGTTGTATCAACATGTGGGATGTCCTCATCATCCTCCCCTTCTTGAATTGAAGTCGTCCTCGACGCAATGTCATCATCCTCTCCTAAGTATGGCTTCAAATCTGCAATGTTAAATGACGGACTTACCGTACTAAATTCTACAGGAAGCTCAAGTTTATATGCATTATCATTAATTCGTTCTAATACCTTAAAAGGACCAGCAGCCCGTGGCATCAATTTTGACTTGCGCAAATCAGGAAAACGATCTTTGCGCAAATGTAACCAAACAAGATCTCCAACATAAAAAACAACATGTTTTTTTCCCTTATCACCGGCAACTTTAAATTTAGCATTCATGTGTTCTATATTGGCTTTCGTAGTAGCATGCAACTTCACAATTAATTCAGCACGTTGTGAAGCATCTAAATTATCTTGCACCGAAGATGGTAAAGGCAATAAATCAATGGGCGCACGAGGAACAAAGCCATAAACAATCTCAAAAGGGCACATCTTTGTGGTAGAATGCAGCGAACGATTATAAGCAAATTCAATATGAGGTAAACATTCTTCCCATAATTTTAAGTTCTTCTTTAAAACAGCCCGCAACATAGTCGACAATGTTCTATTCACAACTTCAGTTTGTCCATCAGTTTGGGGGTGACATGTAGTACTAAACAGCAACTTAGTCCCCAACTTTGCCCACAAGCATCTACAAAAATGGCTAAGAAACTTTGTGTCACGATCTGAAACTATAGTATTTGGCACACCATGCAAACGAACAATTTCACGAAAGAACAAATCAGCAACATGCATAGCATCATCAGTTTTGTGACATGGAATAAAATGTGCCATTTTCGAAAATCTATCCACAACAACAAAAATACTATCCCTCCCCTTCTGTGTGCGAGGCAAACCCAAAACAAAGTCCATAGAAATATCCTCCCAAGGCACACTAGGAACAGGAAGAGGCATATATAAACCATGTGGACTAAGACGTGACTTAGCTTTTTGACAAGTAGTGCAACGGCCAACAAATCTCTCAACGTCCCTACGCATGCGTGGCCAAAAGAAGTGTGCAGCAAGCACGTCCTCCGTCTTCTTTACTCCAAAGTGACCCATCAAACCTTCGCCATGCGCCTCCTGCAACAACAAAAGACGAACGGAGCTATCCGGAATACATAGTTTGTTAGCACGGAACACAAATCCATCATTGAGGACGAATTTGTTCCAACTTTTGCCATCTTTACAATTTTGCAACACATCTTTAAATGCAGCATCATGCACATATTGTTGCTTAATTGTTTCCAATCCAAAAATTTTGAAATCAAGCTGAGAGAGCATGGTATAACGGCGTGACAAAGCATCAGCAATAACATTATCTTTACCCTTTTTGTGTTTGATAACATAAGGAAAAGATTCAATAAATTCAACCCACTTTGCATGACGCTTATTCAACTTAGCTTGACTACGTATGTGCTTCAAAGATTCATGATCAGAATGTATAACAAATTCTTTGGGCCATAAATAATGTTGCCAAGTTTCTAATGTCCGAACCAGCGCATATAATTCTTTATCATAAGTAGAATAATTCAGACTTGGCCCACTTAGTTTTTCACTAAAATATGCAACAGGTTTACCCTCTTGTAATAACACACCTCCCAAACCAATACCACTAGCATCACATTCAAGTTCAAAAGTCTTATTGAAATTAGGAAGTTGCAATAAAGGAGCATTAGTTAACCTGTCTTTTAGTAACATGAAAGCCTCTTGCTGTGCATCTCCCCAAACAAATGGAACATCTTTCTTTGTAAGCTCATTCAGTGGCGCTGCAATGGATCCAAAATCTTTCACAAAGCGCTTATAAAATCCTGCGAGTCCAAGAAAACTTCGCACTTGTGTGACCGTTTTAGGTTGTGGCCAACTCGAAATAGCCTCAATCTTGGCTGGATCAACTTCAATACCCTGTGCTGTAACAACAAAGCCAAGAAAAACAACTCGATCCGTGCAAAAGGTGCACTTCTCAATATTGCCAAACAAACGTGCATTGCGCAAAGCAGTAAAAACAGCACGCAAATGATCCAAATGTTCCTCTAAAGATGTGCTATATATGAGAATATCATCAAAGTAAACAACCACAAAACGGCCAATAAAACTACGCAAAACTTCGTTCATTAATCGCATGAATGTGCTGGGAGCATTAGTTAGACCAAAAGGCATCACTAACCACTCATATAAACCAAACTTAGTTTTAATCGCTGTTTTCCATTCATCCCCTAATTTCATACGAATTTGGTGATAACCACTACGCAAATCAACTTTAGAGAACATGGTATAGCCACTCAATTCATCAAGCATATCATATAAACGTGGTATAGGATGACGATATCGAATAGTAATATTATTGATAGCTCTACAATCAGTACACATGCGCGATGAACCATCTTTCTTAGGAACCAAAATAATAGGTACATCACATGGGCTAAGAGACTCACGAATATGACCTTTGTCGAGTAGTGCTTGGATTTGTCGCTCAATCTCTTTGGTCTCCTCTGGATTGGTACGATATGGCGCACGATTGGGTAGTGATGCTCCAGGAATTAAGTCAATTTGATGCTCGATTCCGCGAATAGGTGGCAATCCTGGAGGTACATCTTGTGGAAAAACGTCCACGAACTCCTGCAAAAGGTTAGCAACCGCAGGTGGCAAGGAAGGAGGCATGTCCTCAAAAGAAAATAGCACCTCTTTGCAAATGATAGCATAACATGCAGTAGTACTCACATCAATTTCAGAAATATCAGATTTGCTAGCAAGCAAGCAAGTACTTTTTAAACGAATTTCATTAGCATGTTTCGGTGCAGATTTGGGAGTACTTTTAGATGGCATCACTTCGTTAGCAACAATCTGATTTTCACTCAGCTTTGACTCCTCATTATGTGCTCTACTAGCGCTAGCAAGATCATCTTTTAAAATATTTTCAGGAGACATAGGAAGTAACACAATTGGCTTATCATTATGAACAAGAGAATATTGATTTGTGCTACCATGATGGACAGAATTCGTATCATATTGCCATGGTCTACCAAGTAAAAGCGCACATGCTTGCATAGGAACCACATCACATTCAACATAATCAGAATAGGCAGCAATAGTAAAATGCACACGAACGGTACGTGTTACCTTAACTTTGCCGCTGTTGTTAAACCATTGAATGTAATATGGTCGAGGATGAGGTCGTGTCGTGAGAGAAAGCTTCTCAACCATCTCCATACTCGCCAAATTGTTGCAGCTCCCTCCATCAATAATAATGCGAACACAACGATCTTTGACAACGCCCTTTGTATGGAACAGATTATTGCGCTGACTAGGTTCAGCTTTTGTCACTTGTGCACTCAAAACTCGGTGCGTAATTAAGCTTGGGTACTGCTCCGCGTGTTCCGCAGCCATGTATTGTGAATCTTGCGCCGTGTTTGCTTTCGCGAATTGCTCATCATGTGCGATGAGAGCCAATGTATCTTCATCATAATCACTGGCGGAATCATATCCACCATCGTCAAGGGCAATCATCACACGAATGTTGGTGCAATCACGTGCGAAGTGACCAAGCCCACTGCATTTGCGGCACTTAATGTCGCTGGTTTTGCCTGTAGAAGCCATTGATGACGAAGAACTTGGGGCTTGTCCCGCGGGTGTACGCTTGGCTACAGATGGTGGGAATATAGACGATGTAGCCCGTGTGGGGGTGAGCGTGGCAGCAGTCGGAGCAGCAGTCCGTGGCGATGTAGACGGCGTCCGTGGTGTCCATGAAGTAGAATGCCCTGCAGGAAAATTAGTTCGTGTCGCCGCTCTCCGATCCTGCACTTCACATCCAGCTTTGCAAGCAAGATGAAACAAACGAGTGATAGTTGTATATTCCTTATATTCCAGAATTGTTTGAATCTCTTTATTTAACCCACCAAAGAATCTAGCAAGTAAAGCTTCAGTATCCTCTTCTATACCACAACGAATCATGCCAGTTTGTAATTCCTGATAATATTGTTCTACAGAATTTTTACCTTGTTCTAGTCTAGTTAATTTCTTTAGCAAATCGCGTTGATAGTATGGAGGAACAAAACGAGTCCGCATAGCACGTTTCAAATCAGTCCAAGTAGTAGGTGGGTTAGCATGATGCAAACGACAATATTCAGACCACCATACGGAGGCAAAACTAGTGAACTCACAAGTCGCAGCACTAACACGTCTCTCCTCAGGATAATTTAAGCATGCAAAACGTTGTTCTAATTCTAACTCCCAAGAAAGGTACGCATCGGGATTATAACGACCATCAAAAGGCGGAACATTCAACTTCAGTTTTGCAACATGGTCATCGTCACGTACCAGCGGACGCGCATTGCGTTGAAGGACGCGTGGACGTCCAGGTGGCGGTTGGTGGACCTCACCCTCATCCTCGTTTTCGCCGTCAGAGTCGTCCTCCCCTTCATACTCCTCATATCGCGCATCAGTAGCCGTGGTACCCGCAGCGCCCGCAGCAGATGTGTGCGCATGGGGGAGAGGTACTCGCTGGGCGCGGCCGACATACGCAGGGGGTGGAATACGGCGTAGCAACTCCCGAAATTTTGCGTCGAGCTTGTCGGTGAAGGACGTTTCGAGGCCCTCAATCTTCTCCATGGTTTCAGCAAAATGTTTATCCACGTCTTGCATATGGTCGCTGATGAGGTGCGTGAAGTGGCCGTGGAGCTCCGCGTTGGTCATCTTATCTGGGTCGACATCCGTGCCAGAACCTGCCATGGTTAGTACGCAAAAAGCACAGAAATATGTGTGTATAGGTGACTGGAAAGTGGTGGAATCAACGTGCAATCAATCAAGCAAACCAATATTCTTACCCGTTCTTACCCTGCAGCAGGTGGTGACTAGCAACCGAGGAGACCAAATGTCAAGAAGATTGAGAATAGCAATTACCAGGTGGTGTCAACGCACGGTGTAGGAATATGTGGAGCTGTAGGTGGCTGTAATATCTGTAGCAACAATTCAAAACAGCAATGCAATGAGTTGAATAAATGCTCAACGACGGTACTGTGCTGGTCCTAGGCTAGAACGGACTAGAGACGCGAGCCTATAGCACCAACGAGTCAAGCCGTAACACCGAAACAACAGATAGCAGCGCGCCTGAAAAACAGCCAGATATATGGAAAAACTCACTATGATGGAAGGTGTCTCAAAACGATCAGCACAATGGAAAACCCGGGTAGGCTCGAGAATTTTTTTTGAAATTTTCGAAACTGCTCTGGAAAGCGTGCCAGACTCTTTTTTTTTTTTTGCCCTCCTCTCCTTCTTACTTGCGGCTGAAACCTTCCTTAACTCGGATCACGAAACAGCACGCCCTTTCCTTGTGGGAGCAAAAACTATAGGAAAAACAATAAAACCTACTTCTACTCGGATGGAAGGTGATGGTATGATCGGATGGATTGGTTTTTGTGGTTCGGGTTTTTGTGGCGATGCGGAACAGATGGTGGGGCGGCTAGGGTTTTGGTGGTGGCGGTGCGGCGGCGGCGGTGAGACGATTATGAACAGAACTCGAAACTCTAAAGATCTAGACGCTACGACCAGCACTCGACACGACGATGCAGACACGAATTCAACAATGCAAAAACTGAAAAGAACAGATGCAAAGGCTCAAATTGTTTCTAGGAAAAGATCGAACGCTAATATTTTTGGCTTTTTCGTGGACTGTAGGAAAAACAGATGCAACCTACACTAGTAAAACTGAAAGATCTCACCGATAAACCTGAAATCTGATACCACTTGATAAGGTAAAGGGGGTCCGATCTTTCAATGAGATGGATTTCTCTCGATTTGGGTGGAGGTCGACGTTGACGATCCGACTACAAACGTGCGTGACGTTGCGCCTTAGCAATCGCTACACCAACTTCCGAGGCTATTGATCTCGCCGGGGCTAGATCAACCTGATCCGAAGATCAATTCCTGCAAGCAATCGAAGAACTAGCAAGAATTATAGATGCAATCAAGATATTGCGGATTAAAGATGAAATCTTTATAGATGGGATTCTGCAAGTGCGTAGTACAAAAGGTCTGAACCGACACTGTTGTTTATGGCGAAGAATAGCAATGGCTAAGTCTTAAACTAAACAAAATCCGAGTCCTAATGGCGGCTAAGGAGAGGTATATATGGAAGAGGAGAAGGGATTTTCGTCCAACCCATGGGGGGTGGCCGAAAATAACCCTAGATGGGCCCTCCTTCACATATACGGACTCCTAAAAAACCCTACAATATTTATTCCGAAATTACATGGGCCTGGCCCATAAAATAAGGTGTCGCAGCACCAACTATGACTATGGACGCAAATATGATGTATGATCTTGAATAATTCGTCCATGTCCTCCTTGCATCATCATGGTGGCTTCAAAGTTCAGAAGTAGCCTCATCTTTATTCCTCACATGCTTGCAGCCACCTCCATGCATAGCCATGCTCCAATGCTTGTCCTTCTCATCCATGCTAGATCCAATATTCCTGAGTAACAAATACATATCTGATTTAGGCAGCATCATATTCTCATGTATGTGAGGAATAGTTTCTAGAAACGAAAGTACCTGATAATTAAGTTGTTTGGCACGAGCTCGAGTCATAGGTCCTTGTATGTGTGTGGCTGTAGGTGCAGTGGTTGTATCAACATGTGGGATGTCCTCATCATTCGCCATCTTCGCACCGACGAGCTCCTCTGTGCCCTGCCCGAGTTTCGCTTCGACACATCGCCCCTCGCCGCCACCGGGCTCCTCCTCAGTGCCCGGCTTCTCCACGCCCGCCTCGGCCGGCCGTACGTTCGCCTGCGCGGCTTCGCCCCTGGCCGGCTCCCGCGTCCGCATCCGTCCGCCCACGCCGGAGCTCCTCTGCTGGTTGTCTGCGCCCGCGTGTCTCCGTCCCGGCTCCGCATCTCCCCCGCGCGCCCCACGTCCGCCTGTCCTGGCCGGCTCCGCCGACTTCCGCCTACACTTATCTGGCTCCTGTCCGGCCAACTCCGCCTGTGGCCGACTGCCCGCGCTCACCGGCGGTGAGCCGCGCGCCTCCGTCGACGCCTGCGCGGCCCCGTGCGCCTCCAACCCCGCCGGACTTCGTCTCCGTGCCGGCTCCGTGGCCACGTCCGGCTCCGCCCGGTCGCCGGTTCCGGCCCGCTCGGCCTCCAACTGCTGCGCCCGGCTGGCGCCCTTGCCGTTCCCTCGGCACCCGGCCGTCTGCCCTCCCGCGCTGGCCAGTTCCGCCGTGCCGCCCCGCCCGGCTCCCACGCACTCGGCGCCGCGCGGGCCGGCTCCGCCTCGCCTCCTGCACCCCACGCGCTGGCCAGTTCCGCCGTCCGTCGTTGGTTTGCGGCCCGGCTGGCCGCTCGGGGAATCGAGGAGAAGGGCTAGCCGAAGAAAAGGAAAAGGAAAGGCGTCCGGCTGGAAAGAAGAAAAAGAAGAGAAAAGGGAATGCCCGCTGGCTCTGAGCCGTGACCGTCCGCTTGGGATGGCCAGCTGCTGTCAGGCCGGCTGCGGTCCGTTCCGGCCGGCAGCAGCGTCTCTCCTCTGCCTGCGCAAGCAATAAGAATGTAAGTATTCCCGCATATTTTTATGCCGCACACAAAAGTTGATGGTCTCAAAAGACACTCGGGGACTACCCCTCGTTCCTTCGCAAGTACTTTGCGGGCAAGTCCGGAGGCTTACCTTTTATCAGTGCAAGTTTAATATGTTTCGTCCGGCTACGGCTAGCCGGCCTTTGTTCCTTCTCGCGATGGCTTGGTAGCGTGCTAGACGCCCAAGGCCCACTCTGCGGATCCGCGCTGCAGACCGCAACCCGGCTGGCATGCCGGCCAGAGCAAAAGCTGGAAAGCTTGTGCGTGAAAAACATCAGAAAGAAAGAAAGATCCTCGGCTCGCCGTAAGAACCTTGCCTCGCTCGCCTGAGTCAAACTCCTAAAGTCTCACTGTGTACTCGACCAGCCGGCCCACTCTTCGGATCCGCATTGCAGACGGCAACCCGGCTGACACGCCAGCAAGAGCAGCGGTCATGACCGGCCGGGTGCACAGAAAATGTCTAAGGGGCTAAAATAAGGGCGAGCCGGCACCTAATAAAGTAAAAGATGGAAAGTAAAAGTGCCAACCTTCCGTTTTTTTACACTGCTGATACCCACAAGTATAGGGGATCGTTGAAATCTTCAATTTGTAAGTATAGTATCGATCCCACGAGGAGTATAAGGTATAAGTATTTATCCTCTCAAATAAGAGTGTCACTTCTCTTATTATCTATGCACTAGACAAACTAAAATGTTTAAATGATGCAAGTGTTTTTGGGTTTTTTGGTGTAGAGTTTGCAATAAAGTAAAAAAGCTAAAAATAAAATATGACAAGTAAAAACTCTCAAAGCGAGAAAGCCCAATCCTCTATGTAACATTAATACATATCAGATTAATTAGGCATAGTTACCAGATACCTATGTAACAATTACCATACAGCTACCAGATTATCCCACTAACAGTTATCAGATTAATCAGTCACAACTATCATATTACATATATGAGATGACTAGGTGATAAATTAAACAGATACCAAACGATATGTTATCAGCAAAAGGTGTCCAAAACAAGCACACCCACGTTGCCCAGTGGACAGCGACGAGGACGACTTCCTCCTCTCGTGCCTCCCAGCAACTCGTGGTGGCAACTAACTGATGCGATCTCGAACTGCCTCCTCTCGTGCGCGCGATGGCTCCCAAATGCGAGCTCGATGGGCGGTGAAGCCCTCCTTTCGTGCCTCTCAGCTTGGCACCCCCGCTGCAAGCTCGGAGGCGGCGACCCGCTCCTACCTTGCTCCGGCCATCGATGAGCAAAAGTACCTATGTGCCTGGTGGAATGGTGGAGGCCCTTGGCCCTGAAGAAGACATCACCGCAGTCAGGGCAGGGGAAGATAGCGACCCTCGTGGAGCCATGGCCACTGCCGCTGACAGGTTCCATCATCACGTGCCACTCGTAGCACTCCGACAGGCGACAACCTCCACAACCTGAATGAGGACCCGCCCATCGTCGACGAGGACGCCGACGTCAAAGACTTCCAATTCCTCGAGGAGGAGCCCACGCCCGACGCCTCGCTCTGATGCTGCTTCTTCATGCGCCGCTCGCTCCCACCGACGCCCTCAGCTTGCACGGCTAGGCGGCTGGCTCGACGTCCTCCGACCTACGCAGCATGACCCGCCTGGGGCTGGCGTCCCGGAGCTGCATCCGAGCGACGACATCGTGGTGCTCCCTCATGGCACGTGCCCTCCCCAACGAACCACGACCCGGCGCATCCCTAGCGAGCCTCGGCACGACGACTCCCCGGTGAGCCCCAGCGCGGCCCTCTCCGGCGAGCCCCAACGCGGCGTAGAGGACGCTTGTGCTCCCCCATGGCGCGGCCCTCCCGGAGAGCCCCGGCACGGGCCCTCCCCGGCGAGCCCCGATGCGGTACCTTCCCGGAGGTCCTCGGCGCGGGCCCTCCATGGCGAGCCCCGACACGGCGCCTCCCTGGTGAGCCCAGCGCGGCGCGCCTCCTTGGCGAGCCACATCGTATGGTCTCCCCTCATGGTGCGGTCCCTCTCCGTCGATCCATGGCGCGACGCCTCCCCAGCAAGCTCCGGCGCGGCACCTCCTCGGCTAGCACCGGTGCAGCGTACGCTGGTTTTCCCCATGGCGGTTTGAGTGAGAGAGAGGGTATGAGGGAGAGGAGTTTCTGTGGTCACGAAGGAAGAACTCATAGGGGATATGCATAAGAAGCCAGCGGGTGCGGGTTTCAGTCGCAAAAAAAAAAACTAAACGAGCAGGTTCACGTAGAAAGGAGTCGAACACGTATCTCGGTGCACTGCCGCACGAGAGTCAGTGAATTTTCGATGCTTCTGGATAGATTATTCCCCTTTTGTTTTGGTTTTTAGTGTCAAGAATAGGCTCTAAAGAAAGTAAGACTAACTAGCACAATGCCCGTGCTTCGCTACGGTCTAAATACGGGTTATCATGATCCATGCTATAATGAGCCCGAATAAAAAAATGGTATGTTTAAGGTCAATGAGGATGAACTTATGGAATCCATCAAGGAGAAGGATCTAAAAACTGTTATTTCCCTTCTTTTCCAGTTTATGAATTATGGGGTTATTTCTTGTGGTGAGTTGTACAAAGTCAATAAATAATATCGGTTATGTAGCGCCCTGACCCCAGAACTATACAGTGAAACGTTGTGTAACCGGTCATGCTACACAATCGAGGGTTACTGGGTTTACCAATCCCAGGCCAAAACTCATTGGCAGGTGTGCTCGGAATTGATCATCGGCACACAACACCTCGATCATGCCATAAGCTCAGACATCGCTTTCACATATAGCAAAGAGACCAAGACTACGGAACAACTGGCACATCACAGACTCTACGACACAAGAGATCATAGTTCAACTCATATATGAGAAATATAGCAAAAATCACAATCAGAGGTCACAGACCCATCATTACATCAAGCGGAAGCAAATTTAGTTGTCTAAACAACAAGATCCAAAATATGGCCTAAGAGGCCGACAGATAAACATCCCGTGTCAGCCTGTTCCAAGACGTCCCAAGCTGCCACCTGGGAACCCCAGACTACTCGTCGATGTCAATAAAGAACCCACCTTCCAGTTCGGTGACGTCCTCCTCTGAAACAAATAATAATCAACAAAGCAAGGCTGAGTACCACGTACTCGCAAGAATTAGTAGGGCGATATAGGCCCAATGCTGACGGAGGCTCTAATGCTGTATAATGTAGCTAATTTGCATAAAGCTGGTTATCCTTTTAAAAGACATAAAGACCCATGGCATCGTCTACCCAGAATGTTTTCCGAAAAGGGGTAAGAGAGTAACTTTCATCTCCGGTTCTCATCGAACCATTTGTAGCCAACACCAACTCATCTCCACCAAGGCACTCCCTCGAATCACCCTCGAGGAAATGAACCTTTACCACACGTTGATTATGCAACCTCTAGCTTCCAAGTTTTAATTAGGTTCAGATTCTCTATGATCTCGTAGTCCGTTCCCAAGTCGTCCATAACCGCGGACACGGCTTTTCGAAAAGAATTAAACCCTGCAGGGGTGTACTAATTTACCCATTGGTACCGTCCGGCTCGCCTAGTTAGCTCTCTTCCGGGGAAAGCTGGCAAGTGGGTGCGGTTAAACCTTTACCTCGCGTGAGACTATCCAAGAATCATCTGTGGCGACAGGACAAGTTTACCCAGCCTATTTCAGCCCCTGCCCCCATCGCCACAACCTAACACCACACACACCCTCTTCATCGCGCCATCGTCCACCTGCAACTCACACGCAAATGGAAAGCGCAAATCTAGAGGATCCTTGGATACGCCCGCACAAGTTATTCAGTTAGTAAGGAGCCCATACCCCCACCAATGGCAGCACGCTCGATCTTGGTTCTAGAGACAAGAACTCGAACCTAGGGGCAATAATGAGACAACCCACCATCCCTGATGGCAACTCATCCAAGCCTTCTTAAAAATTTAATTAAGCATCACATGTAACCACCATGTCCGAAACATTCCATAAACATCAACATCATGGAATTAAATCAACGGACATCTATAGCATTTAACTAAGCATGGATAAGCATAGCTAAGCATATAATACAACAATTATGGATTATCTCAGGCCAACACATCAACCCTATGGTTCATAGGAGGGGAAGCATGTGATGGTTCGGGGAAGACATGGATTGGTAGAATACTCTAGTATTGACCAAGAATTGACATAGAATCGAATGTAATATTCTGGTGGATAAAATAAGTTTATAAAACAGTAGGATGCTAGATGCCAAGAAGGTTAGGTTAGCTCTTGCCTTGCTGATAGTACTGGTCCCGTTGATCGTCAAGGTATTGTGGTGGAACCTCGACTCCTGAATCTACCGATACACAAACAATACAGGAAACGAAATAAATAACACGAATACAAAGGTGCACTGCACAATCATTATGAGATGATCAAATTATGCACTGAAATGATATTGGGCATGTCCCACAAGTTAAATGGAACCCCTAAAATAAATATTGCAATTAACGGGTTAAAACTCCATATTTAACTTAGTGAATTAGCTTATTATCCAAAATGTCCAGTACTGAAATATGGGTCCTAAATGCATGAAAATGACATTATTAGATAGGTATTATCCTACTGATCATTTTGGTACTTCGTTTGCAATTTTCCGATTAGTGATGAAGAAATGGTGGTTTAAACGGTTATTCAATTTAAATCATTTTAACCAATTCGAAAATAACATCAAAGGAAAAATTGGTTTCATGCTGGAAACTTAACATAGATAGATAGCATTTGTTTTGCTGGTCATTTTGGTATATCATTTGCAATTTTTGGATCAATATTTATCAAGTTATGATATTTCCAATTATTGATTTAAATCTTCCATTTTATTTAATTTTAATAAACAGCACCAAAATTAATTCTACAATTCTCTCAAAAGTCATAAAGTTGTAGTTCATTGTTCATTGAACATTTTGAGCTATTAAACATAATTTTTGAGTAAACAAAACTCAAGTTATGGATTTTCTAAAATTGGAATTAAATCTGCCATTTTAGTAAATTTAAACAAACAGCAGATTAAACTATTTAGTTGATCATAGAAATGATACTAAAAGATAGATATGATTTGTATGATCATTTTGACATATCATTTGTAATTTTCTGAGTTATAAAACAAAAGATATTGAATTTACCAATTCATTTCAAAATCTGCCATTTTAATTATTTCAATTTTAACAGCAATTTAGAAAATTCATTTTAACATGTAATTATAACAAACATGTAGATGTTAATTCTCTGAACACTTTGGTACCTTAATTGTAATTTTTGGAGCAATATTCACATTGTTATGAATTTCCCAACTATTAATCCAAATCTGCCCTTTTTATATTTTACAATTAAAGGCAATTTAATTTAACCAATTAATTCAAATAAGGATACCAACATGTAGGGTTTATTCTCCTGAGCATTTTAACATATTATTTGCATTTTCCTGAATTGTAAAACTCCCTATATGAATTTCCAAAATTTGAACAACTCACAGATGATTTGCATTTCACAATTAATTTCAAATTCAAAAATTCATTTGCATGTGTGAGTTACATATCTGAACAGGTTATGAAATTCTAAACATTTTGATAGCTCATTCATGATTTTTGGATAATTAATTCTCAAGTTATGCAATTTCTAATTTCCAAATATATTCTGCCATTTTTATAAATTTATTTAATTAACAATAAAATTAATTATTTGATCATGACATTGACACTAACAGATAGAATATGACATACACAAGTTTGCAAAACAAAAATTAAAACAGAAAAAGGGGGTGTGCCTCATGCGGGGATCGAACTCGGGTCTGCTAGGCAAGGAAGGCAGGGAGCAAGCCACTGCGCTGTGCTTCGATTTGTGAAAGGATCCGGATCTGCTAAGTACAAGAGGCGATGGTCCGGAGTTAACTGAATTTTGGACAACAAGTTTCAGGTTCAGTGCAGAGGAACGATGACGACGAGATCGACAGCACAGGCGGCTGATGCTTGCTTCTCGCGGCCAGAAGCTCAGGTGCAGGCGTGTGTGCACCGTGCAGGGGGCAGGCAAGAGCGAATTAAAACTGAAGATGCAGAGCACCATAAACTGAAGGTGCAGGTTTTGGGTCACGGACATGTCCGGCCATGGCCATGGAGCTCGGCGCGAGCAGAGCAGCGAAGATGACGGGCGGCTCACCTCGGGGATGCTGCTGGGGAAGAGCACGGCTCGGGGACGACGGCGACGTGCTCCAGATGAGGAAGAAGAGGTTGAGGACGTCGGCGTGCACACGGACGGAAAAGATGAGGACGATGACCCGCAGCTCCGGCTCCTCGTTCCTGGGCGGCTCCGGTCCTGGGCCTTGGCGTAGATGATGTAGACGAAGAAGACGTATTCCTCTCCGGCTCAGGTAGACGCGTCGGCGGCCATGGCGTCGCTCTCCGGTGGCAATTCTCGGGCTGCTCTCTCGGTGGGGAAGGAACAGGAGGGAAAGAAGGGTGGCGGCGCGAGGGAAGGAGAGGGAAAAGAGAGGCTTTAGGGTTTGCGGGAGAGGGCAGCGAGAGAGGGAGCAGAGGGCCTCGGGGTCCTCTTATCCCCATAGCCCGGCACGGCGGCCAGCTAGCTGGTGCGGCAGCGACGGGCGGCACTGGGTCGCTACAGAGGAAGATGACGATGACGTTTTTCTGAATAACCCCCTGGCTAAAATGAAAAGCATTACAACTTGGTCCAGCAGCAGTTTAGTGAATTTAATTGAGGCCCTAAACAATTTTTATAAATTCTGCAAAAATTCATGTGGGCTCTCAATATCATCTAGAAGCTCCACAAAAATTGGTGCTGCAAAATAAAAAGTTTTGAGCAACATTTGTTCATGGAGTTTAAATAAGGCAAAATTAATAATTTCCAAAATGTGGTTATTTGGAGTACTTAAGCATCTTCATAAAGTAGGGAGAAATTTCAGGGAGGCTCCCAATAATATAATGAAGCTTCCCATATTTTTATTTGGAATTTTGAAATGTTTAACTTGGTTTTCAAAATTAAGAATTGGTTTAACTCCAACTTTGAAGTCCCAATTTATTTAATTGTTTGGCAAGACTTTTGACTTTGCCAATTGAATTGAAATGCATTCTTGGAACTTCCTGGACAAATATGGAAACTCAAGAATATTTTGTTTTGCCAATTTGAGAAATTGCATTGGGTTTGGAATTTTAGGAAGTGTTTGCTCCCTTTTAATGATTTTCAATGTTTGCAATATTTAATTTAGCAATTTAAATATGTATGCTATGATGCAATGCCAAGCAAAAAGTGAAAATTTGGCTCAAATTTTAGGGTACCAAATCTGGGCTGTTACAGGTTCCACCATAAAAGGACAAAAAATTGATTCTAGAATATCCCAAAGAGCAAATTTATAATAAAAACATGGTGTCAATGTATTAATACACTTAAGAATAGAAATATGCTTCTCCGAGTCTATTCCCTTCTTGCTCGTTTTAGAAATTTGAGGATATATATAATAGTATATATTTCACAACATCTAACCAAGTAGCCTAAGGATATAATTACAGTAGTCATTTCACCATTGTTAGGAAACCACTTACAAATAAATAAATAAATAAATAAATAGATTCCATAGAAATATGAAAGTTATAAGGCCTGAACTAATTAGCAAAATAGCAGCATGTAAATTCTCCGAGTCTGAAGTACAATTAACAACTTACATGCACTGACTGAACTTCCTGACACCGGTTCAAGACATTCCCTCGCACTGTATTCAGTTTCTGCTGCATTGCACTTTGCCAAGCTAGGTTGTACAGTATTTCAGGAGTATACTTCGCTATTGTCGTGGCATCCTGCAACAACGTCAGAGCATCATCTTGTAAGCTCATTCTTTTTTGAGTCACAAGTGGAGGACCTAGCAAAAGTTCCATAACAAACACCAAGAAAATGATACACAACACTGAATGTACATCGTGACTTTTGAATTGCTTGCAAACACTGAATGTACACTACGAGCATGGGCATGAGGTAACTGACTACAGCCCAAGAATAAACGGTCGCCACATTCGAAGCGATCTCGCAATGCGGATCGTCGCGAAGATAAACTATGAAGCTGAGGTAGACTCCATAGAATGCAATTACCTCCAAGAACTGCAGGCTCAAGTGTCGCTGCTCCTTTACCATGCGCTGCACAGGTACTACTCCCTGTCAGAGTTCAACAAGCTGAGCAGCCTCAACCTAGTGGCCACCTTCGCGGAGTCACAGTAGTACAGGCTCAACCTCACGGACAACATTGGCAGCATGGTGAACTCCATGTGCCTCCAATCCAGCCACCATGAACAGAACAGAGAGGGGAAAGGAGAGGCCATCACGAGTCGAGCACCGCCTAATGGAGAATGGGGACAAAGGCCACGTGATCTGCCTGTGATGCACCAGATCGGGACTCGACACTGCAGATCGGAGTCCATGGCCGCCGCCCATCGCCGCCTCTCCGTCCACCACGGCCAGACCGAGCAGAGAAAGGTTTTGGGATCAAGCTGCACAGCCACGACCGGATGGACGCGCTCCAGGTCGTGCGCGGCGCGGGACGCGGCGCCGGGCTCGGCATGCCGACGCTTGAGAAGTTTGGGAGCGAGCGAATGCCCCACGCGGCCATGCGGACCAGCAGAGTCGGAGGAGCTCGCCGCCATCCTGATGGATTTTTCTGCCTGCTACAAAAGTCAACACCGAACCGGTACGTTCACTTCGCGGTGGCAAACGTGTAATATATTCCAACATAGCCTGGCGACGCAGGGGTAAAATCGGCAATTAAATCGACCACGACGTACCGTACCAGGCCGGTTTCAATAGCCTGACGACGAAGGGGTTAAATCGGAAATTAAATCGACCACGACGTACCCGTACCAGGCTGGTTTCAATTTAATAGTTAAAGATTTGTGAGTTTGCTGTCCAGAAACAGATTTCTATTCTTCACTGTTCGAAAATCCAAAAATTCAGAGAACGTCATGTGTGGCTGAAATTTTTTGACAGAGAGCATCAGGGTTTTTTCTACCTTTTGCTAGTTTTAAGTTTTCTGATTTGAGTTCCAGAAGTGACTCGAAAAAATTCATCTTTACAGTCTATTCTGTTTTGGACAGATTCTGTCCTTAGTTTTCCATTGCTTCTTTCGCGGGCAAAGTGAAGCTTTTTCAAAGCTAGATCTTTACCTAGATCTTTGTGACAGTAGCTAATGTTGTAAAAAAATTAGTTCTTGATATGTGCTTTGGACTGAAGGAATATATTGTTTTTGTGGACTAACCCCTTAATGAAGTTGCTATAAGTTTTGCGTGAAGAAAGTTTTCAATTATCCAAGTGCGAGTTGATGAAGGAAGATCGAGAAGGAACAAAAGCCTCCCCATGGACCCTCCTCTGAAATATTCAAGAAGTTACAAGCGTCTAAGCTTGGGGATGCCCAAGGCATCCCCTTCTTCATCAACAATTATCGGTTTCTCTCATGTTATTATATTTTTATTCCTTTCCACATTATGTGCTGTTCTTGGAGCGTCGGTTTGTTTTTCTTTCAGTTTGTTTGTGTTATTTTTCTGGTCCTTGCAATAATTTGGATCCATGCATGCTTGTTTGGGAGAGAGACACGCTCCGCTTTTTCATTATACACTCCTGTGCTTCACTTATATGTGTTGAGTGTTTAGCTTTTGTCATTTATGCTTTTAGCTCTTGTTTTCAAGCATCTCTTGTTCAGGACTGTTAGATTTTGTAGTTAGGAAGTTTTTCTCATGTTGCTTCACCCTTTTGTTCTGTTTCAAATAAGTTGATTGGTGTTTGGTTAAGTGGAAATTATCATGTAGAAAATGTAAAAAGTGCTGCTTAATCTTGTAGACCATTGTCTTGAATCTTTGATACTTGGCAATTGTTTAGAGATATGAAGTAGATTAATGCTTAAACTTGTGGATCATCTATTAAGAATAGATTAGAAAAGAATTACCATAAGGCTTTAAAATTGTGGTGCTTGTCCTGCTTGGTAGTTCTCAAAGTCTAGATATTCTTTTGTAAAGAGTTGGTTTGGCTAACAAGGTAGACGGTGTAAAGTCTGGTGGTTATGCATGATGTATATCTGTAGTCATTCATCGAACCAAGTTGATGTTATGTGTTTGCTTGATATCCTGCTAAGCCCAAAAACTCTGTACTGAGAGGGAATACTTCTCGTGCATCCAACTCCCTGAGCCAAAAATCTTTGCCATTTGTGCCCACCATACCTATCTACATGTGGTATTTCCCTGCCACTCCAAGTAATTTCTCAAGTGCTATCTTTAAAATATTCAAAATTCTCCTTTTTGTGCCCCTGTTTTTAAGCTCATGAGGAAGCAGTAAGAAGTTGGTTATAACTTGTGGCAAGCAAGGTCATTTTCCCCCTTTCACCCGGTGTTGATGGTTCACGTCCTCACTTGAATTAACCCGAGAGCGGCTTAAGAAAAATATAAATATAATTCACCATTCTCCTCCGCACAATGAAAATCTGAGAAATCAGCTCAAACATTGGTTAGTGGTGAAACAAAGGAGAAAGAGGAATGTACTCGTTCCTCTAAAACCAGCCGCTCTCACAAGTCTAAAAGCCTTGCTTGTTATGGGGGACTAGCTAGTTTCTTTGTTGTGAAGTCGTTGACGAAAGCATGCATGTCTTAAAACTGATTTACTTCTCTCAAAAATAAAAATAAATAAAAAGCTCTAGCACATGATTAATCTCTGCTTCCCTCTACGAAGGGCCATTCTTTTACTTTTATGTTGAGTCAGTCTTCCTCCTCCTTCTAAAATCCTCAAGAAATCACTTGGTATCAACTTTGGTTCATGTTTTACTTCATGTTCTCTTTGTGTCTAACTGTGAAAACTTTGTATTGTCTTTATCTTAAGATAAACAAGTTGCAAGTTGAAGCTTTTGCTAAAAACTTAAATCTTCCTTTGTGTTGGCCAAGCTCCTTTATTGAATCAATATTGCTTTGTGATTTATCATTCATTGTCAAGTGTTATTGTTTTAAATCTCCAAAGTGTTATTTTCTAGTTACTTCTTGCTTAGATGTTTTACCTGGTTAATCATTGTTTGTTTCATTCAATGAACCTTTGTTTTGGATCATTGCATTAAGTTCATATGCTTTACATGATTAGTTGATCATGATTGTGATTGGTAACATGTCACTTCAAAAATTATTTTGTTATCACTTACCTACTCAAGGACGAGCAAGAGTTAAGCTTGGGGATGCTGATACGTTTCCGACGTATCTATAATTTTTTATGTTCCATGCTTGATTATATATCAGTGCCATATGTTTTTACAATGTTTTTATATTATTTTGGAATGATTTATGGAACTAACCTATTAACAAGATGCCCAGTGCCAGTTCCTGTTTTCTACTGTCTTTTTGTTTCAGAAAAGTTGTTCTGGGAAGTTTCTCGGATTGCTCTCATAATTTACGGGAATTATTTCCAATATGAAACGAAGACGGAACCCGTAGGACAGCCGGAGGGGAGGCACAGGGGCTCCATAAGCCACCTGGCCGCGCCCCCCCTTGGTCGCGCGTGGGGTCCACTTGGGGCCCCTGTCCATCGCCTCGCGCCGCCCCTTCGCCTATAAATTCCCCTCTGACCTAAAACAGAGGAGGCATGATCATAATCTCCAGAATACGTCCGAGGCCGCCGCCATCTCAAACCCTAGTTCAGGAGGGTTCAAAAGGTCTTCCCGGCACCCTGACGGAGAGGGGAATCGACGCCGGAGGCATCTACACCACCATGCCTGCCTCCGGAGTGATGCGTGAGTAGTCCATCACGGGACTACGGGTCCATAGCAGTAGCTAGATGGTTGTCTCTCCTCCTTGTACTCCATTGTTTAGATCTTGTGAGCTGCCTATCATGATCAAGATCATCTATTTGTAACTGCTACATGATTGTGTTTGCATGGATCCGATGAATTGTGGAAGTCATTACTTTTGTTCAGTTATGTGTTTCATCTATGATCTTGCATGCTCTCCGATGCTAGTGGTTGCCTTGGCCAAGTAATTGTTAGTGTTGTATGAGGGAGTATTTATGCTAGATAGTGGGTTCATGCCTCTCTTTGTCTGAGTTCGGTGACAGGAACGGTTAAGGCTAGAGATGTGCTGACATGCTGTTGCCACTAGGGAGAAAACAGCGGTGTGATTTCTTTGTGTTATCTACATTGCTTACATTATGCACTTTGCTTATTGCAATGATATGTTGCTTGCAACTTAATACTTTTGGGTGACATGCTGGATAGCGATCCCAGAGTGGATTATTAGTCATAGATGCAGTTGGATGACGGTCTATGTATTTTGACGTAATGCCCATATTAGATGAAGCGGTGAACTATATTGTTTTATGATAGCCTTGTTGTGCGCCTACAATTCTGTCAATTTCCATGCTGTAATTTGTTTACCCATCATGTATATCTTTTGGAGAGACACCTCTAGTGAACTGTGGACCCCGGTCCTATTTTCCTACATTGCTTACAAGCGTCTTCATAGCTTTTCATCATCATTTGCTCGCTGGTCATATTTCATCCTCATCATATTTTACATCCATACATTTAATTCTTTGTGTTTGGCAAGCCGGAGAGATTGACAACCTCTCTGTTTTGTTGGGGCAAAGTAGTTTGTTGGTGATTGTGTGCAGGTCCACGTCAATAATCGAGAAACGGCGCTATTGACACCTTGCTAAGCCTTCTCCAAGTCCTACTGGTTCGACAACCTTGGTTTTGTAATCAAGGGAAAATTTCCGCTACGCTGCTTCATACCTTCCTCTTGGGGTCTCCCAACAGCAGTCAGCAGTACCTCCTCCGGAAACACATCACCAAATTCCTATAACACATTAGAAACACCAAGAAAAAGAGGGGTCATGTCATTAGAAACAAGAAATTTGCCCTTCCACATAAGCACAATAGGGACTTGTGTTGCTTGTGGCTTTGATGTCTACTACACGCTTCTATTCTTATAGACCTGTTGGGCCTCCAAGCGTAGAGGTTTGTAGGACAACAGCAAATTTCCCTTAAGTGAGTAACCCAAGGTTTATCGAATCCACGGGAGGAAGAGGTTGAACGTATCCTCTCTCAAGCAACCCTGCAATTAAGATACAAGAAGTCTCTTGTGTCCCCAACACACCTAATACAATTGTCAGTTGTATTGGTGCACTAGTTCGGCGAAGAGACGGTAAAATACAAGTGATATGGATGGTGAAAGGTGAATTTGTAATTCTGTAATAAAAATGGCAGCAAGAGAACAAGTGACAAAAGTGACTTAAAACGGTGATTCAATGCTTGGAAACAAGGCCTAGGCTTCATACTTTCACTAGTGGCAACTCTCAACATCATTAACGTAATTAAACGCATGATATGCAAGGTAGACGTTACTCGGAGATCATTTTTTCGTGGACCAAATAGGATGAGAATTGCGTAGGGTACAAAAGCACACATTAAAGTTCGTATTCCACATCTATGGACACTTCATGCTGTCACTCTCCGCATCCAAAGATAGTACTAACAAACACCACAACCTATCTCTTAAATAGTCCCTTTCGAATACATCCATGGCACGCGCGCTGTCACTATCGCACCATGGAGATTATACTAAACACAAGCATCAAGAAACCTCATAATCTATTCAACCCAACAATAATAAAGAACAAACTCATGATGAAGATCCCTCTAAGCTATTATCATAGAGTCACGCACGGCACCCGCACTGTCACCGTGGCACCGTGAACATAACGGTGACTCCCGAACTCATACTAGATAACACCACTTGAGCAACAACATATCCATTACATAAAGGGAAACATCATGTATTCAACAATATGAATAAAGCTCATGATCACAACGAAGATCACATCATGGGAGAGAGAGATAACCACATAGCTACTTGTACAAGCCTCAGCCTCGACGAGGGACTACTCCCTCCTCATCGCGAGGAAGATGCGGTGTTGATGGAGATGGCTTCCGGAGGTCAATCCCCGTCCCGGCAAGGTGCCGGAACAGGAAAAAATCTGACCTCCGAAACTTGTCAGTGATGGCAGCTGAGCTCTTGCGTTTATGGGAAAATCCTTCGGGGTTCGTGACTTTTAGATCACGACTGATTTTATAGGCGAAGATGCGGCTCGAGGAGGTGATCTAGGGCCAGGGGCGGGTGGTGCCCGTGGCGCCCCTCCAGCCCGTGGCTGGGGGTCGCCCCTGGGCTGCCCTTTTTGCTATGGTCTTCATTTGTCCAATAAAAAATCCCCGTAAATTTTCGTCCAATTCCGAGAATATTTCCAGAAGTAACTTTCTGCAAGAAAAACATGACAAAAACAGGGAACTGGCACTGGGCATCTTGTCAATAGGTTAGTTCAATAAAATGTCTCAAAATGATATAATAAGATAGTAGAAACATGTGACATTGATATAAAACAAGCATGGAACAATCAAAAATTATTGATACGTTTGACACGTATCAGGCTCTCACTCACCGAATTTGTAGGCTCTCGTCTATCTACTCTCTCACACTCTTTCTCTAAGTTCACTTCTGTTTTTTTACGAGATTCATTTACAATTTGTTGTGGTGTATCTCTTCCATGCCAATTCAAGTGATATGTGTTGGCTCTCCCATTGTGTTGAACATTCCTATCAAACTGCCATTGGGCGACCCAACAAAAGATGGCATACGGACATGTGGGCACCACATCACACTCAATGGTATCCTTATATGGCCTAATCTAAAATTCCACAGGCACCATGTAGCTGACTTTCATCTCCTCCTTTTCACTCAGCCACTGAATATAGTGTGGATTGGGGTGTGATTGCTACTGATGAAGAGTTGGGTGGTGCCCCAAGTGAAGGCGGAGATGTAGCAAGCAGCAGTTTTCCCTCGATAATGAACCGAGGTTTATCGAACCAGTAGGACCTTGAAATCAACAACAAAGTGAATGTTGAAGATCTCTGGTGCTTAATCTTCAACAGACGTGGACCTGCACACACTCAACCAAAATACTTTGCCCCCAACGGCGGAAAGGTTGTCAATCTTTCCGGTCTCACAGAAAACAAAGCGGTTAATTGTATAGTGAAATAGATGAATTATGAAAATGGACCAGAGGAGTAATGATGGTGAAAAGTGATGAATAAAGGATGCAATCAATGTAAAAATATGGACCGGGGGCCATGGGTTCACTAGTGGAGTCTCTCAAGTAAATAGAACATTCATATGATGGGTAAACAAATTACAACTGGGCAATTGACAAGATTATAACACAAACTTAATCTAGCTATGACAAAGAGAACATGATAATATTTAAATAGGCATCACGACAATGAACAAAGACCGTTTAGTCCAACTGCATCTTTGTCTAAAAAGTCCACCGTGGGATCGCTATCCAGCCTGTCACCCATCGGTATTAAGTTGCAAGCAACAAACATTTGCATTAAGTAAAGCGCATGAAGTAAGCAATATTAAATATCAAAATAGACGTTTAACACCGCTGTTTTACCCTTAGTAGTAACAGCACACCCTCGCCCTTAGACGTTTCTGTCACTCGTGCCCATGAACAAAAGGGGGCATGAACCCACTATCTAGCATAAATACTCTCTCTTGGAGATACACACAATCACTTGGCCAAAGTAACTACGCACATCGGAGAGCATGCAAGAACATAAATCAACATATAAGAATCATGCACAATCTGATCATAACTTTATAATCCATCGGATCCCAGCAAACACATCACATAGCATTACAATAATCGATCTTGATCATGTTAGGCAGCTCACAAGATCATAAGACATGAAGCACAAGAGAGAGAGACTACCATCTAGCTACTGCCATAGGACCCAAGGTCCAAGGTGGGACTACTCACAAATCATCCCAGAGGAAGGCATGGCGATGAAGAGCCCTCCGGGATCGATCTCCCCTCCGGCAGGTGATGCATCTAAAATGCATACATGAACTTTGCACTATAATACTTATATTCCATTCATATTTGCATCATATAAGGGGTATATTACTGTTATTTAATGATTTTTGGTAATTTATAATGATTTCCCCTTTATATGGAATTAATCCTGCGCAGGCAGAAAACCCCTATTTCTTTCTTTATTTGTTTCAGGACCTTAACGACGTCATAATGAGCTATAAATTTAGGGGAGTCATTATTTTGGAAGGAGAAGATTTAGGAGCGAAAGAAGTCAACGAATGGAGGCCGGAGGACCAAAAGGGGGGTCCCACGCGGCTACAGTACCAGGCCGCATGGGCCCATCCAATTTGGCCCTCGTGGCACCGTTTGCATCGATCCTTCGCCCAGAAGCATCCTCGTGACCTAAAAACGCCTATATAAAAGGTCCCCCGACGTTTTCCAGAGGGAGGCGGCGGAGAAACGCAAAACCAGAAACAAAGAGGCAGAGGGATGCCGCCGGAGAAGATCGGAGGGGGGAAACGCCGCCGGAATCCACCTCCGGAGGGCTCCACCCCCCTTCGGCGTGTTCATCATCAACTTCTACAGCAAGATCATCTCATCTCCACCATCTCCATGATGAGGAGGGAGTAGTCCCTCATCGGGGCTGAGGGCTCATGCCGGTAGCTATGTGGTTTATCTCTCTCTCCCATGGTGTGATCTTTATGTGATCATGAGCTTTGTAATCTAGTTGAATCCATAGATGTTACTCTTCATCATCTTATGAATTATGCTACTCAAGTGGTTTTATTGATGTGATTGCCGGAGTCACCCTTGTCCCATGGTGTGAAGTTGACAGTGTGTGCACCATGTGTGTCTCTTAGGCTAAAGATTACATGAATACTTATCATGAGTTATTATTTGTGTTGGGTGTCTCTATGATATTGTGGTGTTTGTTAGTACTATCTTTGGATGCGAATAGTGACCGCATGAAGTGTCTGTAGCGCCCCGACCCCAGAACTATACAGTGAAATGTTGTGTAACCGGTCATGCTACACAATCGAGGGTTACTGGGTTTACCAATCCCAGACCAAAACTCATTGGCAGGTGTGCTCGGAATGGATCATCGGCACACAACACCTCGATCATGCCATAAGCTCAGACATCGCTTTCACGTATAGTAAAGAGACCAAGACTGCGGAACAACTGGCACATCACAGACTCTACGACACAAGAGATCATAGTTCAACTCATATATGAGAAAGATAGCAAATATCACAATCATAGGTCACAGACCCATCATTACATCAAGCGGAAGCAAATTTAGTTGTCTAAACAACAAGATCCAAAATATGGCCTAAGAGGCCTACAGATAAACATCCCGTGCCAGCCTGTTCCAAGACGTCCCTTAAGATAGAGGAGAAATGACCGAGAGACATTTTTAGCAAAACCACGTTAATGTTCTCCTCGATGTTCCAGATACCACTACCAGGCTTCGGAATAGCCTTCAAGAAGTCATAAAGTAGAGGTCGGACCCTTAAGATAGAGAAAAGGACCTTAGGGGAACCCTTAGGATAAATTACCCATGATCCTCAGGTATAGTGGTTGAGGTTAAAGATTTAAGAGATTTCGTCAACGGGCCTTCCGGTGAGGTGCGTGAGCCACAACACCGGACTTGTCAGGATTACTAGCAGGCTTAGGTCATCCTCTTGACGAACCCCAATCATCATTTCTGCTTGAGGTTCCGACTTGGTTAGGTGTGCGAACACTTCAGGCTTTGTAGGTCTGAAGAGGGAGGTTGCGTCAGTAACAGAAGGTAGGGTCACTAATTTCTCAAGACATAGGCTTCATTGCCAAGCTCCAGAACACGAGCTAGATTGGGAGACACCGGTAAGATGATGAGACTTGACCACTAGAGGGGAGTCCATATCCTGAAATGGTATTTGATGGTTGTGTGTAAATGACATGAATATGAATGAATGCGATGCTCTAGAATCGAATAAAACTGAAGCTGGATATGTATTGACTCGAAGCGTACCCATGAGAACACGGGGGTCCTCTTCAACTCCTTCAGCCGAGACGTGGTTCAGGTGACCACGGCTGACGGTCATGGCCTTGGCGGCTGGTGTAGAGGGAGCCGGTGCAGGTGCTGAGGTAGCCGGTGCCTTCTGGGGGCACTCCTTGGCGAAGTGCCCCGGCTGGCCACACCTGAAGCAAGTGGGCCTCGGTGGTGGTGGAGGCAGCTGAGGGCGGAAACCACTTCCAGCCGTACCCAAGGTCGAAGTAGCTGGGCGAGGCAGAGGTGGCCTGAACCCTGTAGGCTTTGGCGCGAAGGGTGCCTTAGGCACATCGCTGAAGGGCACGAATACCCGGCGCTTCTTGCCCTCAGAAGAAGAGGAGCTCTGGTGGTCCCCCTGCGCAGGCCTCTTGGAAACCTCCAGTTCCTTCCTACCCTGCTCCAGAGTGAGAGAAAGGTTGTACAGCTCCTGGTAAGACTGGAACTTGAAGGGCTGCAGCTCATGACGGAGTCGCGGAGTCAGTCCCTTGCGGAACAGATACTGCTTATCTTCATCATTGGTCATGTCCCGGGGGGCGTAACGAGAGAGGTGGTTGAACTCATGCCCATAAGCTTGGACGTCCATGCGTCCCTGGGTCAGCTCCAGGAACTCCCTTCTTTTTAGGTCCATGATGGGCTGGGGAATGTAAGCCGCACGGAAGGCAGTGCGGAATTCAGCCCAAGTGAAGGTATGGCCAGCCTCAAACATCGACACATGGCTTTCCCACCAGGACCCTGCGGCTCCAGTCAGCAGGTAGGTGGCGAAGTTCACTTGTTCCGCCACCGGAACATGCAAGGCAGTGAACTTGCGCTCAAGAACACGAAGCCAGTCATCAGCATCCAGGGGCTCTTTAGCATAAGCGAAAGTGGGAGGCTGGGACCGCAGGAATCCAATGAGGTTGTTGCATTCAGTGTTCCTCCGTGCACCCTGCTGCACCAACTGCGCGAGCAGATTCTCGTTGCGCACGCGGCCCTCTTCAATAATCATCATAACCTCCGCCATAGAGGGTGGTGGCGGTGGATCAAGATTGCTTTGTTCACCACGACGGGCAGGAGCCATTCTGGAGATATGAACAAGGACACAGTTAGTAACCATAACCGGTCATTTAGGATAGATCATTAGACTTCTTCCTGATATAGAGATTTAAGATGGCACAAAAACAGATCAAGGCAACCACGTGTGACATTACGTCATCGCGGCGATAGCAAACGGAGTAAGGGACTCGAGACTTAAACTGGACGGTAAGAACCCAAACCTCGAGAACCTAAAACTTTGCCATAGAGGGTGGACAACAGGTTTAGAGTAAGGGACGGCTAACAACAATTTCACGATATTGCAGAAGCCTTTGTTAGCACTCTTTCGACAACTAGTGCCGAAAGGTTTTCCTGAACGGGTGTTAGTGGAGGAATCCCAAATATTGATGGACCACTCGCTAAGAGCAATCCCGCCGTGATTCATATGGTTCTGTGGCAGAGAGTCTAGCTAAAGCTAGTGTCAGAGGAGAGCATTGCTGAGCAAGTCAATTACGGCCGCAACCTCGAGTTTGAAGACTAACTTCAAATTTTGCCAACCTGATGTAGGGTTTGACCACTAATATCAGGATTCGACGGAAAGATCTTGGGTTAAAGATCAGCTTCATGCACTGGGACACACGAATAGCATAATGCTCACATGGGTGACAACCCTCATAAATCATTACACCAGAGCCCTAGCACAATCCGGGACCTTCGGTTCAAGATCTTGGGCTAAAGCAAGGGAATTTCTTGACGATCCGCAACACTTCCTTTCTTCGGGCTTTAGAATTGGCAGACGAGCAAAGTTAACCAGTAACTAAAGATAGAACCCAACCCCGTGATCCTAAAGATTTGGATTTTGCAAACGAGTAGAAGCATCGTTAAATCAAATAGAGGTAAGATAACTTAGAGTAGAGCGAGTTGGATGAGGAGTAAAAAGAATTCTAAGAAGGTTTTCACAACTCATTTTTAGGTTAAAAATAATTTTCACGCACTAGACTTGACATCGACCAATAGAAAGGGTTTCCTACAGGCAGTCCTGTTCTGATACCAACTTGTAGCGCCCCGACCCCAGAACTATACAGTGAAACGTTGTGTAGCCGGTCATGCTACACAATCGAGGGTTACTGGGTTTACCAATCCCAGGCCAAAACTCATTGACAGGTGTGCTCGGAATGGATCATCGGCACACAACACCTCGATCATGCCATAGGCTCAGACATCACTTTCACGTATAGTAAAGAGACCAAGACTGCGGAACAACTGGCACATCACAGACTCTACGACAGAAGAGATCATAGTTCAACTCATATATGAGAAAGATAACAAATATCACAATCAGAGGTCACGGACCCATCATTACATCAAACGGAAGCAAATTTAGTTGTCTAAACAACAAGATCCAAAATATGGCCTAAGAGGCCTACAGATAAACATCCCGTGCCAGCCTGTTCCAAGACGTCCCAAGCTGCCACCTGGGAACCCCAGACTACTCGTCGATGTCAATAAAGAACCCACCTTCCAGTTCGGTGACGTCCTCCTCTGAAACAAATAATAATCAACAAAGCAAGGCTGAGTACGACGTACTCGCAAGAATTAGTAGGGCGATATAGGCCCAATGCTGACGGAGGCTCTAAAGCTGTTTAATGTAGCTAATTTGCATAAAGCTAGTTTTCCTTTTAAAAGACATAAGGACCCATGGCATCGTCTACTCAGAATGTTTTCCGAAAAGGGGTAAGAGAGTAACTTTCATCTCCGGTTCTCATCGAACCATTTGTAGCCAACACCAACTCATCTCCACCAAGGCACCCCCTCGAATCACCCTCGAGGAATGAACCTTTATCACACGTTGATTATGCAACCTTTAGCTGCCATAACAATTAAGTTAATGTTCTCTATGATCTTATCGTCTATTCCCAAGTTGTCCATAACCGCGGACACGGCTTTTCGAAAAGATTAAACCCTGCAGGGGTGTACTAATTTACCCATTGGTACCGTCCGGCTCGCCTAGTTAGCTCTCTTCCGGGGAAAGCTGGCAAGTGGGCGCGGTTAAACCTTTACCTCGCGTGAGACTATCCAAGAATCATCTGTGGCGACAGGACAAGTTTACCCAGCCTATTTCAGCCCCTGCCCCCATCGCCACACCCTAACACCACACACACCCTCTTCATCGCGCCATCCTCCACCTGCAACTCACACGCAAATGGAAAGCGCAAATCTAGAGGATCCTTGGATACGCCCGCACAAGTTATTCAGTTAGTAAGGAGCCCATACCCCCACCGATGGTAGCACACTAGTCTTGGTTCAAGAGGTAAAGAACTCGCACCTAGGGGCAAGAATGAGACAACCCACCATCCCCGATGGCAACTCATCCAAGCCTTCTTAGCAATTTAATTAAGCATCACATGTATCCACCATGCTCGAATCATTCCATCAACCTCAATATCATGGAATTAAATCAACGGACATCTATAGCATTTAACTAAGCACGGCTATGCATAGCTAAGCATATAATACAACAATTATCTCTTTATCTCAGGCCAACACATCAACCCTATGGTTCATAGGAGGGGAAGCATGTGATGGTTCGGGAAGACATGCATTTGTAGGATACTCTAGTATTGACCAAGAATTGACATAGAATCGAATGCAATATTCTGGTGGATAAAATAAGTTTATAAAACAGTAGGATGCTAGATGCCAAGAAGGTTAGGTTAGCTCTTGCCTTGCAGATAGTACTGGTCGCGCTGATCGTCGAGGTATTGTGGTGGAACCTCGACTCCTGAATCTACCGATACACAAACAATACATGAAACGAAATAAATAACACGAATACAAAGGTGCAATGCACAATCATGATGATATGGTCAAGTTATGCATTGAAATGGTATTGGGCATGGCCCACAAGTTAAATGGAACCCCTAAAATAAATATTGCAATTAACGGGTTAAAACTCCATATTTAACTTAGTGAATTAAGTTATTATCCAAAATGTCCAGTACTGAAATATGGGTCCTAAATGCATGAAAATGACATTATTAGATAGGTATTGTCCTACTGATCATTTTGGTACTTCGTTTGCAATTTTCCGATTAACGATGAAGAAATGGTGATTTAAACGGTTATTCAATTTAAATCATTTTAACCAATTCCAAAATGACATCAAAGTAAAAATTGGTTTCATGCTGTGAAATTAACATAGATAAACAGCCCTTGAGTTGCCGATCATTTTGGTATATCATTTGTTTTTGGATCAATATTTAAATTGTTATAAATTTCCCAAATATTAACTCAAATCTGCCCTTTTTATATTTAAGTAGAACCTGCTGTTGGGGGTTATCAAGTACTTTTATGGCGCCGTTGCCGGGGAAAGTACTTGATAACCCCCACGAGCAGGGGATCACTGTAGAACCTCTCAATGTGGAAGAAGGGTATCGATCCGCAGGAGCAAGAAAGAAAAGTTATCTATTGCCTACAACTAAAGTGTCACTAGTTTTAGTTGATTATGCACTAAACAAGTTTAAAGAACAAGATGGTTGATTTAATGGAAGTTTAATGTAACAAAACAAGAATGTGAAAGTGTTCCAATCCTCTTTAATGCAAGACGACAAGACAAGGGAACAAGAGTGTGAAAGTGTCCCAATCCTCTTTAATGCAAGAGGACAAGACAAAGGTGTAAACGGTGCTTTGGAAATAAGGCCTAGGGATCATACTTTCAGTAGTGGACACTCTCAACAATAATAATATAATTGAATACATAGATATTTCCTCTTCACTATGCTACCCCGAACTATCCTCTGGTTGGATAACGAACACCAATCCATTATGTAGGGCTACAAAAAGCACACCTTAAAGTTCATATTCCACATCTATGGACACCTCATGCGGTCACTATTCGCATCCAAAGATAGTACTAACAAACACCACAATATCATAGAGACACCCAACACAAATAATAACTCATGATAAGTATTCATGTAATCTTTAGCCTAAGAGACACACACGGTGCACACACTGTCAACTTCACACCATGGGACAAGGCTGACTCCGGCAATCACATCAATAAAACCACTTGAGTAGCATAATTCATAAGATGATGAAGAGTAACATCTATGGATTCAACTAGATTACAAAGCTCATGATCACATAAAGATCACACCATGGGAGAGAGAGATAAACCAGCAGGGTGCCGGGATTTGCTTCAGAATCACCCCCGAATTAGGGTTTGAGGTGACGGCGCCTCGGGATGACTTTTCTGGAAAATAATGGCCGCCCCGACGTTTTTAGGTTTAATGTCAATTTATAGGCGTCGGAGGGGGCCGAGGGGGTGCCCCACGGGCAGGGGCGGGTCCCACCCGCGGGTGCCCCTATGGCCGTGGTAGGGGCCCGCCCCTGGCCTGTGGGTGGCCCCTCAGGCTCCCCTTTGGTCTTCAGGTGTCTTATTTTGCATAAAAAATCTCCGTAAATTTTCATCCAATTCCGAGAATATTTTCAGAAGTAAATTTCTGAAATAGAAAAACAGCAAAAACAGGGAAATGGCACTGGGTATCTTGTCAATAGGTTAGTCCAACAAAATGCATAAAAATGATGTGATATGATAATAGAAACATGTGACAACATCACAAAATTAGCATGGATCACTCAAAAATTATAGATACGTTTGACACGTATCAGCATCCCCAAGCTTAACTCCTACTCGTCCTCGAGTAGGTAAGTGATAACAAAATGATTTTTGATGAGACATACAACCAACATAATCTTGATCAAGATAGTAATGTAAAGCACATGATATGAATAAGGTGATCCAAAACAATTGTCTATAGTTGACATTAGGCAAACAATGATTAACAAACGCTAGCTAACAAATGCTAAAAACTTTTCATGGATAAGTGTGTTGGAGACATGGAACCATACATAAGGTTTAGAAAGAAGAATTGCAAATTATGTCTCCAATGTAAAGTATCAATCATTCTTCAAAGCATCTAATTAGTCATTCATGAAAATAGCCAAGCTCAAGTAAAGTGTCCTAATCCATCTACTTCACAAATCAACTGTTTCGAAGTCTACTCAACTAGTGCAAGTAAGAAGTGGCTTTGGCACCAAGATGTTATGACAAAGAGAACAATGATGGAGGTTTGGAAGGTCAAAAATAAAGGCTCAATCAGTGGAGAAGGTAACCACAATACAGAAGGAAGTCCCGTAGTTGACACTGTATGAGGAGTAGTGATTGCCATGCAACGGATGCACATAGAGCTATAAGTGTATGAAAGCTCTCCAATGGAACTAGTGGGGGTGCATCCAACTTGCTTGCTCATGAAGACCTAGAACTCACTTGAGGAGGCTCATCCTTGGAATATACAAGCCAAGTTCTATAACGTTAGTTCCCCACTTAGTTATACTACTAAAACAACATGAGGACTCTCTACAATGAAGTGTAGGTGCTACTAGCACAAGTGTGGTCAAAAGGATAGTAGTGTTGCTCCCTCTCTCTTTTTCTATTTTTTTGGATTTTGGGTGGCCTCCTTGGCTCTTTTAAATGCTCTCTCATTTGGCCTCCTTTGGGCTCTTTTATTCTTTATTTTTATTTTATACCTCACTGTAGGAGCAACACTCTATATTACAATTGGATCATCACACTTTTTGGTACTCATAACTCATAAGAATAATACATGATGTATAAAAGGAGATATGCATGATCGAGAGTAGTGTGGAAAAAATGTAGAACATGTGGCAAGCCACGCAGCACACTAACTCAATGATCAAGCAAACTATATGGTAATGAAGAACGACATCAAGTCATGTAATGTAATGATGGATGTTGCATGGCAATGTATCTCGGAACGGCTATGGAAATGTCGTGATAGGTAGGTATGGTGGCTGTTTTGAGGGAGATAGTTGGCTTATGTGTAGGAGAACAGGATGAAGTTCTCCCACGGAGTTGGATGTACTCGCGAAGTATGCACCAATCTCAATGTGAGAGAGTGCATTGCGCACCACCGAAGAGGCTAGCAAAATATGGAAGTGGAAGTGCCAAAAACCAAAACTCACAATGCATTTCGTATATTGCAAACAACTAGCAGTTTCAATGTTCCACAAATGGTTAGAGACACCCCGAGAGGGATCGTGGCGGCGACACAAGTGCCCCGTTGGCTTCCCCGACCGTTGCAGTAACTACCCACTAGGAACTTATTTTCAACTGAGCAGAATTCATGACACATTAGCATTGTTGACTTAGGTTGTTTAGTTCAGAAAAGTATGGCTCCACGCCTTACTAACACATCTCCACTAATCAGCTCTAACACCACTGACCAAAACATTTTAACCATTAGTTATTTTAATGTCTCAAAACAATTGAAAAGTATCAAATTATCCACATAGTGATCTACAAGACTATGGAGGTTTTTTTCTACTTCATACCACTACCACATGCATAGCATTTTACCAATCTAACACATTAACCAAGCAACCAAAACAACTCTCTAACAAGTATAAGTGAAGAACAAGAGAGTTTAACATCAACCACTAGCAGCTCTAAATAAGATAAAAGCTAAAAGCGAGAGCTTACTAGCAAACAAAGAGTAGCTAAGAATACTCAACGAAATATAAGCGAAGCACAAGAGTATTCAAATGAAAAAGCGGAGCGTGTCTCTCTCCCACACAACTAAAGCAAGGATCAAACAAGCATATGACCAGCAAAATAACAAACAAAACTGAAAGTAAAAAGACGCTCCAAGTATAGCACATAATATGTAAAGTGATAAAAACTTAGTTCAACGAAGACGACCTCATGATAGTCGATGAAGAAGAGGGGATGCCTTGGGCATCCCCAAGCTTTGACGCTTGATAGTTCTTGCTACTTGTCATTGTTTTGTGGGGAGATTATATTTTCAGATTGTGTTGTATCACTTATACCATTGAATCATATAATGTCTTCGCGTTGTGAGTAGTTCTCTCATGTTCCTGGGGGCATAGGATGGATTGGCAATAATTTCCACTTAACTTGTGTTGAGTATTTGGTCAAGTTTTTATCTTTTATGATTGTCTTGATGTACAATGTATGAAGTGCACCATATATTGAGTAATGCATGAAGGTGCTATCACACTAGTGTGATGGAATGGGTAGGACCTAGGAGGACACATAAACCTTGGTCTAATACATGAAGTTACATTAGGAGGGGATTTATATCGGGGACCTTAGAGTGTAATGCTATGGTGGGACTTTATGTCTTAATAATTCTTGTGCAGTCATTTACTTGGCCACATGATCCATCATAAGGGGTTTAGTTTATTTATTTAACTACACCTAATTATGGCTCCGTCCAAAGAAGATTAAAACTTGACAAAATGGTTACCTTGTTTTTCTAGAAATATTTATGCCATGAAATCCATGTAGCCCTTGGGGAACGTTTTCCACCTATAAGAAACACACCACTCAAGCTTGTCCTCTTGCTGCATAGAGGATTGGGCTTTCTCTCTTTGAGAGCTTTCACTTGTCATATTTTATTTTCAGCTTTTTACTTTATTGCAAACTCTAACCAAAAACCCAAAAACACTTGCATCATTTAATCATTTTAGTTTGTCTAATGCATAGATAATAAGAGAAGTGACACTCTTATTTGAGAGGATAAATACTTATACTTTCTACTCCTCGTGGGATCGATACTAATACTTACACATCGAAGATTTCAACGATCCCCTATACTTGTGGGTATCAAGACATTTTCTGGCGCCGTTGCCGGGGAGTGTAGCGCTTAAGTTTTTATTCTTGTTTGCACTAGATATTTATTTTCAGTTCTGCATTTCTTTTTGTTTGTTTTACATCTTGCAATCATCTAAGTTTGGGGAGGTTTTCCTCTTTAACTTGTTTGGTTGTGAGTTTTTCTTATATTTACTTTCAGTTTTGCATTTAGTTTAGTTTTATTTTCAGTTTTATATATCAAAACACAAAAAAGATGGAGAAACTTTCTGGAATGTCTGTGCCTAATGGTTATGTTAAAAATGTGGAAGCCTACTTTCAATATGAATCAACCGAAGAGGGAACAAGAATGTGTAAATTGCTTGAAGCTCTTCATAAAATGGCTATTCAGTTTTGTGAATTACATGATGTAACTTGTTGCTATAGAAGAGCTGTTAAACATTCCCACTATCAATGCAAGTATAATAGTGATCCTATAATTGCTTGTTATCGTGAAGATAAATTTTCATGCCCTGATATAGAACAAGTTGAGAAATATATTGCTTATGTTGGAGCCCATGAGATAGACTCTCTTATTGATAAATTTCTTACAACTAGTCATGAAGCTCGTGTAATGAAAGTACAAATTTCTATTATTTTCCAACTTCGCAAAAAAGAATTTAGTGACAATGTTTATGTTAAAGAAAGAATTCTTGCTTCCATGGAAAGTACTAATATTTTGCAGGAAGAGGATGATGAAAACATAAGCTTGGAAGAGGAAGAATGTGAAGAGGAGATTGAAATGGATATGTTCCAACCTAAGCTTGGGGAAGAGTTGGATCTCCCAACTTCATCATCAACATTTGATAGTAGCACTCAAACTCAAAAATCTTTTGTTATTTATGAGAACCCATGTTATGATGAGTGTCAAACTGAAAATTCTATGGTCCTATATGATAACCCATGCTATTATGATGAAACTAATAATGCTCCTTTACTTTTTAATGATGCTACTAGTGAACTTATTGATGATAATGAGGATTGTTGTTTAAACATGCTATATGATAATGCCTTAGATGATGGTCCTACGCTTATTGATAATTCTCAATGTTTAGAAGTTGTTACAAATTTATGTGAGGATAAAAATGATATACTTGCTGTTTGTGATGGTACTCTTACTCATGAGAGTCCTACTTTATTTTTGAATTCTCCTATTCACACCATGGAGGAGAAGCTTTTATATGTTGAAAAGTACATATGTGGGCTGAAATTATCTTGCACTAATAACCATTACACCCACAACAATAATGTTTATGATGTTTCTTGCAATTATTTTGAGAGAGGAAAACATGCTAATATCTTACATGATAGTTTTAATAATCCTTTATATGTTCCTAAGTTTGCAAAGTTGCACCAATCTAATAGTTGTTTTATCAAATTTGGTTCCACTACTTTTAACTATTATGAGAGGGGAAAACATGGTTCTAAACATTTCAATATTATTACGTTTCCTCTCTTTAAGTTCAAAGTCTTGAAATTGCTCTCGTTTTATCTTCCTATGCTACTTGCTTTGTGTTTCAATGATTTATTTTCTTACAAGATCCCAATGCATAGGAAGTGGGTTAGACTTAAATGAGTTTCATATTTTTCTCTTGATGCTCTCTTTTGCATTTCAATTCTTATTCCTATGTGAGCATCATTAAAACTATCATGCCTAGCTATATGGCTATAAAGAAAGCGCTTTACAGGAGGCAACCCGGTTGTTTTTATTTTTGATTTTCTTTGTGTCCTCTTGCTGTAACAAGAGATTTAGTTTTTTGTTTTGTTTCTGGAATTTTTAATAAAGTACCAAGTTTTACCCATTTTGGTTTTGATAAAAAGTTGCTATTTGCATTCGGAGATTCTATTCCAGCACGAATCAGTGCACGGTATGATTTTTCACTCCTATTCTGTAACTCTGAATGAGCTTATATTTTAACTGTAGTTTAAACTTTTCATCCTCTGTAAGAATGAATTGTTTCAGAATTTTTAGACATATTTAAGTAGGGTAGAAAAATGCATTTTGCTGCTGCTATTTTTCTGGACAGATTCTGTCCCATTTTGTTTGATGCATTCTTTGAACTTTTAACTTGAATATTTTTGATCCAATTGAGTTTATAAGTAGGCATACAAAATTATACAATTTATGGACATTCATATGAATTTTTGTTTAAGGATTTTATGCAGCAAGCAATTCATTTGTCTATCACTACTAATGTCACCCCACAGAAAAGAAATGGGAGAAACAGTGTTTTGAAGTTTTTTCACAGGGATTAGAGGAGATGCACAAAGAGCTATCCAAGGATGGTGAAGACCATAATCTTGGGGATGTGAAGACAACCCCACTAGACCAACACACTCTAGGTTTGCACACGTCTAACTTCTGTTTTTCGATCAATGCACTTTATCGCATAAACTTGGAGCGTCTTTTATTTGCTTTTTATTCTGGTTTGATTTTTTGTTTGTCTTGAGACCACCACTATCATTTATACATGAGAGAGCTACTGGAAATGTGGGTTGACTTAGGTTGGATGCTATTAAAAAGATTGGGAAAGGGATGTTTGAGTTGATTCAAAAAGATACATATAGTTGCATGAATCATGTGCTTTTAATGAGTATTAATTTGCAAGTGTTTTATCAAGAGCTATCTTTTATTCATGTTTTGATGCTGAATGTTACTTTACTTTGTTTAACATGGATTGGTTAGTTCTATGGACACTTGTGCATGCATTTAGATGGTCAACTTTCTGCCTTTTGCTAGCCCAAAATTCCAACAAGTAAAAACTTGTTTTCCAACACCTTCAACCAAAGTTTTTCCAGTGAGTCCACCATATCTACCTATTAGCTTTATGCTATTCCGAGTATGTTTATCATGTTATTTGTATTATCTATACCTCTGAATTAAAATGCTTATGTTATTGATTGTCATGGGAAAAGTTGGTTAAAAAGCTCTCACACCTTACTTTATTGCACTTAATAAACATGAACCATTGTGATTAAAATTATGAAGTTGTGAGCTTGACAAGAGTCTTGGTTGGGGGTTAGCCCATATGTGCTGTCACATGGCAAGCTTTCAACATGTTCTTAATTATATTTAGTTGATATCATGTACTTTTGTTTATGGATGCCTATCATAGTGCCAAATAAATGTGGAAACTAAGTAAGTTTAAGTAGTTTGCTAGAGAGACACCTGGGCCGCTAATCTAAGCCATGCATCATTCATGGTGGAAATTTACTTACATGCTATTGTGAACCTTCAGTGATGCACCTCATAATAAAAAGCTATATCAATAGTAAATAAAAAGGGTGTTGAGATTGTTCATTATGTTTGTTTGTCTTGTCATTTTGACATGGGCTTGTTCCATGTCCTAGGACAAGAGGTACCCCAGTTGACCCTCTTGATGACGCTATTTTTACAATGACTTTAACTTGAACTTGCTTGGTAGCCCAAATTGAGTAACACCATGGTGTAGGTACTCGTATTCACGGGGCATGAAGCTTTAAACCCATACTTTGTCAAGCACACTACTCATATTTGCTTTCACTTTAAACTTTAACCATTCAAGATGTTATGATGGGGGTAATGAGAGCTTGACACCAATGAATACCACATTGCAAACATTAACTTAAGTAGAAGCATTTGGAAGTTAGATGAAACTTATTCATGTTTTACCTCTACTCATTTATATATCTTTCCAAAGTGTCCACCTTTTATATTCAAATTTACAAGAGTACTCTATGACCATCATAGGATGTTTTTACTTTTCATTATGCATACATTCGGTCCATAGTACTTTCTTCTATGTTGCACTTTGTGAATTATCATTGAACATCCTTACATTGAATATTTAATATCACTTAATAATCTATCTTGCATATTGCTACTCCTTTGAAGAATGAATCATTTGACTTTATGTAGCAATAGTAATCATCTTTGATATCCATTGATAGTATTAAAATGCAAAGTCCATGTTGGTTTGATCACCTTCATACTCGAGGACGAGTATAGGTTAAGCTTGGGGGTATTGATGCATGTAAAATGCATACATGAACTTTGCATTATAATACTCATATTTCAATCATATTTGCATCATATAAGGGTTATATCATTGTTTTATAAGGATTTTGGGAAGATTTCACAGTTTTCCTATTTTTCTGGAATTAACCCTGCACTGGCAGAAAACCCTATTTTCTGTACTTTGATGTTTCAGGGACCCAAACGACGTCCAAATGACCTAATATTTTGCGGGGATCATTTTTTGGAAGGAACACAGCGTAGGAGCGAAGGAAGCGAACAAATGGAGACCTGAGGGCCAAAAGAGGTGGGCCCACGCGGCCTGATTCCTTGGCTGCGTGGGACCCCCATCTTGGGCCTCGTGGCCCTAATGCCGTCCGTTTTCGTCTTCGTGGCTTCGTCTTGACCTAAAACCGCCTATAAAAATAGTCCCCCGACGGCTTTCGCGAGGAGGCAGTGGAGAAACACAAAACCACAAAATAGAGAGTCATAAGGCTGCCGCCGGAGAAGATCAGAGGGGGGAAACGCCGCCGGAATCACCTTCGGAAGGCTCCTCCATCCCCCCTCCGGAGTCTCCATCAACACCACCGTCAATACCAGCACCATCTCCATCACCATCTTCGTGATGCACTTCATCCCCCTCATAGTTTGAGATAGTTCGAACCTTAGCTATTGTCTAAGTACTATTCTACATGTTTGTGAATTGCTACTTGTCATTGTTTTGTGGGGAGATTATATTTTCAGATTGTGTTGTATCACTTATACCATTGAATCATATCATGTCTTCGCGTTGTGAGTAGTTCTCTCATGTTCCTGGGGGCATAGGATGGATTGGCAATAAGTTTCACTTGACTTGTGTTGAGTATTTGGTCAAGTTTTTATCTTTTATGATTGTCTTGATGTATAATGTATGAAGTGCACCATATATTGAGTAATGCATGAAGGTGCTATCACCTAGTGGATGGGGTAGGACCTAAGNTAACTTGAACTTGCTTGGTAGCCCAAATTGAGTAACACCATGGTGTGGGTACTCGTATTCACGGGGCATGAAGCTTTCAACCCATACTTTGTCAAGCACACTACTCATATTTTCTTTCACTTTAAACTTTAACCATTCATGATGTTATGATGGGGGTAATGAGAGCTTGACACCAATGAATACCACATTGCAAACATTAACTTAAGTATAAGCATTTAGAAGTTAGATGAAACTTATTCATGTTTTACCTCTACTCATTTATATATCTTTCCAAAGTGTCCACCTTTTATATTCAGATTTACAAGAGTACTATATGACCATCATAGGATGTTTTTACTTTTCATTATGCATACATTTGGTCCATAGTACTTTCTTCTATGTTGCACTTTGTGAATTATCATTGAACATCCTTACATTGAATATTTAATATCACTTCATAATCTATCTTGCATATTGCTACTCCTTTGAAGAATGAATCATTTGACTTTATGTAGCAATGGTAATCATCTTTGATATCCATTGATCGTTTTAAAATGCAAAGTCCATGTTGGTTTTATCACCTTTATACTCGAGGACAAGTATAGGTTAAGCTTGGGGATGCTGAAGCATGTAAAATGCATATATGAACTTTGCATTATAATACACATATTTCAATCATATTTGCATCATATAATGGTTATATCATTGTTTTATAAGGATTTTGGGAAGATTTCACAGTTTTCCTATTTTTGTTGGAATTAACCCTGCACTGGCAGAAAACCCTATTTTCTATATTTTGATGTTTCAGGGACCCAAACGACGTCCAAATGACCTAATATTTTGCGGGGATCATTTTGTTGGAAGGAACGAAGCGTAGGAGAGAAGGAAGCGAACAAACGAAGACCCGAGGGCCAAAAGAGGTGGGCCCATGCGGCCAGATTCCTTGGCCGCGTGAGACCCCCCATATTGGGCCTCGTGGCTCCGATGCCGTCCGTTTTCGTCTCCGTGGCTTCGTCTTGACCTAAAACCGACTATAAAAATAGTCCCCCGACGGCTTTCATGAGGAGGCGGCGGAGAAACACAAAACCAAGAAACAGGAGACAGAAGGCTGCCGCCGGAGAAGATTGGAGGGGGGAAACGCCACCGGAATCACCTCCGAAAGGCTCCTCCATCCCCCCTCCGGAGTCTCCATCAACACCACCGTCAAGACCAGCACCATCTCCATCACCATCTTCGTGATCCACTTAATCCCCCTCATAGTTTGAGATAGTTCGAACCCTAGCTATTGTCTAAGTACTATTCTATATGCTTGTGAATTGCTACTTGTCATTGTTTTGTGGGGAGATTATATTTTCAGACTGTGTTGTATCACTTATACCATTGAATCATATCATGTCTTCGCGTCATGAGTAGTTCTCTCATGTTCCTGGGGGCATAGGATGGATTGGCAATAATTTTCACTTAACTTGTGTTGAGTATTTGGTCAAGTTTTTATCTTTTATGATTGTCTTGATGTACAATGTATGAAGTGCACCATATATTGAGTAATGCATGAAGGTGCTATCACACTAGTGTGATGGAATGGGTAGGACCTAGGAGGACACATAAACCTTGGTCTAATACATGAAGTTACATTAGGAGGGGATTTATATCGGGGACCTTAGAGTGTAATGCTATGGTGGGACTTTATGGCTTAATAATTCTTGTGCAGTCATTTACTTGGACACATGATCCATCATTTACTTGGACACATGATCCCCTATACTTGTGGGTATCACCCGCGCCGCCTCCGCCTTGCCCTTTCCTCCATGGCCGCCACCCTCACCGCCATCTCCATCACCAATTCCTCATAGCTACAGCGGTCCACTCTCTCAGAAATCTCTGTAAACCCCTATGTAAACATGATGTTTCATGCTATAAAATATTATCCCTCGAGGTATGAATGCATGTAACCCTCGAGGTACCAACCATTCCCATCGATGAATGCATGTAACCCTCGAGGTACCAACCATTCCCATCGATGTCCCCGTTTCTGTCACTCGGGGTCTCCGGTTCCGGTTAACAACAAGTGCATACAATTAGTAGATAAGACCCAAAACATCAATTATATTCATGAAAACATAAAGTGTTCAGATCTGAATCATGGCACCCTGGCCCAAAGTGACAAGCATTAAGCATAACTAATTGTACCAACGATGATTAACACAAATAGAGGATACTAGGCATCATGCCCTAACAATTTGGCATCAAATTACATGAGCAATCTTATTCAATCCCTTCCATCCCCTTGCCTACAGCAGGGAACTACTCACACATGGATGGAGATGTCATGAATGGTTGATGGAGAGGCGTTGGCGGTGACGATGGCGACGATCTCCACTCTGGCAGGGTGCCGTAACAGCGATCCTAGATCTCGAATTTAGGTTTCGAGATGGCGGCGGAGCTCCATAAGGTTTCTGGAAAAAATGATCGGGGGCTCCACGTTTTTAGGTCAAACTCAACTTATATGCGAAGGGGGCCGAGAGGCGACGCTCCAGGGGCAGGGGTGGCCCTCGGCCGCGGCCTAGGGCCCACCCGCGGGTGGGACCCGCCCCTACTCCTGGGGTGGCCTCCCTCATGGTCTTCTGGCTCCGTGGCTATTTCTTCTAAAAAATCCTTTTTATAATTTTTCTGGAATTTTCCGCGAACTTTTCAACCCTGCACAAAAGAAAGACACCAAATGCAATTCTGCTGAAAACAGCGTCAGTTCGGGTTAGTTCCAAACAATTCATTAAAAATCAGAGGCAAAACAATAGCAAAGTGTTTGGAAAAGTAGATACGTTTGCGACGTATCAACTCCCCCAAGCTTAGCTTATTGCTTGTCCTCAAGCAATTCAGTTGACAAACTGGATGCGATAAAAGAAACTTTGACAAACACATTTGCATCATTTAAAGCATAGAAGTTTAAACCATGATCAGTATTTTAATAAGCATACGAAAGAGGCTGCAAAAATAATAGAACTTGAGCAATCATGGAGACTCATGCAAAACACACAAAATGCTAACAAGTAATAATTTAAACATGCAACCAATCACACCGATGCAATGCTTATAACTAGGCATGGTATAGTGATCTCTCGCTTGCCCCTTTTGTAGGGCAAAACATAAATGCCGGGCACCTCTTGAGATATTAAACGGAGACTAGATGTAAAGTTTTCAGAACTGAGAGAGTATCTCAAACATGCTCCAATCATTAAAACTTTGGGACAAAGCACATTATACACAGAATGACAGCAATGCTCTATAAGATGGTGCTCAAAGAAGGGTGATGACTCAACATAAATATAAAAGAAAGGCCCTTCACAGAGGGAAGCAGGGATTAGTCATGTGCTAGAGCTTTTTATTTTTATAAGACAGGAGTAAAACAATTTTGAGAGATGCATCCTTTCGTCAACGATTTCACAACAGAGAAGCTATCTAGTCCCCCATAACAAGCAAGGCCTTTAGACTTGTGAGAGCAGCTGGTTCTTAGAGGAGCGAGTACGCTCCTCTTTCTCCTTGGTTTCACCATTGTCCAATGTTTAGAGCTGATTTCTCAGATTTTCATTGCACAGAGGAGAAGGGTGAGTTATATTTATATTTTGCTTAAGCTGCTCTCGGGTTGATTCAGGTGAGGACGTAATCCATCAGCACCGGGTCAAAGGGGGGAAATGACCTTGCTTGTCACAAGTTATATCTAACTCTCTACTGCTTCCTCATGAGCTAAAAACAGAGACACAAAAAGGAGCATTTTGAATAATTTAAAGGTAGCACATGACAAATTTACTTGGAGTGGCAAGGAAATACCACATGTAGGAAGATATAGTGGACTCCCATGGAATACTTTTTGGCTCAGGGTATTGGATGCACGAGTAGAGTTCCCACTCAGTACAGGTGAAGGCTAGCAAAAGACTGGGAAGCGACCGATCGAGAGCACTACTGTCATAATCATGCTTTGCGACAAAATTAATCAATGAATAGAGCATAAGAGTGATACTACAATTCTAGGCACAATAAACCGTCAAGGCATAACATGCTGTATTTTTAGTCTTTTTACATGTGTGAACATGTGCCAAGTCAATCCAAATAAATCTTTTGGAGGAGGATCTCACTTCACCATACCATGTTATAAACAATGCAAAACATGCTCATGTCTACATGATAAATTACTCATTCTTAACAAGTTGAGGCTAAGCATAAGAATCCATACGGGTTAAGCAATATCATCTACGCAACATTCTATCATAGCAAACTAAAACATGAGCACGAGGACAAACATCTGTAAAAATTAAAGCAAATAGAGCTCATACCAAATTCCCTCATCATATCAGTGCTGCCAAATATCATCAATATTGCATAGACACTTGCACATCCGAAAGATATAGAAATAATAAAAGTGTGCAAGTGTCGTCACAAACACGGGTTGAACTCTAAAACAACTGTAGAAAATAAAGAAGAAGAAAAAATATTTTTGTATTTTTCAAATAGTGAAAAGGAAAATGCAAAAGCTAAAAGAGAAACCTTTTTGTTGTTTTCGATTTTGGAAGGATGCAACTTAAAGTGAAGGAGAAAACAACCGAACAAGAAACAAAAGAAAATATTTTTGGTCTTTTTGATTATAAGAAAGAAAAGCAAACAAAGAGAAAATCTTTTGGGTTTTTAAGTAGTAAACAAAAGGAGCAACAAAAGCAACCGAGCAAAATGAAAAGAACAAAAAGAAAGCAATGAATATACAAAGAAATAACGAACACACCGACATATAATAATTGAGTGAACGAAATAAAAAGATGTCGGTGAGAGATACGTACTCCCCCAAGCTTAGGCTTTTGGCCTAAGTGGGATTCATCTACCACGGTGGCGGCACACCCCAGTTGGCGCCCGGCTGTGGCTGCCACTGCAAGTCCTGTGGCTCCTCCTCAGGGACTAGTGAAGCGAGATACTCCTCCAGCACCTCCTCAGAAAACGATTATCCGTCCCTAGCAACAGTGTTAAACAAAACAGGAGCAGACAATCTCACAAAGCGAGGGTTATCCAAATCAAAACCAAATAACAATCTATACTGCAAGTTCTCCAGAGTGGAATCATAAGTGACAAAATGATGAGATTTCATTGCAGCAAGATCAAGCCTAATAAAGTCCAACTCTAAATCATCCTCTCTAGGAGGAAGCATGGCAGTAGTAAGCATGATTGAAGCAATGATACCTCCATAAATAGTTCCTTTAACTTTATTAGTGCTAAGACGACGAGCAATAAGAGCACCAATGTTATAGGAATCATCATGATTAATTGCAGCAGCAAGAATAGCAAGATCAGGACTAGACATGTTACTCGTGTTATCCCGGGGAAGGATACAACGAGCAATGACATAGCCCAAATACCTCACAGCTGGAAACTGAATGCTCCCAAATTTTGCATGCGTAGAGTCCCTCCAATCATCATGACAGATTCCGGCATAGAGCTCCTTGAGGTACCGGGGCTGCTTGTTCATCTTTCTTGTGAGCTCTGTGTTCTTCACACCCAAAGCACTACAAACCCAGTCAAAGGCATTCTCCAAGGTTGTTCATATAACATGAACTCCACACTTGGGTGATATTTATCATCAATGAAATTAAAGCTTTGCACAAAGATATTAGTGAGCTTAAGATATTGGGTCCTCTCCATTAATACAATATTCGTCAAGCATGCATTAGTAACAAGTCTACTAAATTCATTGCGTATACCTGCGGCTTGTAGAAATTCATAACATGGGTATACCGATGAACGCACGTCCGTCTCATGGGCAAGCACAATAACACCAAGTGGCTCCAATTCTTCATTGTATGAGGGCCTCATGGGTGCACTAGAACTTGCCCCTCTCGTTTCTCAACGAGAAGAGGGCTCCTTCTTCTTAAAGATCCCACCTAAATTGAACTTAGGCATATTCTTCCTTCTCTGAAATTTTTCAACAAACCTCATAAAACTTGAAAATGAAATATAGGAAGTGCATTAAACTACTCTCATAACTTAATACCAACTAATACATGCACCAAAACCATCTAACGAATTGCAACTCAAGCATGGAAGCTCATATTAAGGGTCATATACAGTAGCAAAATACTCAACTTACACAAAACCATTCAAGATTCTAATTGGAGGGGTGAAGGAGTCACATACCGAAGAAGATTTGCACCAAATTTCAGCAAGATTGATGGACTGAATAAAGAGATCAAAATACCAGCACTCAAGAGCAAGAACTCGGGTTTGAACAATGGGGGAGTGATTTTTCTCGAGAGAGAGAGAGAGAGCGAGAGAGCGAGAGAGAGAGAGAGAGAGAGAGAGAGAGAGAGAGAGAGAGAGAGAGAGAGAGAGAGAGTGGGAGGCAACTCACCTCGTGGGGCCCTCCATAGGGCAGAGGCGGCCCTTGGCCGCGGCCTGGCCCTCACCCGTGGGTGGGACCCGCCTCTAGCCCTGGGGGGTCCCCTAGGTCAGCCTCAGCCACTTCTGTGGCTCTTTTGAAAAAATAAAAATTATGAAATTTTTCTGGTATTTTTCGACAACTTTTCCCGAGGAACTTAGATGAGATTAGAATAAGCTAATAAAACAGGATATTGATATTTAAAAGGGATAAACTAAATAAGGACTAAAAATTATAGAAAAGTAAAAGATAATTATCAGAGGAAAAACTAATGGTTATTAAAGTCTTTATGTTGCTAAAATTGATTTGTTAGCAAGGTTGATCCAGTCTTGCTACCACACCAAATTTATTTGACATAAAGGATTCAATTTCCAAATGACAATTATGTTACCTCATATTGTATAGCAATTGTCCCAATCATAAGAGTTTCATATTTTCTATGATGCATAAGAATAGGACAATCAATAGCTCCAACCTTGATGGCTTCAATATTTTCAATGAAATTCAAACCAATTTTAACATTAATCTTCTTTGGGAAATATACCATGTGCTCTTTCTCATCAACATTAAAAGTAACATTTCCTATATTGCAATCAATAACAGCCCCTGCAGTATTAAGAAAAGGTCTTCCAAGAATAATAGACATATTATCATCTTCAGGCATTTCCAACACCACAAAATCAGTTAGGATCAAACAATTAGCAACTTTAACAGGAACATCCTCACAGATACCAATAGGCACAACAGTAGATTTATCAGCCATTTGTAGGGAAATATCAGTAGGAATAAGCTTGTCTAATAAAACTCTCTTATAAAGAGAGAAAGGCATAACACTAACTCCTGCACCAAGATCACATAAAGCACTTCTAACATAATTATTTTTAATGGAGCAAGGAATAGTGGGTATACCTGGATCACCAAGCTTTTTAGGAATCTTGCCATTGAAAGAGTAATTAGCAAGCATAGTAGAAATCTCTTCATTAGGAATTTTTCTCTTATTAGAAACAATATCTTTCATATATTTTGAATAGGGAGGTAATTTAATAGCGTCAGTCAAAGGAATTTGCAAAAAGAGAGGATTCATCCATTCACAGAATTTATTATAATGTTCCTCCTCTTTGGTTTTATGAGATTTTGATGGAAAAGGCATGGGCTTTTGCACCCATGGCTCTCTTTCCCTACCATGCTTTTTAGCAACAGGAAGTGCAGTCTCCTCCTCCTGTTCTTCAGGTTTATTGATATCATCCTCATGCTCATTACCACTTTCAGTTTCAGCATCAGAAATAGAAACATCATTAGGATTATTAACTACTGGTTCTTTATCAAGTTCAATATTACTAGTTTCTCCCAATTCTTTATGTTTCTTCTTTTTCTTTTTCCTTTTAGGGGAGCTAGTAGTATTGTTTTCAGCCAATTGAGACTCTTGTTCAATTCTTCTAGGATGTCCTTCAGGATAAAAAGGGTCTTGAGTAGTGATACCACCTCTAGTTGAAACACCATAAGCTTGTTTATTACTTTGTATAGGAATACCAGCAAGTAAATCTTTTTGTACTTTAGTTATTTGTTCAAGTTGAGTTTGAACTATGTGAAAATGCTTAACAAGACCTTTAACATCATTAGCAGTTTTCTCCAAGACAGAATACAAATTTTTAATAACCAGAGTGTTATCATTTAATTGTTCTTGAATTTGCATATTAAAATGAGTTTGTTTAACAATAAATTTATCAAATTCATCCAAACACTGACTAGGAGGCTTGCTATAGGGAATATCATTGACAGTAAAATCATAAAGAGAATGTACCTCTACCATAGGTGGGTGAGTGGTAGGCTCACATAAAGTTTCAATTGGAGGTAAATTCTTCACATCTTCAGCTCTAATACCTTTCTCCTTGATAGATTTCTTGGCTTCTTACATATCTTCTGGGTTTAAGAAAAGCACTCCCCTTTTCTTCGGGGTTGGTAAGGGAGGAGGCTCAGGATCACTCCATTCATCATGATTTTGGGCTATCTTAGCCATTAATTCTTCAGCTTCAGCTACAGTTCTTTTCCTGAAAACACAACCAGCACAACTATCTAGGTATGTCCTAGATTCATCAGTTAATCCATTATAGAATATATCGAGAAGTTCATTCTTCGGTATATCATGCCCTGGCCGAGCCCTGAGTAATGAGCCAAATCTCCCCCAAGCTTTAGGGAGATGCTCATCCTCCAGTTGTCTGAAATTGAAAATTCCCTGCAAAGCCTCATGCTGCATATGAGCAGGAAAATATTTTGCAAAGAAAACATCAAGCAATTCATGAGGACTTTTAATGGAACCATAAAGGAAACAGCTTTACTAAATAGTAGCGATGTATCTTCTTGTCATCAGAAAATAGTAAGCTAAGCGAAGCTAATTTATTCATGTGTTCTATAGCATCATCATTCTCAGTTCCACAAAAAGGATCAGCTTCAACATTTGATAGAAGTGAGAGATCAATAGAGAAATAAAAATCATCATCTTTAATGCATATAGGAGAAGTAGCAAATTCAGGATCAGGTGTAAAATGATTTTTAACAGCATGTTTTTCAAGCAATTTCTTTAAAGCATCAGGATCTCTTGAGGCTTCACAATTCATATATTGTCTAATAAATTCATCATTAACATCAATATAAGAATCATCAGGATACCTACTCTCATAATTATATAACTTAGGAGAGCTAGTAGGTGTACTAAGTCTTTCATCAAGGTTTGTAATTTTCTCATGATTAGAAATAAGAGTATCCAGAAAAGGACCTAAAGAACCAGAATCATCAAGCATAATAGAAGCATCATCAAACTCATCAGAAACAGTAGCAGACTTACAAAGTGATGCATCAACAGTAGGACCAATGTTTGCAGGTGGTGGAACAAGTCGATTTAAAACAGTAGGTGAATCAAGAGTAGCTTTAGAGTTCAGAGCAGTACCATTCCTTGTTGTGGACGGTAGTATCGGAAACTTGGGATCACCTTACCCTTCATAATTACGAATAAATTATAGCAGACAGAAAAACTCCCAGGTGAACTTATAAATAGAGCTATGCTCCCCGGCAACGGCGCCAGAAAATAGTCTTGATGACCCACAAGTGTAGGGAATCGCAATAGTCTTCGCGGGTAGTATAACCCTAATTTATTGATTCGACACAAGGGGAGCCAAAGAATATTTATAAGCCTTAGCAGTTGAGTTGTCAATTCAACCACACCTGAAAAGGATTTCTCTCGAAGCAATTTATCAGTAGTAACAGTAATTTGACGGCAGCAGTAGAACAATAACAGTAGTAACAAAATAAAGGCATCAATGGTGACAGCAAAAATATTGATTGTAAACAACAGGATGTAAAAACATCGTAGGCATAGGGACAGATAGACGGGCGTTGCATGAATAAGATAGCTCTTGAAATAAACATAACTAGGCACTAAGCAAAATAAATATAGCATCCAAGTATTAAACAATCATAGGCATGTATTCCTAATTTAGCCGTACGTGCTTGCAATAAGAAATTGCACGGCATCTTTTGTCCTGCCATCCGGTTTCAGCCGGGCCAATTAAGGAACAAATGGCAATTAAGGTGTTCCTTTTAATAGAACACCAGAGCAAAGCATTAACACACAATGAATGCATGTAACCCTCGAGGTACCAACCATTCCCATCGATGTCCCCGTTTCTGTCACTCGGGGCCTCCGGTTCCGGTTAACAACAAGTGCATACAATTAGTAGATAAGACCCAAAACATCAATTATATTCATGAAAACATAAAGTGTTCAGATCTGAATCATGGCACCCTGGCCCAAAGTGACAAGCATTAAGCATAACTAATTGTACCAACGATGATTAACACAAATAGAGGATACTAGGCATCATGCCCTAACAATTTGGCATCAAATTACATGAGCAATCTTATTCAATCCCTTCCATCCCCTTGCCTACAGCAGGGAACTACTCACACATGGATGGAGATGTCATGAATGGTTGATGGAGAGGCATTGGCGGTGACGATGGCGACGATCTCCACTCTGGCAGGGTGCCGGAACAGCGATCCTAGATCTCGAATTTAGGTTTCGGGATGGCGGCGGAGCTCCATAAGGTTTCTGGAAAAAATGATCGGGGGCTCGATGTTTTTAATTAAAACTCAACTTATATGCGAAGGGGGCCGAGAGGCGACGCTCCAGGGGCAGGGGTGGCCCTCGGCCGCGGCCTAGGGCCCACCCGCGGGTGGGACCCGCCCCTACTCCTGGGGTGGCCTCCCTCATGGTCTTCTGGCTCCGTGGCTATTTCTTCTCTTAATATGATGCAATTAAAGCTTTTAGAATTGTAAATGGGCTAGCTATTTTCCCTATGATGGATAAAACTTATAAGGTTATTGAAAAGTTAGTTAAGATGGAGAAAATTCTAAATGATCTTGTCATGAATGAAAAAGAGAGCACCTCAGAAGTTAAGCAACCTCTTGCTGTAATGAAAAATGATTGGGAACCTTTTATTAAAATTGAAATTGATCACCAAAACTTTCTAGCTTATTGTGATCTAGGTTCCACTGCTTCAATCATGCCAAAGGTGGTGTATGATTCTCTTACCTACAAGAGTATGATAGATTACCCATTTTATATCCTCTAAGAATTGTAATGGGACTATCTCTAAGAGTTTGGGGAGAGCCAATGGAATCCCTGTTGTTTTCGGAAATAAAATGTTCCCCATTGACTTTATTATCTTACAAAAATACCAAGGGAATATACTTTTAGGGAGGTCTTTCCTTAAGGTTGTCGAGTGCTTTATTAATGTTAAGTATGGATTTATGTCGCTCAATTCTACCATTAACCGGAAGTTGCTTTTCCCTTGTAAGGTAAAAGATGAGCTCATTGAAGGAGGTAATGATTTTGATATTGAGGAAAGTGATAAAACTTGAATTTTCCCTTTTTGCCTAGCTAAAAGGCGTTAAAGAAAAGCGCTTATGGGAGGCAACCCATTTTATTTTTACCTTTTGTTTCTTTTTGGTTTCTTTGAGTTTTGGGTGTTGTTACTTCTGTAACAACACCCTTGTATCTTTTTGTTTTGGTTTTGGTGCCAAGAATAGCCTCTAGAGAGAGGATGACTAATTTGTGAGTTTGATGTCCACACACAATTTTTTGTTCTTCACTGTTCGAAAATCCAAAAACTCACAGGACGTCATCTGTGGCTGCAAATTTTTGACAGCAAGCATCAAGGTTTTGTATGCATTTTTCTAGTTTTAAGTTTTCTGATGTGAGGTCCAGAAGTAACCGAAAAAATTCATCTTTATAGTCTGTTCTATTTTTTGACAGATTTCTTTCCTTAGTTTTGCATTGCTTCGTTCACGGGCAAAGTGGAGCTTTTTCAAACCTAGAGTTTCACTTAGACCTTTGTGACAGTAGCTAATGTTTTTGAAAAAATGAGTTCATGATATGTGCTTTGGGAAAGAAAGAAAGATATTGTTTTTGTGGACTATTCCTCTAATGAAGTTGCTATAAGTTTTGTGTGAAGGAAGTTTTCAAGTATCCAGGTGTGAGGTGATGAAGGAAGATCAAGAAGGAATAAAAGCCTAAGCTTGGGGACGCTCCCCATGGACCCTCCTCCGAAATATTCAAGAAGTTACAAGCGTCTAAGCTTGGGGATGCCCAAGGCATCCCCTTCTTCATCAACAATCATCGGTTTCTCTCATGGTACTATATTTTTTTTCCTCACTTTGAAAAGCAAGAATACATTGTGAATATGCTAGGCCCTGGATCGAGTATGGCTATCATTCACCAACAGGATGTAATATCATGCATAAATGTTAAACGTTATTACATCGCACGTACGAATGATCCAAAAATAATGTACTTTATTACAACTTTGCATAGCCGAAGCTAGCTTAAAATAAATAAAGTTCCACAAATATTATTCAGAGTTCAAGCAGCATAATAAAGTAGCACTAAGCTCCATCATCTCCATGTGCCACTGGCGACCATGTTGGTTGTAAGCTCGAAATAACCAAACGTCCTTACTCCTCATCTGAACAACCTGCAACATTAACGTTGCAGCCCAGGGAATTTGGGTCAATACCTTGTGACAGGCTGGCAAGTGTCATACTATGGTGGATATTAGATGGCAAAAACTATTCTACATGCATATTTGGCTGGTGGATCTCAAGGCTCTTGCGCAAAGCAAATTTTATCCTATATTTAAAAAAATCATTTCTTTCTTTCCAAAAACCTTAAGAGACATCCCTGGGCGCACCAGTGCCTCAAATCCCCCCATGTTCACCCATCAATTTTTTAATTTAGAAATTAGAATGAAGAGATCTTCTGTCAACAACCTTATTTGGTCACTCGTGATTGTCCATTACCGGGGACACGGCTAAGATCTTAGTTTTAAATACTCTCGAGAGTTTGTGGCACTTTCCCCACTAGACCCAATCAGCCCAAACTTCCTAATCACTTCATTTAGTGAGAAGAAAAGGAGAAGATCGAGACAAGACTTTTCAGAAGTGTTTTCCCATGGTACTCTAGCGAGATCACTGCCGTCCTACCCCTCTACATCATCAGATCTCACTGACCCAGGTCTACACAACGTACTCCGTCAAGACAGAGCCCATATGACTAGTGGTTGCACGGTCGGGCAAACAAACACGGTGTGACATTAATCTCAAACCCTAGGTGGCCTTTCACAAGTGCACATATTCAGGTAAAACCATGGAAATGGCCCTGAATAGCCACTCAACTTCGCCTCCATCATACAGACCAATACCACCTAGGTAGTTCATTAATTTAGTAGAATTTTCCTTAACTCAACTACAATAAAACACTTCAGTTTTGCAGCAAGCAATTCCACTAAATTAAATAGGTCACTAATCAACTAGTCATGTGGCTATCCTAACAGGTTTGCATAGCATATAACTTTAGTAAAGACAGCCTATCATGCATGCTACTGGAAAATAGTCTACAATGCCATATAAAAATATTAATAGGACTCCATCATGCAAGCGACTCCTGGCTCTGCGGTGTTGAATTGAAGTAAGCTCCTCGCGGCGCCTCCGCATGACCTGAGCTTCATCTTGGACTCGGGCCCGCTCTTCGGCCAGTCTACGGTTTGCTTCTGTGATATCAGCTAGTTGCCTCTCCAACGCAGCACGAGCATTGGCTAACTCAGCCGCCCTCTCTGCGGCATTATTTGCATTAATTTCCTTTGTCAATAGAGCTGGGTCAAATTGATTTCCACCGTTTCCAGACATGTAGACTCCCACAACACGGGCGCGTACTGGCGACTCCTCATAATCTTCTTCCTCTATACCATACCCAAGCCGATCTTCAAACAAGGGTAAAATAGACTCTGAATCTGCATCGTAATCTGAATCTGGCTCTTGCAGCATCTCTGACTTCTCAGCTTGAGGCTCCTCAGACTCGGCGATGATGCCGACCTCTGAAGTTCCGACCGACTCCTCACCATCGGACTCGATGATAACAGTTGGCTCTGATACAGATTCCGCCGAGTTCGCGCGAAGACCTGACGCGCAAACCATGCCGACGAACACGTTGATTCCTCCAAAGACAAGCTGGTAGCCCTCGTCGACTTCGTTCATCTCCGAAGTCCAGCCCGAGTCATCGATCTCGGTTTCTCCATGTTCATCAGTGTAGACCCGCCCGATGGCGAGTTTCTCCATAGCCCGACGAGCTGCTCCAACGATCTCAACTCCTCTCGTCACCATAGGCCCCACGGTGGGCGCCAACGTCGATGGATTAGATCAACGGTGAAGATACGGGACTACGTACGCGCGGGCATCGTCGATGTGGGTTAGTAGACGAACGACACGGGAGAAAGGATTTATACAGCTTCGGGACCCGGGAAACATTGTCTGGTAATATCCCTACGTGCTGTTTGTGGCTAGGTGGTATTCCTCTCATGGTGGAAGTCGCCGATGAGGCGGCTCCTCTTGTGTAGATCTATCGGGCTCTGTCCCGTCTATCTTGGTTGTGTTGGGTCTGTGTGGTTTGTTGGTCGTGCCCTCTTGGGGCGCCTTGCCCCTCCTTATAAAGGTGGAGGAGGCCGGCTTACAAGTAGAGTCCTCTTGGTACTCGGCTAATCTATTACAAGTGGGAAAGTTGAGTCCTTTTCCTACTCTGATTGGAGTCGGCCTGCTGGGCTTCCTCCTGATGGGCCTCGTTAGTACTCCTTGCGGGTACCCGTGTCCCATACCCACGACAATTCATGAATTTGTGTATGCACTTGCTGTAACAGCCCCAACTTGGTAATGAAAAATACGAAGAATTTTTCCACTTTTTGTTTCCATGTTTGCATCATAGCATCCATATGCAATTGCCATTTCAAACTCTCACTTGGAAACAATTTGAAATGAGGAGGCAAACTTCCCAACATCCAAACCAAATACCATTGCTCAACATGTCAACAAACTAAATGAACTTCCAAATTGTTAGGAAGTTCCAACTTTGCTTTTTATCACCTCTTTTCAATTTCCAAATATTGCCCAATGGGAAATAAATATGAGAATTCAAATTGGCTTAATTCAATTTCTATTTTTGGAACCAAGTTAAACCTTCCAAAAATTCAAACTAAAATCATGGGGAGTTTCAATATGATTGTGAGAGTCTCCATGAATATTTTCACTATTTTTGAAAATGTTTAAATACTCCAATTAAATACAAATTGGAGTTTGGCAAAAATACTTTTAATGAAAAGCTGTGAACAACCTTTGACCAAAACTTGTTATTTTGCCACCCCAATTTTTGTGGAGGTTCACAGGGCTAAATGTAGCTTATCTGAATTTTTCTGGATTTTTTAAAAATGTTCTAGTGCCCCAATTAAATCACTGAAGTCTGCTGTTTTTAAAAGAAAACCAGAAAAGTTTAAATCACTGACAGTGGGCCCCACTGTCAGCCTCTCTCTTCCCTCTCTTCTCACTGTGCGCCAAGGTGGCCGAGGGCCATGCCGCCCGGCAGCGTCTCCCTGGTGGTCAAGGGCATGCCGAGGACGCCCACCTGCCCCCCCTCGACCTGTTTCCCCTTTTCCCCCGAACCCTAACCCTAGCCGCCGCCTCCATGGCCGTGACCTAAGCTGGACGCCGCCGCCGCATCGCCGTCGACCGGAGCCTCCCCGGGACCAGCTGAGCACGCCAGCGTCCTCGCCTCGTCGTCTACGTCCTTCGGCTAGGAGGAATCGGACCCGGAGGCTGGGAATCGTCGCCACCGTCCTCGACCTCTTCCGCGCCGGCCGAGCTCCGCCGAGCAACTCGCCGTCGTCTCCGGCCTTTCCCGACCTCGCCGTCCACGCCAGCGTACCCAGGGTGAGCCCGCGCACCTCCTGGACACCCCCTCTCCCTTTCTCCCCCTCGGCATCGTCGCATCCGTGCGGGATGCCGCCGGCCGTTCGCCGCGGCCGGGGCTCGTCGTGCACGCCCTCGTCGCCCTGTGCCCCCCTCTACGTCTTCGAGCCCACGCCTCGCACCGCCTCCACATGGCACGCATTTTTGCGCACGCGCGGCTCTGCGTAACGCTGCCGGAAAAGGGTCATCGCCGGCCGTTTCCCCGTCGGTGGCCGCCGCGTGCGTGTCCGGCTGCCCGGCCTGGAACCGGCCTCCCTCGCGGTTTGGGCCGGCCATGGGCCCGACCGTTCGGACACTGCCCCGGCCTGGACACCTGGCCCGGGCTCGTTTTGGGCCGGCCAAAGGCCGGTTCGTTCGGCCACATGCCCGGCCTTTCTCCCGGCCTGGCCGGCCTGAGGCCGGCCTGTCTGGGAAAAACTGTTTCCCTTTTTGAAATCCAAATAAATTGGAAACTTTAATATCTTTTCAAATAATGTTCCAAAAATTGCAAGTTAAATATGAAATTGCTCAGAAAAACTTTTCCTATCTTTTGGTAACATTGCCATGCCCTTTTGAATAAATAAATTTTCCTTTAATTAAGAAATCCTAAAATGGGTTAAATAATACCCAAATTGGGAAAAATCATAACTTATTAAATATTTATCCAAAAATTATGAATTAAATATCAATGTGATCAACATGTCAAATGCTATCAAACCATGTGCTTATCACATCATGATCACAAATTCTTATTTGATGTTATTCGTAATTTGATTAAATGAATTAAATTCAAGTATTTAATTTAATTCGCTATTTATTCATCGGTGCTCCGAAAATTACAAATAAAATACCAAAATGATCGGAATGACAAACCCTACCCATTCATGTCATGTTCATGCATATTGAGCCATTTTTCTAATAACTTAATAATTTATAAAGAATGTGGTCACTAAGATAAATATGGGGTTGTTTCCAAATAATTGCACTAAATATTTGGCTCCCCATTTAATTTTAGCTGTTCTTTTTATATAATGATATCCTTGCATGAAATTGACATGTCATCATGTGATTGAGCATTACACCTTTTGTTCGTGTGATTTATGTGTTCTTTGTATTTCTTTCGGGTATCGATAGATTGCGGAGTCGAGGTTAACGATACCTACCCCGACGAGCAGTACTACTATGAATGCTACTAACCTTCCTCCTTGGCATACTAGCATCCTACGATTTATCAAATTATTTTATCCACCATAATATTGCATGCGGTTCAAATGTCATCTTTGATCAAGACATAGAGTATCCTATGAATGCATGTTTTCCCCCGAGCCAATCACATGTATCCCTACCTATGAACCTTAGTGTTGATGTGTTGGCCGGAGACAAGAATATAATTGTTGTACTTATATGCTTAGCTATGCTTAGTATAATGCTAGTAAGGTCCGTTGTTAATTCGATAATTCTTGATGTTGATGGAATGATTCAGACTTGGTGGATATGTGGGGTGCTTAATTAAAATGCTAAGAAAGGCTTGGGTGAGTTGCCATCGGGGATGGTGTTTTGCCTCACTCTTGCCCCTAGGTGCGAGTTCTTTACCTCTTGAACCAAGACTGAGCATGCTTCCAAAGGTGGGGACGTATGGAATCCCCTTTGACCAAATAATTTGTGAGGGGCTTGTCAAGGGTCCTCTAGTTTGCTATTTCCATTTGCGCGTGAGTGTGTGGGTGGAAAAGGAACGAGGATGGTGGTGTTTAGGATGTGGCCGCGGGGCAGGACGTTGGAGGCGCTGAACCTATCCTTCCGCACACTGATGGTCCTTGAGTAAGCCTCATGCAATGTAAAGGTCTAACCGTGCCCACTCGCCGGCCTTCCCCGGAAGAGGGCCAATCAGGTGAGCCGGACGGTACCGATGGCTAAATTAGTACACCCCTGCAGGGTTTTAAATCTTTTCGAAAAGCCGTGTCCGCGGTTATGGACGACTTGGGAATAGACGATAAGATCATAGAGAACCTTAACCTAATTGATATGGCAGCTAAAGGTTGCATTAATCAACGTGTGATAAAGGTTCATTTCCTCGAGGGTGATTCGAGGGGGTGCCTTGGTGGAGATGAGTGGGTTTTGGCTACAAGTAGGTTCGCCGAGAACCGAAGATGAAATGTTACCCTCTTATCCCCTTTATAAAAACTATTCTGAGTAGACGAATGCCATGTGTCAATTATGTTCCGGTTTATGAAAATTAGCTTTATGCAAAAAGGAATACATATATAGCCTTAGAGCCTCCGTCAATCATTGGGTCTATATCGCCCTACTAAACTTGCGAGTACATCGTACTCAGTCTCTCTTTGCTGCCTTTATATTTGTATTTCAGAGGAGGACGACACCGAGCAGCTAGGTGGGTTCTTCGTGGACATCGACTAGTAGTCCGGGGTTCCCAGGTGGCAGCTTGGGACCGTGGAGCAAGCTGGCTGGGTTTATTTATGTGTAGGCCTCTTAGGCCCTATATTTGGATCTTGTTGTGCTAGACAACACTACTTCGCTTCCGCTTGTTGAATTGATGGTCTGTGACCTTTTGATGTGTAATATTTGTATCTTTCTCATATATGAGTTGCTATATGAGTTTTGTGTCGTAGAGTCTGCAATGTGCCAGTTTGTTCCACAAGTCTCGGTCTCTTTACTATACATGGAAGCGATGTCTGAGCTTATGGCATGATCGAGGTGTTGTGTGCCGATGATCCATTCCGAGCACACCTGCCAATGAGTTTTGGCCTGGGATTGGTAAACCCAGTAACCCTCGGTTGTGTAGCATGACCGGTTACACAACGTTCCACTGTATAGTTCTGGGGTCGGGGCGCTACAAGTTGGTATCAGAGCAGGACTGCCTGTAGGAAACCCTTTCTATTGGTCGATGTCGAGTCTAGTTGAAAACTATTTATAACCTAAAAATGAGTTGTGAAAACCTTCTTAGGATTCTTTTTACTCCTCATCCAACTCGCTCTACTCTGATTTCTTACCTCTATTTGTTTTATGTTTGGTGTCGATGTTTTAGGTTCTCGGGGTTGGGTTTCTACCGTCCGGTTATGTCTCGAGTCCGTTATATCCGTTTGATATCGCCGCGATGACGTTATGTCACCGTGGTTGTCTAAATCTGTCTTAGTGTTTGCCATCTTCAATATCTATCTCTGGAAGCACCTTAATGATCTATCCTATCTGTCGAAGGTGTTTACTAACTATGTCATTGTTCCAATTCTTCAGAATGGCTCCTACCCGTCGTGGTGAACAGAGCAATCCTGATCCACCGCCGCCACCCACTATGGCGGAGGTTCTGATGATTATTGAAGAGGGCCGCGTGCGCAACGAGAATCTACTCGCACAGTTGGTGCAGCAGGGTGCACGGAGGAACACGGACTGCACCACTCTCACCGAGTTCTTGCGGTCCCAACCTCCCACTTTCTCTGAAGCGAAGGAACCGCTTGATGCGGATGATTGGCTTCGGGCTTTAGAGCGCAAGTTTGCCGCTCTTCACGTTCCGGTGGCGGAACATGTCAACTTCGCCACCTACCTGCTGGATGGAGCCGCCGGCTCCTGGTGGGAGAGCCACGTGGCAATGGTTGCCACGGGCCATGTCTTCACTTGGGAGGAGTTCCGCGCCGCTTTCCGTGCGGCGTACATCCCCAAGCCCATCCTGGAGCTCAAGAGGAGGGAGTTCCTGGACTTGACCCAGGGACGCATGGACGTCCAGTCTTATGGACGGGAGTTCAACCACCTCTCCCGTTACGCCCCTCGGGACGTGACGAATGACGAAGACAAGCAATACCTCTTCCGCAAGGGGCTCGCACCTCGTCTCCGATACGAGCTCCTACCCTTCAAGTTCACCTCCTACCAGGAGCTCTACAACCAGGCTCTCACCATGGAGCAAGGTAGGAAGGAGCTGGAGGCTTCCAAGAGGCCAGCTTCCACCGACAACCAGAGCTCCTCTTCCTCAGAGGGCAAGAAGCGCCGAGTATTCGTGCCCTTCAGCGCTGTGCCTAAGGCACCCTCCGCGCCGAAGCCCACTGGGTACTTGCCACCTCCGCCTCGCCCAGCTACTTCGACCTTGGGTGCGGCCGGAGGCGGCTTTCGACCTCGGCTGCCTGCACCGCCGGGGCTCAGTTACTTTGCCTATGGCCAGCCGGGGCACTACTCCAGGGAGTGTCCCCAGAAGGCACCGGCTCCCGCAGCACCTGCACCAGCACCCTCTACCCCAGCCGCTAAGGCTACCACCGTCAGCCGTGGCCGCCTGAACCACGTCTCGGCTGAAGGAGTTGAGGAGGACCCCGGAGTTCTCATGGGTACGCTTCGAATCAATGATTACCCTGCTTCAGTCTTATTTGATTCTGGAGCATCACATTCATTCATATCAATAGCTTTTGCACACAACCATCAAATTCCATTTGAGAACATGGACTCCCCGCTAGTGGTTAAGACACCAGGGTCTCGTTGGCAAACCAAGTGGGTTACTTCCGAGGTTCCAATTACCATAGGCTACTGGTCCTTTCCGTTCCAGCTGATAGCACTGAAGTCAGATGGGCTAGATGTGATTCTGGGTATGGATTGGCTAGTGAAATACCAGGCCAACCTGGACTGTGCTTCCAAGTCTGTCACCGTAATCCACCCAACCGTCGGGCTGGTGAGCTATTGGTCACCTTCGTCCGCAACTCCATCCGCTGCCACTCCTCTCTCACCGGAGATCAGCCTATGTTTCCTAGAAGGAACCACACCGCCTGAAATGCATGAAGTAGATGTGGTGTGTGATTTCCCTGATGTTTTCCCGGAGGAATTGCCCGGCATGCCACCTGATCGCAGCGTGGAGTTTGTGATTGAGTTGGTTCCGGGAACCGCCCCAGTTTCCAAAAGGCCCTACCGCATGCCAACGGAAGAGCTAACTGAACTGAAGAAGCAACTTGATGAGCTTCTGGAAAAAGAATTCATCCGGCCGAGTAGCTCACCTTGGGGCTGCCCGGTCATCTTTGTCAAGAAGAGGGATACAAATGTTCCTCGGCTGGTTGTTGATTACCGCCCTTTGAATGCGGTGACCATCAAGAACAAGTATCCCATTCCTCGAATAACTGACTTGTTCGATCAATTAGCTGGTGCAACGGTATTCTCCAAGATGGATCTGAGGTCAGGCTACCATCAGATTAAAATCCGAAAGGAGGATATTCCGAAGACGGCTTTCACTACCCGCTATGGGTTATATGAGTACACCGTCATGTCCTTCGGCCTCACAAATGCTCCGGCTACATTCATGAGGCTGATGAACTCCATCTTCCATGAGTACCTCGATAAGTTTGTCATTATTTACATCGATGACATTCTTGTCTACTCCAAAACCGAAGACGAACATGCTGAGCATCTTCAACTAGTCTTGACCAAGCTGTGTGATCACCGCCTCTATGCCAAGTTCTCCAAGTGTGAGTTTTGGCTAAAGTAGCTCATCTTTCTCGGTCATGTGGTGTCAGCTGCAGGAGTAGCCACTACAAGAGAAATGACTTTTTGTGACAAAATGCCTCATGACAGAGTTTCAAACCGTCATTGATATGCCTTGTTCAGTGACAAATTATCTATTTTGTCACGGATGTGCATTAATCAATGACAGGTGCATATTTTGTCACGGCAAATTGTCACGAATTAACCAGTCGGGATGGACGACTTAATAGGTGACGAATTGAGACCGTGGTGATTTTAAACCGTCACGGAATATCATGCGGGTCCCACTAGTCTGATTTAACGAAAGAATGTGCACAATTATATATTGCTATATCTATGGGCTCGGGTAAATAAATAATGCGCGTGATTTTTAATTTCACATGGGACCCCACTTATCAGGTATAGAAATAGCTCATAAAAAAAGTCCTTCCAAGGTTTCGAACACATGACCTTGAACACCATACCACGGGGCATTAAACACCAGTCCAACAAACTGTTCATATATGTGAATTTTAATGTATCTCTCTTATATAGATAGCATCGAATATGTAAGACCCACTTAAAAATAGAATCCGCTAGAAGCATGACTTGAACCCACGACCAAGACCTATTCCTGGTGAGCTAGCCAGTACGCCACACATCAAGTTATGTTCTAAATCGTCGATAGTTTTTATTTCTACGTTCCCTGAAATCGCGACAAGTTCAAGTAATAAAATTAAAATTGCATCGCTAGGACTCGAACGGACGAAAGACAAACAACATGTGGTGGGCAGAAGTTTACCACCAGGACGGCTGGTTAATTGTGCGTCAATCTCAACACAAATCTTACTAATACATAGTTCTATTCAATTGGCTACAGATTTGGCGGCTTGGCTTCCTTTTGAGAAATTAAATAATATCAGGTTCAGATGGCAAAAAAGGAAAGTTTATTGTCTAGAAAATACGAAAAACTTTCATAGTGATCACTTTTTCACCCGAACTCATCTTTTTGGCTTATTTTCACTCGTATCCAGATATATTTGGGGTGAGCACCAATGCAATTTTTTCACAAAGTTGGACATATTTGATAGATAATCCACATATATTATGAGTTTTCTCGTTATCTATCTAATTCCGCCTATTTAAATAACTTTATCGGATATTCGTAAAGTAATTCAAATTAGAACTACAAGTGTGTAAAATTTCACTCTCATGTTTATCAAAAAAACATTTTAAGGTACACAAGTAGTGAATGTATCCCATAATCAACGATAGTTTTGAAAGATACGACACTTTCTATGAATAGCCATACAAGCCAATTTGATCATTTTTTTAAAAATAAAGAAAATAAAAAAAAACAAAAAAATGGAATTTGTGCTCATGTAGTCATTTTATGTGTACTAGTTGCTACAAAAAAATCAAAATTTATAATACGACAACTTTTGGAAAAAGTCATAATAAGAAAACATTATCATGTATTAAGATTCATGGGTCTCAAGTCAAACAAGCAAGATCACGGTCATATCCATGTCATTAATCACTACTTTTGTACCACAAAATGATTTGGAAAAACTTCATAGCAAATTATTAAATACTTGTCGTTCAAGTGTGAATTACTTTAGAAAATCATTATAAAGTAATTTAAATGAGCAAAATTACATAGAAACGAGAAAATTCATAATATTTGGGTATTATCTATCAAATATGGCCTACATTGTGTAAAAATTGGATTGGTGCCATTTTGCATCATATTTTGTGTACTTGCTTCACAAAAGAAGACAATTTTGGCACAATAAATGATATGTTTTTAAATAATTTGAAAACTTAGTTTATAAATATTGTTTCCCATTCCAAGATACATATATGTGCTAACTATAGACATATTATCACATACTATATCATACAATCACCAATAGTTTTGAAAGTTCGGGCCCTTTCTATGAATAGCCATACTGGCCTTTTTGAGAATTTTTTTTTGAAAAAAACATAAAGAAAATGAAGAAATTTTATAAAAAAAATTCTTCATGATGAAATTATTTTATGTAGAATTATTTGATAAGAAAAATTCTAAACTTCGAATATAACATATTTGAAAACAAGGTCTTTACAATATAAGGTATGAAGATTCATGAGTTTCGAGCCAAATGAGCAAGATCACGGCCATATCCATGCCTTAGTTGATAATGTGCTCATATTTGGTACATAGGTGTATTTTAGAATGGTAAACAATTGTGTTTTAGAATGGTACACAAGTAATAGTTATATCACATAATCGACGCTAGTTTTGAAATAATCTACCCCTTTCCATGAATAGCCATGATTATCTCAAATATTATGAATTTTCTCGTTTTCTATCTAATTTTGCCCGTTTAAATGACTTTATGTAGATTTCCCGAAAGCAATTCAAGTTTGAACTAGATTTTTGTGATATTAACATTCGTGGGTTAGCCAAATGACCAAGATAATGGTAAAGAACAAGGCCATAGCCATCTTTTCTGATTAGTTTTAATTTACTTATCATTTTCTAATTGCATAAAATGATTTTTTAAAGCGATCACAAAGAATGTGATGAAAATGGAACCACTCAATTTTTCACAGGATTTAGACCATATTTGATGGATAATTCCTATTTTTAACTACTTCCTCTCATTTAAATGTTTCCGTACCTATTTTTCTCGAAAGAATTTTAAACTAAATGTGTGATAGTTTGCTCTATAAATTACGAAAAATCATTTTAAGATAAAAAAGTAGTGCTTAAATTTGAGAACCGCCGAGATTTTTATAAGATCGGATCCCTATTTTTGATTATCCATGTCGGCCATTATGACCCTGTTTTTTTAACAAAGAAAGCTTGAAAAATAAAATCCTTTCTCACAAAGTCCTTTTATGTGTACTAATCACCAGAAAAATACAAAAAATGCTTCTTTTGAAAAAATTGAAAATATCTAAAAAAACAATATTCAGATATCACCAGAATTTGATAGTACGTTATAAAACACAAAAATAATCTCGTTGTCCGACTTAGAAATTTGAGAAATTTCAATACCCCGTCGTGTCTTCCCGCCTGGTACTTAGAAAAATTTCGTGTCCCGCGCCTCCTCCAACTACTTTTTCCCCGCATCCCTAGTTCTCTCTCATCTCGCAGATCCAGATCGTGACCACTACTCCGCTTCTCAGCCCGCCTCCCTCCTCCTCCCCACATCGCTGCATCTCCAACCGCGCCGCCGCCGGCCACCTCTGCCCTACGTCCCCAGTCCTCTCCCGGGACCTCACCGCAGCGCAACCATCCTCCCACCTTCTCCACACCAGGTCGGCATGCCGCCGCCGGCTTCCCTCACCCCTCGATTCCTCATCTCTGCCCGACCCCTCCTCCCAACCGCCCCGATCAGATCGCGCTGCCGGCTAACTCAGCCCGGACCAGCCCCACCGCCGCCGCCCTAGTGTGCCCCCTTGTGCGAAGCCCTGACAGGAGGCAAGGAAGCAGCAGGGGATCCGATGTCGCCGTGTTTTCTGCCGAGCCTGGTTGTGCTTGGCGGCTGGCTGCGCTGCCACCAGGCGCTCCCCTCTACCTCCCTCTTGAAACGGCTACCTCTCCGGTGCAGCGGCCTCCGCTGCTCGAAAAACTCCACTGCTCCGGCGCTATCCACTGCCCGTCCTCGTCTCTGAAAAAGTAAGCACCTTTATTTCTCGGTTCCTCCCTATTTTCCTTGGACTACCCTGTGTATGATTGCGTAGAGTATGGCAGCTGAATAAATCATGCTGATAGATTTAATTTTTTAGTGTTTCTAGCTATTTGTTCTGGTTAAATTTTGGGCATGTTCGCATCTTCTGATATGCAGAAATGTTCAATCTCTTATTTAGACCCGCGTGCTTGCTACAATGCTATGTATGAAGCACAAGTCAGTACAATATTGAAACTATTGTAGCTCCTGGAGTTTCAAAGTATGATGCACTTTTGCATATATTGGATTATATATCTTATGCAACCACCCTCTGTATGTTGTCATGACTGGACTGATGAATGAGCTGATTTGATCAGTAGCTGAGACCTTTGTTATTGGAAGGATGGTCTACTTGTTTGTTTGTGCTTAAGAATTCTATATTTCCAATTTTTATTTAGCCTGCGATGCTGTTTGGTTGTTACAGTTAAGTGCATGTCTTGTATACAACAATTATATGGACAGAGATGTCAAATTTCCAATTTACCAGTCATTCTAGTTTTTTTGTTTATGCTGAAGAATTGAATTCCTGAACCTGAACTTTGTGTGTTTATGCATTTTTGTTTGAGGCGATCGATTGCCAACTACAACATGGTCGTCAACTTACTCAACAGCCTCGAGGAACCACCAGTAATCACCTGGTGAGCTCTCTCAGCAGCATCCAGTCTTTGATGGCTATTGCGTACTCTTTTGGTTACGGTTATGATGAGCGGCGCACAAAGTATTTTCCTTTCTCTTCTGCAGATCTTGAGCAAGAGAAGCCATAATCTTTCAGGTGTGTACCGATGCTCTTTATTCTCTTATGGGATTCAATTTTATCAAATACCTTTATTTGGTATTATAGGTCATTTGTTGAGATAAATAGCTGCATCGTACTTTTACTGGTTGTCCTAGTACTTAATAAGTCAATTATTGTTGTCTGTCCATGAATGCCTGAGCCTGAACTATGTGCGTTTATACATTATTTGTTTGTCTAAGGAGGGCGTTGTCTATAGAGTGGAGCAGCGCCGCTGGTTCGAGGCTCGAATTGGGATGAGTGCGACGAGGAAGAGCAGCTTCCGCATCTGCATGTTCCTTTGGCTAAGCATGGGGTCCAAAACAGGCATCAGTAGGGTGGCAGCAGACAATTTTATTTGCGGAGCAGACCGTCCAGTAATTTTATTTGTTTCAAGCATAACTAGACTGCATTAAAACTAAAGAATTTCTTTTGGTACTACCATCGAACCAGATTATTGATCATTTTCATTCCATTCCCTCGTTCTCTGTTGTGTCCATGTAATAGTAGAATTCATACCATCCAGCTTTTGCCACTTTTTATACTGAAGTAGGAGTTTTTTTACTGCAGGACCAAAAGATCATCAAGGACATACAATATTCGGATACAAGCTCTGAACATATCTGAAGGCAGAATATTAGTAGCAATATAGATAGGAGTGGTTAGATAGTTATTCGGAATCAATAATGTAAGCTGTGTACTATTGGGATGATTTCATATATTCTGATAGTGATTCAAATTTGAGTCAATATTGTAAGTTGTGTACTCTTTGGTTAATTAATGATTCAGAAATATGTACATTGAATTGTTTCTTCATGCAATGCATTTTATTTATGGAAAAAGGAAACTTGTGGGTCCCCCTTGTCAGCATTGTGTGGGTCCCACTTACTAGAAAAAAAACTGTGGGTAGAACTTGTTAGCATCGTGTGATGTCACCACCACCTGAACCCACGTGCCAACATCCACGTCACTACATTTGGACCTACATGTATGAAGCCACGTCAGCATTTGTTGACCGGTCACACACTCAGATACAATCTAATAGTGACAAATCAAGCTGTCACAAATTAACCATGATCATTGACAAAAATTCCGACCGTCACGGATTCAACGTAAACAGTGACAAAAATTTTCATCTCGTCACCCCCATGAATCTATGACGGTCAATCAGTGACAAAGCTAATGACGCCCCTTTTTTGTCATCCACACCTAATCAGTGACGAAAATGGGTTATTAAGTGACAAAAAGAAATTGTCACTAAATCCTATTTGCCTTGTAGTGAGCGGTGATACCAGACAAGATTCAGGCAATCCTGGATTGGCCAACTCCCAAGTCCGCCAAAGATATCCGAAGCTTCCTTGGATTGGCGGGTTATTACCGCCGATTCATCGAGGGCTTTTCCAAGATAGCCAAAGCATTGACTGACCTCCTCAAGAAGAACAAGCAGTTCATATGGTCAGACAAGGCGGAAGAAAGTTTCCAAACTCTCAAGGTCAAGCTCACCACCACTCCGGTGCTTGTCCTTCCCGACACCGACAAGGACTTTGTCGTCTATTGTGATGCCTCTCTCCAAGGCTTGGGCTGTGTTTTGATGCAAGAAGGCCATGTGGTCGCCTATGCCTCCCGTCAACTCAAACCACATGAGCAAAATTATCCAACTCATGATTTGGAGCTTGCCGCCGTGGTACATGCTCTGAAGCAATGGAGGCCCTACCTCTTGGGCAACCATTGCGAGATCTACTCCGACCATCAAAGCTTAAAATATCTCTTCACCCAGCCGGATCTGAACTTGAGGCAGAGGAGATGGCTGGAATTGATTAAAGATTATGATGTGACTCTCAACTATCAACCCGGCAAGGCAAATGTCGTGGCCGATGCTTTGAGTCGCAAGGCCTATTGCAACACCATGATGGTGGAAAAGGCACAACCGGCTCTCCACGAGGAATTTGCTAGGTTGAATCTGGAAATTGTTCCCTCCGGTTATCTAGCTAACCTCGAGATCAAATCCACCCTTGAGGATGAAATCAAGGCCGCCCAGCAACATGATGCTGGCATCCGCAAGATCAAGAAGAATATTGCAAGTGGGAAGGCCAAGTGTTTCTCTGTTGATGATTCCGGTGTGGTCTATTTTGGGAACCGTCTTGTGGTGCCCAAGACGGGAAATACCAAGGAGTTGATACTCCACGAAGCCCATGAATCTCCTATATCCATCCATCCCGGTAGCACAAAGATGTACCAAGACCTCTGTCCCAAATTCTGGTGGACCCGCATGAAGCGGGAAATTGCCAAATATGTTACTGAATGCGACGTCTGTCGGCGGGTGAAAGCTGAACATCAAAGGCCAGCTGGTACCCTTCGACCCATAGCCGTTCCCGAGTGGAAATGGGATGAAGTTGGTATGGATTTCATCACCGGTTTTCCAAAGTCACAAAAGGGCAACAATGCTATTTGGGTCATCATCGACCATTTGTCAAAGGTTGCCCACTTCCTTCCGGTCCGTGATGATATTCGAGCAAGCCAACTTGCCGACTTGTATATGGCCCGGATTGTTCCTTTGCACGGGGTTCCCTTGCGGATCATCTCCGACCGTGGAAGCTTATTTGTGTCCAAGTTTTGGCAAAGTTTCCAAACGGCTCTTGGAACCCGTCTCAACTTCAGCACCGCCTATCATCCTCAAACCGACGGTCAAACTGAAAGAGTAAACCAAGTTCTTGAGGACATGCTTCGAGCTTGTGTCATCTCCTTCGGTAAGGGTTGGGAAAAATACCTCCCTCTCACCGAGTTCTCCTACAACAATAGCTATCAAGCCAGTTTGCAAATGGATCCTTTTGAGGCTTTTTATGGGAGGAAATGCCGGACTCCTCTCAATTGGTCAGAAACCGGAGAGAGGCCACTCTTCGGTCCTGATGTGATCAATGAAGCCGAAGAGTAAGTCCGTATCATTCGGGATAATCTCAAGGCTGCCCAATCCCGTCAGAAAAGCTATTATGACAAGCATCATCAAGAGGTCCACTATGAAATTGGTGACAAGGCCTATCTTCGAGTCTCTCCTCTCCGAGGCGTTCATCGCTTCGGAATCAAGGGCAAATTGGCACCTCGCTATGTTGGCCCTTTCACCGTCCTAGCCAAGCGAGGAGATCTCTCCTATCAACTTGAGTTGCCCTCCAACTTCCCGGATGTGCATGATGTGTTCCATGTCTCCCAACTCCGTCGTTGCTTCAAAGATCCAATCCGTGGGGTTGATCATGAGGCATTGGACATCCAGGAGGATTTGACCTATCGCGAGCATCCTATCCGCATCTTGGATGAAGCGGAGAGGAAAACCCGCAACAAGACCATCAAGTTCCTCAAAATCCAATGGTCTAACCATTCCGAAGAAGAAGCGACTTGGGAGCGTGAAACTAGCCTTCGTCAGGAATACCCCACCTTCTTCACTCAAGCCTAGAATCTCGGGACGAGATTCCTATAAGGGGGGTAGAATTGTAACAGCCCCAACTTGGTAATGAGAAATACGAAGAATTTTTCCACCTTTTGTTTCCATGTTTGCATCATAGCATCCATATGCAATTGCCATTTCAAACTCTCACTTGGAAACAATTTGAAATGAGGAGGCAAACTTCCCAACATCCAAACCAAATACCATTGCTCAACATGTCAACAAACTAAATGAACTTCCAAATTGTTAGGAAGTTCCAACTTTGCTTTTTATCACCTCTTTTCAATTTCCAAATATTGCCCAATGGGTAATAAATATGAGAATTCAAATTGGCTTAGTTCAATTTCTATTTTTGGAACCAAGTTAAACCTTCCAAAAATTCAAACTAAAATCATGGGGAGTTTCAATATGATTGTGAGAGTCTCTATGAATATTTTCACTATTTTTGGAAATGTTTAAATGTTCCAATTAAATACAAATTGGAGTTTGGCAAAAATACTTTTAATTAAAAGCTGTGAACAACCTTTGCCCAAAACTTGTTATATTGCCACCCCATTTTTGTGGAGGTTCACAGGGTTAAATGTAGCTTATCTGAATTTTTCTGGAATTTTTAAAAATGTTCTAGTGCCCCAATTAATTCACTGAAGTCTGCTGTGTTTAAAAGAAAACCAGAAAAGTTTAAATCACTGACAGTGGGCCCCACTGTCAGCCTCTCTCTCTTCCCTCTCTTCTCACTGTGCGCCATGGCGCACTGGCGCCATGCCGCCGAGGTGGCCGAGGGCCATGCCGCCCGGCAGCGTCTCCCTGGTGGTCAAGGGCATGCCGAGGACGCCCACCTGCCCCCCCTCGACCTGTTTCCCCTTTTCCCCCGAACCCTAACCCTAGCCGCCGCCTCCATGGCCGTGACCTAAGCTGGACGCCGCCGCCGCATCGCCGTCGACCGGAGCCTCCCCGGGACCAGCTGAGCACGCCAGCGTCCTCGCCTCGTCGTCTACGTCCTTCGGCTAGGAGGAATCGGACCCGGAGGCTGGGAATCGTCGCCACCGTCCTCGACCTCTTCCGCGCCGGCCGAGCTCCGCTGAGCAACTCGCCGTCGTCTCCGGCCTTTCCCGACCTCGCCGTCCACGCCAGCGTACCCAGGGTGAGCCCGCGCACCTCCTGGACACCCCCTCTCCCTTCCCCCCCTCGGCATCGTCGCATCCGTGCGGGATGCCGCCGGCCGTTCGCCGCGGCCGGGGCTCGTCGTGCACGCCCTCGTCGCCCTGTGCCCCCCTCTACGTCTTCGAGCCCACGCCTCGCACCGCCTCCACATGGCACGCATTTTTGCGCACGCGCGGATCCGCGTAGCGCCGCCGGAAAAGGGTCATCGCCGGCCGTTTCCCCGCCGGTGGCCGCCGCGTGCGTGTCCGGCTGCCCGGCCTGGAACCGGCCTCCCTCGCGGCTTGGGCCGGCCACGGGCCAGACCGTTCGGCCACTGCCCCGGCCTGGACACCCGGCCCAGGCTCGTTTTGGGCCGGCCAAAGGCCGGTTCGTTCGGCCACATGCCCGGCCTTTCTCCCGGCCTGGCCGGCCTGAGGCCGGCCTGTCTGGGAAAAACTGTTTCCCTTTTTGAAATCCAAATAAATTGGAAACTTTAATATCTTTTCAAATAATGTTCCAAAAATTGCAAGTTAAATATGAAATTTCTCAGAAAAACTTTTCCTATCTTTTGGTAACATTGCCATGCCCTTTTGAATAAATAAATTTGCCTTTAATTAAGAAATCCTAAAATGGGTTAAATAATACCCAAATTGGGAAAAATCATAACTTATTAAATATTTATCCAAAAATTATGAATTAAATATCAATGTGATCAACATGTCAAATGCTATCAAACCATGTGCTTATCACATCATGATCACAAATTCTTATTTGATGTTATTCCTAATTTGATTAAATGAATTAAATTCAAGTATTTAATTTAATTCGCTATTTATTCATCGGTGCTCCGAAAATTACAAATAAAATACCAAAATGATCGGAATGAAAAACCCTACCCATTCATGTCATGTTCATGCATAGTGAGCCACTTTTCTAATAACTTAATAATTTATAAAGAATGTGGTCACTAAGATAAATATGGGGTTGTTTCCAAATAATTGCACCAAATATTTGGCTCCCCATTTAATTTTAGCTGTTCTTTTTATATAATGATATCCTTGCATGAAATTGACATGTCATCATGTGTTTGAGCATTGCACCTTGTTTTCGTGTGATTTATGTGTTCTTTGTATTTCTTTTGGGTATCGATAGATTCCGGAGTCGAGGTTAACGATACCTACCCCGACGAGCAGTACTACGCGCCCCGGCAACAAGGCAAGAGATAACCTAACCTTCTTGGCATACTAGCATCCTACGATTTATCAAATTATTTTATCCACCATAATATTGCATGCGGTTCAAATGTCATCTTTGATCAAGACATAGAGTATCCTATGAATGCATGTTTTTCCCCGAGCCAATCACATGTATCCCTACCTATGAACCTTAGTATTGATGTGTTGGCCGGAGACAAGAATATAATTGTTGTACTTATATGCTTAGCTATGCTTAGCCATGCTTAGTATAATTCTAGTAAGGTCCATTGTTTAATTCCATAATTCTTGATGTTGATGGAATGATTCGGACTTGGTGGATATGTGGGGTGCTTAATTAAAATGCTAAGAAAGGCTTGGGTGAGTTGCCATCGGGGATGGTGCTTTGCCTCACTCTTGCCCCTAGGTGCGAGTTCTTTACCTCTTGAACCAAGACTGAGCGTGCTTCCAAAGGTGGGGACATATGGAATCCCCTTTGACCAAATAATTTGTGAGGGGCTTGTCAAGGGTCCTCTAGTTTGCTATTTCCATTTGCGCGTGAGTGTGTGGGTGGAAAAGGAACGAGGATGGTGGTGTTTAGGATGTGGCCGCGGGGCAGGGCGTTGGAGGCGCTGAACCTGTCCTTCCGCACACTGATGGTCCTTGAGTAAGCCTCATGCAATGTAAAGGTCTAACCGCGCCCACTCGCCGGCCTTCCCCGGAAGAGGGCCAATCAGGTGAGCCGGACGGTACCGATGGGTAAATTAGTACACCCCTGCAGGGTTTTAAATATTTTCGAAAATCCGTGTCTGCGGTTATGGACAACTTGGGAATAGATGATAAGATCATAGAGAACCTTAACCTAATTGATATGGCAGCTAAAGGTTGCATTAATCAACGTGTGATAAAGGTTCATTTCCTCGAGGGTGATTCGAGGGGGTGCCTTGGTGGAGATGAGTGGGTTTTGGCTACAAGTAGGTTCACCGAGAACCGAAGATGAAATGATACCCTCTTATCCCCTTTATAAAAACTATTCTGAGTAGACGAATGCCATGTGTCAATTATGTTCCGGTTTATGAAAATTAGCTTTATGCAAAAAGGAATACATATATAGCCTTAGAGCCTCCGTCAATCATTGGGTCTATATCGCCCTACTAAACTTGCGAGTACATCGTACTCAGTCTCTCTTTGCTGCCTTTATATTTGTATTTCAGAGGAGGACGACACCGAGCAGCTAGGTGGGTTCTTCGTGGACATCGACTACTAGTCCGGGGTTCCCAGGTGGCAGCTTGGGACCATGGAGCAAGCTGGCTGGGTTTATTTATGTGTAGGCCTCTTAGGCCCTATATTTGGATCTTGTTGTGCTAGACAACACTACTTTGCTTCCGCTTGTTGAATTGATGGTCTGTGACCTTTTGATGTGTAATATTTGTATCTTTCTCATATATGAGTTGCTATATGAGTTTTGTGTCGTAGAGTCTGCAATGTGCCAGTTTGTTCCACAAGTCTCGGTCTCTTTACTATGCATAGAAGCGATGTCTGAGCTTATGGCATGATCGAGGTGTTGTGTGTCGATGATCCATTCCGAGCACACCTGCCAATGAGTTTTGGCCTGGGATTGGTAAACCCAGTAACCCACGGTTGTGTAGCATGACCGGTTACACAACGTTCCACTGTAAAGTTCGGGGGTCCGGGCGCTACACTTGCCTTGATAGTTGTTCAGGTTGTTGCAGCACTCACAGCACTCCTGGCACTCTTCACAATCTAAACAAGCAATTTGCATACAATCAATACACAAACAAAATGACAATACAATGAAACATGCATGCAAGATGATTTGCTAAGCCAACACAAATCAAAGTTAACAATTAATAAAGTCATTACTTTCTGTTAATTACTATATGCATGATGCTCATGATTCATATTTTAAGTGGTTTTAATAATTTAAAACAATTACTATAGTCAAAATGCCACTATTTGAGTTTTTACAAAACATTAACAATGCATGATGCAAAAGTGCAAACTAAAAATACTACTGGACAGAGGACACTAAAAGACACACTTTTGCAGAAGAAATCAATTTAAAATAATGTATGGATTTAAAGATATGCCAAAATTACTCAAATCTCTCATTTGAAATTTGAATAATTTCAAATAGGCAAAACAGAGAACTAACAGTTCTAAAATATTCTACAGGTCAAGAGGTTTTCAAAAAAATAAAGTTTGTTAAATTTGGCCGAGCCAATAAAAAGTTATGATGGTTTGAAGTTATAGGGTCTTTTCTGCAAAACAGCCTTTAAAAAAATCAATCCGGGAAAATCCCAGAAAATGGGCTGGCTCAGCTCGAGCTCGGCTCGGCTTAGGCCACGGCTTGGCTCTGGTCGGCTTGATCTAACCCAGACCGTTGGTTTTAGATCGGACGGTCGAGAAAGAATACGTCCGCGATGGCCGCGGTGCTCACCGGAAGATGACGACGACGGCTCGGGCGGTGGTCCTCGGTGGCGTTCCGGCGGTGATCCGGCTTGGGGAAGATGTCCAACCGGTGGAGAAGGTCACTGCGGTGTCGAAGATGTCTTCGGTAGCGGCTTTCGTGGCTTCAATCAACGACGGCGGCGACTTTTCGAGCTCCGGCTCAGGCGGCGTTCCGGCGACGAGCACGAGCTCCCTGGTTCACCGTTTCCAAAAATAAAAAGTCAAGGCGGTGATAAAATGATAGGGACACTGGATAGACAAGGTGATAGAGGCTCGGGTGGTCCGAGGCGACGACATCAACCTTCGAAGCCCGTCAATGGCGACGGCGGCGGTAGATTGGTTTGAGCTCGAAGATAGGGCAGCCTGGCGGCGGAAATTTGGGGATTTTTGGGTGATATGGAGTGCGGGGTTGTTGTCTATTTATCACAGAAGTTTGGTAGCAAACGGAGAAGAAATCGGAGCGGATCGAGCGATTTTTCGGAAGCAGTTTCGGTACACGAACGAACTGTGTTCGTTCTGGAATCCGTCCCGAGCTGGACGACGCTGGTGCTGGGCCGGTCGGGTCCTGCTGGGCCGAGCTGGCTGCTGCCGGTCGCTGGCTAGCTGGCTAGCTAGCAGCTGGGCCTGGCTCGCTCCTGGCCATGGCTGGCTGTTGGCCGGTCGCTGGCTAGCTAGCTGGCAGCTGGGCCTGGCCAGTCCAATTCTTTTTTTTTTCCTTTAGAAATTCAAAACTGAACCAAAACATTTCAGAAAAATTCAGCAAAATACTTTTTGGAAAGCTTATTCAAAATACAATATTATGGCACTATCTTTGCCAACAAATAAAATTAAATTATTTAAAATATTGACTAGGGTTACTTTGCACCCTCTATGTCAATTAATAAAATAGTATATTTTTAATTTTGAAATCTTTTACTATTTCAAGCAAATTAAATGCAACAAACACATGATGCTTATGAATGCCATGCATGATTTTGAGTTTTGAAACTTAACCAACAAAAAGTGTTTGATCCCTCTGAATTTTCAAAATTTTGAAAATCTTGGGATGTTACAGTCAGTTTGTTTTTACTTTCAGTTTGTTTGTGTTTAGTTTTCTGGTCCTTGCAATAATTTGGATCCATGCATGCTCGTCTCCCATCTTGGTGTATGGGGGAGCATCAAGTGAATCTTCACTGAAGCGCAATCGAGGAAGGTGATGCGTCTTGAGGAGGTGAAGATCGTCTTCATCGACCTCAAGTGGATTAATGCGCAAGGCAAAGGTATGATCTTGATTGATGGGGTCGCAGCATAGAAAACAAAAAATTTCCTACGCAGCAAGCGGAATAAACCCCAAGGATCTAGATCTACTAGATGGAGGTAGCGAAGATGAGATCCAATCTCTTACCCTTGAAGATCAACAAACGCGTTTTGTCGGTGCAGGGGTTGGCTAGTCGATCCCCGCAACTAGACTCATCTAGTCGCGAGGAGATGTATTTCCTCGAAGTCCAATCCGACGAGGTGCCACAAGGGGCAGCACCTCCGCGGTATCCACACGTACGGCTCGATGTAGATCTCCGCCTTCTTGATCCCGCAAGCAAGATGGAGATGGCTAGATAGATCTCGGCACCACGACGGTTGTGGTGGCGTTGATGATGTTGATCTCCACGAGCATGGCTACGCCTAGCCAAGCACGAGGAGGGAGAGGACCATGGCGCAGCAACCCTAGCAAGGAGAGGTGGTGCGGCAAGGTGGAGGTGGAGGAGCATGGCGCGGCAGCCCTTCGGGGAAAGGTGGCGCGGCAAGAGGGAGAGGTGCGGCCAAGGGAGGGGGGTGGCGGCTAGGGCAGGAGGGAGCATCCAGGGGTGCGGCAGCCCTCCCCCAGCCCCTCCTTATATAGGTGGCCAGGGGGGCTGCGCCCCTTTCCCTCTTAGGGCCGGCGGCAAGGGGGAGGCTTGGCCCCCAAGCCAAGCCTAGGGTTTCGGCCGGCCCCCCCCCCCCTTCTAGAAGCTTGGCCCGAGTGGGCCATTGAGGGTGTGGTGCGGCTGGCCCATTAGGCCAGCCCACTACCCCTTCATGCCTTGTGGGCCCCATACTCCTATGGGCCCCACTTCTAGACCCCTCTAGAACCTTCTAGAACTTTCCGGTACTTTACCGATAAATTCCCGAACCTTTCTAAACCTCCGGAAACCACTTTCCTTATATGAATCTTATTCTCCGGACCACTCCGGAACTCCTCGTGACGTCCGGGATCCCATCCGAGACTCTGAATCATCATTCGTTCATACCATCAATTATCTCATCGCTAACCCTAGCTACATCGGAGCGTTAAGTGTGTGACCCTACGGGTTCGAGAACATGCAGACATGATCATATCAATAATCAATAGCGGGACCAGGATGCCCATATTGACTCCTACATATTCAACGAAGTTCTTTATCGATTGAACCACGATGCCGGAGATTCTTAATCTCATATACGATTCCCTTTGTCTCACCGATATTTAATTTGCCCGAGATTTGATCGTCGATATCTCCATATCTAGTTCTATCTCGTTACCTGGCAAATTCTCTTTACTCGTCCATAATATAGGATCTCCGTGATTAACACTTAATCACATGGTTGCAACCTTTCTGATGCTATATTACCGAGAGGGCCCAGAGATATCTTTTCCGTCACAAGGAAGGACAAATCCCAGTCTTGATTTATGTCACCCAACAAATACCATCGGAGATACCTGAAAGCCACCTTTATAATCACCCAGTTACGAAGTGACGTTTGATGTCCACAAAGTATTCCTCCGGTAAACGGGAGTGACATAACCTCATGGTCTAAGGAAACTATACTTGGCATACTAAAAGTGTTGGCAATGAAACTTGTGTGACACGATCAATTGCAACTCTTTATTATCGGGTCTTGTCCATCATATCATTACTCCTAATGATATGACTCCGTTATCAAGTGACTGTAACAAGTCCATGGTTAGGAAACTCTAACCATCTCTTGACTAACGAACTAGTCCGGTAGAGTCTTACTAGGGACACCTGGTGTTTATATTCCACACATGTATTATGTTTCCGGTTAATACAATTATAGCATGGATAATAAACTATTATCATAAACATGAATATGCTAATAAACCATTTTATTATTGCCTCTAGGGCATATTCCCAACATTGATAGGGTTTCTATTTTACCGGTCTCATGTTGTTTAGTGAGAGACCGGATTATTGGATAGGTAACCGTACTATCAAGAGGGGCTCTCGACCGAATATCGTGACCGTATCATCGTAGAGAGCACAAACCTTTGCATCCATGCAATCATATTTATTGGTTCTTATTTGTCTCGAATCGTGGTGTGGCCTTGGTGCTTGTCGTGCTTGTCATGACAAAGCCAAGTCCACCAAAAACGGTTTTCTTATGCATCTTCTATTGCGGTTTCGGTTTTGGAGATTTTGCCGGTTTATCCGAGCGGAAGATTTCTCTCTTCCATTTCTTTGCAAAATCTCCATTGCTTGTTTGCCATTTCAAAGGTAGCTTTTGTCGTCCTCTTTCCAACAAAATTGGTTTTATTTCATTCGGACGTCAATTGCAAAAGTTCCGGCATTTTCGGTTTGCGAAAAAGAGTTTTTAACTTTCCCCATTTGGTTTTATGATATTTTCTTGGACTATGATTTTTCTATGCATAATATTGTTGTGCTTGTTGTGACGATTCCAACAAGTCCAAGATTATCGAAAACGGAGTTCGTGGGTGAAAGTTATTGCATTTCCGATTTGCAAATGGGAGCTTTTACCTTTTCCCATTTATCTTTATATTATATTCTTGGACTATGATGTTTCTCTGCATATTCTTGTTGTGCTCGTTGTGACGATTCCAATGAGTCCAAGTTTATCGAAAACGGAGTTCGTATGCGAAAGATATTGCAATTCTATCTCGGAGCTTTTTTCAAAACAGAATTTGAAAAAAAAACAGAGCGGCCAGCCAGGCCGGGACCGAGGCCGGCCTCAGGCCGGCCCGTTCGGGCACCGCCCCGGCCCACTCGCTCCGGCTGACCGGCCCCAGGCCGGGATGAGGCCGGCGCCCTCTGTTGCCTTCCCGGCCCGGCAACATCTCCGGCCGGCCCAAGGCCGGGGAGCAGGCCGGGCTGCCTGGTTTCGCTGCGCTGTCCTGTTTTCTTCGATCTACTCGTTTCCCGGCCAGGCCGGGCCGCCTGGGCAGATTTTTTCCATCTTTGTCCCACTAAATCTCCTCCAACGGCTCCTTTTTGGAGCCACCTATAAAAGGGTTTTCTTCCCCATTTTTCTAATAGATCTCATCCCTAGCTCTCTCTCCTCCATTGCTAACATTTTGAGAGCTCGATTCCCTCTAATCCCTCCGATGATTCTTGCCCAAATTTAGGGAAACAAGAGAGGAGATCTAGATCCATCTCTCCACCAATCAAAATCTCCTCTAAGTGAGGGGAACTTGGGGGATCTAGATTTTGGATTTCTTGGTGTTTCTCCTCCGTTATTCCTCCTAAATCCCTCCGTAACATTAGTTGCTTCGGTTGGATTTTGGGGAGAATAATTTGACCACTTGGTGTGTTCTTGCCCTTTTGCATTTGTTGCATCGGGGTGTGCTCCCCACGGTGATTCGTAGGATTGACGGTTGGGAGCTTGTTACTCTTGGGTCATTGGACCCTAGACGGTGGTGGTGCCGTGAAGACTTCGTCTTGTGAAGCTTTGGCACGTTGGGAGCCCCCAATTGAGTTGTGGGTGTGTGCCCCAAAGTTGTAAGGGCTCCGGAATCCGCCCCGAAGGATTCTGATAGTGGAAGGTGAACCAAACCTTTGGGTGCGGTTCATCGGAGAATAGGGTGAGGCCTTTGTGGCATCTTGAGTAGGCCTTTTGTGCCGAGCTCACACCCCTCCAACGAGACGTACTCCCTTAACAAGGAGGAACTCGGGAATAAATCTTCGTCTCCGTGTGCCTCGGTTATTTCTTTACCCGTGCTTTTACTTATGCAAATTTACATTGTGATAGCCATCGTGCTTGAAGTCTATATATTGCTATCACCTTGTTGTCATATTGCTTAGCATAAGTTGTTGGTGCACTTAGGCAAACCTAGTATATTAGGTTGTTGGCTTGTTAATTTAAACACCTAGTTTTATTTCGCAATTATCAAGCCCCTAAATAGAAAAAGTTTTAATCGCCTATTCACCCCCCCTCTAGGCGACATCTCGGGCATAGTTGTTCTTTCAATTGGTATCAGAGCCTCGTCTCTCTTGTTTGGCTTTACCGCCTAGAGAGTAAAGATGTCGTCTAGGGATTTAGTGCACAATTCCTTGTTTAGATTTAATGGCACAAATTTTAATGTTTGGAAAACTCATATGCTTAATCACTTACGGGTCTTGGACCCCAATATAGAGCGTATCTTAGATATAAGTTTTTCTCCTCCAAAGGACTACGCAAGTACGACTTTAGAGGATGAGAAAAACTTATATCTAGATGCTCTAGCATCTAACGAGTTTTGCAAGTTTGTGAGTGTAGTTGTGCTTGAGTCAATCATGCCTTTCCGGAACGCTCATGAGCTATGGACCAAGCTTCAAGATAAATATGGAGTGTCCAACTCTATCGAGGATGCTCTTGAGGAAGAGCATGAGACTCGTGCTTCTCTTGAGGAGAAACTAGATTCTATCGAGGAGTCTCACAATGAAACAATTGCTAAAATCATTAAAGAACGTGACCATGCCATTGCTAAATATAAGGTCACGAAAAATGAAAATGCTAAATTAAATGAAGAGCTTGCTAAGATTTCTTCTTCTATTCCTATTGTAAATGATGCTTGTGCTACTAACTCCAATTCTTGTGAAGCATCTACTTTGAAGGAGAATGTTGAGCTAAGGGCTCAACTTGAGTTGCTAACTAGCAAGTATAGGGAGTTGGAAGAAAATCATAAAAAGCTATCTAGCTCCAATGATGATCTTCTAGCATCCTATGCGTGTCTTAAGTTAGCTCATGAGGCCATCACTACAAAGGTAACATCAAGTGAGCCTCATGTGGATATTAGCACAACCTTAATTAACAATGCTATATTGTCATGTGCTAGTCCTAGTAGTTCATCCACTAAGAATGTTGGTACATCATGTGATGAATTACTTGCTTTGCCTTGTTGCTCTAACAATGATGCATCTACCTCCTCTAGTACTTGTGTTGTCACTAACCATGTAGAGAAAAGAGGAGAGCTCAAGGCCCAAGCCAATTCTATGAAGAAAGGCTTGGAAAAGCGTCATGAAGGGAAGCGTGCACTTGACAACATGTTGAGTGTGCAACAATCCCCCAATGACAAGAGTGGACTTGGATTCAACTCCAACAACAAGAACAAGTCCAAGGTTGAGAAGAAGAATAAGGGCCAAGTTCAAGTCAAGAATCCGGCCAAGATCACTTGCTTCAAGTGCAAGGTTGAAGGGCATCACGTCCGGGATTGCCCAATGAAGAAGAAGCCTCTTAGTGAGAAGCAACTAGGGAAGCGGCCTCTTGTTCAAACTCGTGCTCAACCACGTGTTGAACAAAGGCCACCTCCTAAGAAGACTCAAGTTATTGATCCTCAAGTTGAGGAGCCTATTAAGAAGAAGAAGAGTCGGTGTTGCTACCTTTGCCGTGGCAAATGTCATTTTGCTTCTTCATGCACTAACGGTACCCCATCCAACCCTATCATAATTGATGATGTTTATTCTCTTGGGAAGGATAGAATTGGCAATGTGTTTGCCAAATATGTGGGAGCTCAAAGTGTTGTCAAGAAAAGCACCATTTGGGTTCCCAAACCTATTGTGACTAACCTCTTAGGACCCAACTTGGTTGGGGACCAACAAGCCTCAACTTGATCAATAGGTGTTGTGGAGGACATTGGTGACTTGGCTACTTTTGAAGAATTGAGGGATCTTCATGGTTTATTTCTCAAGCCAAGTCAATTGGAATATATTGCTCTATCTCATATCCAATGCTTCCTCCTTGCGGTAACTTGTATTTAACTCATATATACATTGAAAGTTGCTTGCTCCCTTGCATGTGTTAGTTTTTGTTCCTAGCATGTGATTGTATATGATATGCTACTTTCCTACTTGTCTTGTTATTCAAGGTTGTGTATGATAGTTGTATATCATGTATGTGTAATTTGTGTGTTGAGCTTTATTGAATCTTGTGTGGATTTCTTTTGGCTCTTTGAGATATTAATGGATTATCCCATTTTGGGGGAGTGATGTGCTTTGTGCACCTCACAAACCTAAAAATGTGTATACATGAGGCACACCACCTAGTCTTGATATTTTAATATTATCTAGCTACTATGTGGTATGTCATACTCATGAGAAATTCAAATTCTATAATGTCCATTAATTTCTCTAGTTGGTTTATTTGCCTCTTGGTTAAAAATAAAATGAATCATCACATTATGGGAGAGTAATAAGCTATGTGCATATTACAATCCCATAAACATGTGAACATTTGAGGTTTGCCACTTAGATTTGATATTATAAATTACCTTTCCTATGTGGCATGTTTGCTCGAACAATTCCAATTTACTTTTCGTTATCTTTTGGCTCTTGCTTGTGTGAGTTTGCTTGGTGTGGTTTTTCTCTAATATGCATTTCCATATACTATGTGAGAAACCATTTGTTTCCTTTTATTCTAACCATGGCTTTGCCGGTTGGTTCGAATAATTGAAACTACCAACAAACCTTTTTTTAAAAATGGTGTTTTAATTTCTATCTTTTGCCATTTGCTAGTTTGTGGTGAAGTTGGTCTTGTACATCATTCCTTTATACCACCGAGAAATATCTCTATACTCCTTGTCCATGACAAGTGACACTAGTAATTGTGGTGGATTTTGTAGACCATCTTCACATTGGCTCTTGCGTTAATTTGCTTCATCTATTGCCTTCCTTGTCTTTTGAATGGATCCTATTTTTCAATTGGTAGTGTTTAGTGTTGTAAATAAAATATGGAGAGTAATGATCCCTTGTGCATGCATTTTGTATTCAAATGCAAATATCAAAGATAATGCGTGCATATTGGGGGAGCATCCCTTTTTATTTAGAACACTAACCTATCTATCAATCTTTTGATCCTTTCAATTGGCATTTGGTTCTTTATCTTGTGTTGGTACCTTCAATTGGTATTAGTTGGAATTTAATATCTCCTTCATAGATATTTGTTCCAATTAATATTTATCGTGGGAGTCTTGATACATTTTGTCTCATTGTACTTTACTTGATTTCGGTCAAGTATCACCCTCTTATTGGTATCTTTTCTCCTAGTTGATATTTTTGTTTTAATTGGTATCTTATCTTCAATTGGTGTCTTATCGATCATTTGTTGTGTTGATTTGATTCCTTTTGATATCACACTTCATGTGTTGATGTGTTTTGGAATCAATCATTTGTTGATTTGATTTTTCCTCAATCATGTGTTGATTTGGAGTTTGATATAATTTGGACAACCTTTTGTGTCACACTCTTGTGTGCTCTCTTCTTGGTTTACTTGGTGTTTTTGTCCAAATTGTATCTCGTTTGGATCTTGAAAGGCTTTGTATGTATATCCTTTAACATATAAATTATATGGCATGCTAGTCCTTTTAGTTCCAATATATAGGGGATACTCCACCGAATCCTAAATCGGCTAAGATGTGCATGAAATTCAATTTCATATCTATATGCACATATTTATGTGGAGTGTTTCCTATATATTGTAGTTGATCTAACTTCTATGGGACCCAATGAGTTTGGGAACCATTTTGTACTCTAATTGTGTTTTAGGTACAATGGAGATGCATTGGATGCTTGTCTCATTCATAAGGAAGGTTTTCTCACCATGTGATTGTCGGAGTCAAGCCTTGATGATAGTCAAATTTCTCGTCTTCTTCATCACCAATGCCATCTCAGTAACAAGTATCTATCCCATGCATACTTTTTAGTATCCAACCTTGTGTAGGTTGCCTCTTGTTATGAAAAGCTTTTATATGCAATTGTTGTGGTTTTGGCCTTTTTCCTTCACTTAATATATCTTTGTGATATGTGTGATGAATTTGCAAAAACCTCTTCTTCAATTCATATTTATTTCCTTGTGATACTTGTTGCCTAACTCAAAGCATCTCCACTATCTCTTGTTCCCTTAGTGATATGTGTGATGCATTTGATATATTTGAAGTTCATTTATATACAATGAGATAAATTTGAGCTATGTGCTATGCTTTTATGCAATAATCTCGTTTCTATATTTATGACTTCCTTTTGGATACCTTGTTCTCTTTTTCCCGAACCATTTGTATGTATATGTTTCTTTGCAGATGTATATCTTTGTGGTTTGTCTAATTAGAAACCTATACATATGAGAGAGGTCACCTTTTAGTCGGTATCCTATTCCTTTTGAGCCACCTTGTGTTTCATCTATAATTCTTTGGTGGCTCCAAATTTGCCTCATGAGTGCTTGTCTTAGTGTTTATTGGTATCTTTACACACTCATGTATTTGTTGGATCTTTTACCTCATGCTTACCTTGGTGAGCATGTTGAATTTTATTGGCTAATTGATCTCACTAGCTTTTGGCATTTTCAATTGGTTTTAGTTTCCAATTGGTATCCCCAAGCTTGTGAACATATTTCTCTAAAATATCCTTTTATCTCGGTTGGGCCTGTCTTATGTTGATTTTTGAAAATTGGTATCTTCTTATGGCTCAACCACATCTTTGGTGCAAGTGCTATGATTTGCTTTTGCATTATGCACTCTTGCACTTGTTGCGGGTTCTAGATGATTTTGGGGGAGCAAGGATGCCATTTTTGTGCACTCCTAAATTGTGCATGAAAATTGGGGAGCTTCTCCGGTTTTTATTTAGAACTCTCGCTTTGGATTTTCGATTCCTTTTATCCTTTGTGGAGATGTTTAAAATGATTTCATCTTTTTGCAATCTTTTGATCCCCAATATAATTTGATTTCCTCCAAGCTTTGAAAGATATTGCAATTCTATCTCGGAGCTTTTTTCAAAATAGAATTTGGGAAAAAAAAAACAGAGCGGCCAGCCAGGCCGGGACCGAGGCCGGCCTCAGGCCGGCCCGTTCGGGCACCGCCCCGGCCCACTCGCTCCGGCTGACCGGCCCCAGGCCGGGATGAGGCCGGCGCCCTCTGTTGCCTTCCCGGCCCGGCAACATCTCCGGCCGGCCCAAGGCCGGGGAGCAGGCCGGGCTGCCTGGTTTCGCTGCGCTGTCCTGTTTTCTTCGATCTACTCGTTTCCCGGCCAGGCCGGCGTGCTGGCCGGCCCCAGGCCGGGCCGCCTGGGCAGATTTTTTTCATCTTTGTCCCACTAAATCTCCTCCAACGGCTCCTTTTTGGAGCCACCTATAAAAGGGTTTTCTTCCCCATTTTTCTAATAGATCTCATCCCTTGCTCTCTCTCCTCCATTGCCAACATTTTGAGAGCTCGATTCCCTCTAATCCCTCCGATGATTCTTGCCCAAATTTAGGGAAACAAGAGAGGAGATCTAGATCCATCTCTCCACCAATCAAAATCTCCTCTAAGTGAGGGGAACTTGTGGGATCTAGATTTTGGAGTTCTTGGTGTTTCTCCTCCGTTCTTCCTCCTAAATCCCTCCGTAGCATTAGTTGCTTCGGTTGGATTTTGGGGAGAAGAATTTGACCACTTGGTGTGTTCTTGCCCTTTTGCATTTGTTGCATCGGGGTGTGCTCCCCACGGTGATTCGTGGGATTGACGGTTGGGAGCTTGTTACTCTTGGGTCATTGGACCCTAGACGGTGGTGGTGCCGTGAAGACTTCGGCTTGTGAAGCTTCGGCACGTTGGGAGCCCCCAATTGAGTTGTGGGTGTGTGCCCCAAAGTTGTAAGGGCTCCGGAATCCGCCCCGAAGGATTCTGATAGTGGAAGGTGAACCAAACCTTTGGGTGCGGTTCATCGGAGAATAGGGTGAGGCCTTTGTGGCATCTTGAGTAGGCCTTTTGTGGTGAGCTCACACCCCTCCAACGAGACGTACTCCCTTAACAAGGAGGAACTCGGGAATAAATCTTCGTCTCCGTGTGCCTCGGTTATTTCTTTACCCGTGCTTTTACTTATGCAAATTTACATTGTGATAGCCATCGTGCTTGAAGTCTATATATTGCTATCACCTTGTTGTCATATTGCTTAGCATAAGTTGTTGGTGCACTTAGGCAAACCTAGTATATTAGGTTGTTGGCTTGTTAATTTAAACACCTAGTTTTATTCCGCAATTATCAAGCCCCTAAATAGAAAAAGTTTTAATCACCTATTCACCCCCCCCCCTCTAGGCGACATCTCGGGCATAGTTGTTCTTTCAGTTTGGGAGAGAGACACGCTCCGCTTTTTCATTATACACTCCTGTTCTTCACTTATATGTGTTGAGTGTTTAGTCTTTGTTATTTATGCTTTTAACTCTTGTTTTCAAGCATCTCTTGTTCAGAGCTGTTAGCTTTTGTAGTTAGAAAGTATTGCTCTTATTGCTTCACCCTTTTAGTTTTGTTTCAAATAAGTTGATTGGTGTTTGGTTAAGTAGAAATTATCATGTCGGAAGTGTAAAAAGTGCTGCTTAATCTTGTAGATCCTTGTCTTGAATCTTTGGTACTTGTCAATTGTTTAGAGTTATGAAGTAGATTAATGCTTAAACTTGTGGATCATCTAGTAATAATAGATTAGTAAAGAACTACCGTAAGGCTTTAAAATTGTGGTGCTTGTCCTGCTTGGTAGCTCTCAAAGTCTAGGTATTCTTTTTGCAAAGAGTTGGTTTGGCTAACAAGGTAGACGGTGTGAAGTCCAGTGGTTATGCATGATGTATATCTGTAGTCATTCATTGAACCAAGTTGATGTTATGTGTTTGCTTGATATCCTGCTAAGCCAAAATTCCATACTGAGAGGGAATACTTCTCGTGCATCCAACTCCCTGAGCCAAATATCTTTGCCATTTGTGTCCACCATACCTACCTAAATGTGGTATTTCCCTACCACTCTAAGTAAAATTTTCATGTGCTATCTTTAAAATATTCAAAATTTTCCTTTTTGTTTCCCTGTTTTTAAGCTCATGAGGAAGCAGTAAGAAGTTGGTTATAACCTGTGACAAGCAAGGTCATTTCCCCCTTTCACCTGGTGTTGATTGTTCACGTCCTCACTTGAATTAACCCGAGAGTGGCTTAAGCAAAATATAAATATAACTCACCATTCTCCTCCGCACAATGAAAATCTGAGAAATCAGCTCAACATTGGTTAGTGGTGTAACCAAGGAGAAAGAGGAATGTACGTTCCTCTAAAACCAACCGATCTCACAAGTCTAAAAGCCTTGCTTGGAATGGGGGACTAGCTAGTTTCTTTGCTGTGAAGTCGTTGACGAAAGCATGCATGTCTCAAAACTGTTTTACCTTCTATCAAAAAAATAAAAAGCTCTAGCACATGATTAATCCCTGCTTCCCTCTGCGAAGGGCCTTTCTTTTACTTTTACGTTGAGTCAGTCTTCCTCTTCCTTCTTAACTCCTCAAGCAATCACTTGGTGTCAACTTTGGTTCATATTTTACTTCATGTTATCTTTGTGTCTAACTGCAAAAACTTTGTATTGACCTTATCTTGAGATAAACAAGTTGCAAGTTCAAGCTATTTGCTGAAAACTTAAATCTTCCTTTGGGTTGGCCAAATTCCTTTATTGAACTAATATTGCTTTGAGAGATATCAATCATTGTCAAGTGTTATGCTTTTATATCTCCAAAGTGTTCTTTTCTAGTTAATTCTTGCTTAGATGTTACACCTGGTTAATCATTGTTTGTTTCATTCAATGAACCTTTGGTTTGGATCAATGCATTGAGTTCATATGCTTTACATGATTATATGATCAAGATTTTGATTGGTAGCATATTGAAAGGACAAACGATGTCGCCTAGAGGGGGGATGAATAGGCGATTTAAAACTTTTACGATTAGGCTTGATAAATGCAGAATAAAACTAACGTTTTATTTATCAAGCAACAAAACCTAATAAACTAGGTTCACCTATGTGCACCAACAACTTATGCTAAGCAATATAACAACAATGTGATAGCAATATATATGATATCAAGCACAACGGCTATCACAATGTAAAGTACATAAGTAAAGAGCTCGGGTATAGAGATAACCGAGACACGCGGAGATGAAGATGTATTCCCGAGTTCCTCCTTGTTAAGAGAGTACGTCTCGTTGGAGGGGTGTGAGCTCGCCACAAAGGCCTACTCAAGACGCCACAAAAGGCCTCACCCTATTCTCCGATGAGCCTCACCCCAAGGGTTAGGTTCACCTTCCACTATCGGAATCCTTCAAGGCGGAATCCAGAGCGTTTACAATGATCTTGGGGCACACACCCACAACTCAATCGGGGGATCCCAAACCTTGCCCAAAGCTTCACAACTCGAATCCTTCGCGACACCACCAACCGTCTAGGGTACACAATGCACCCAAGAGGCACAAGCTCTTAGGAACACAATGCACCCAAGAGTAACAAGCTTCTCGAACTTTAATCTCACGTATCACCATGGAGAGCACAAACCGATGCACCAAATGCAATGGCAAGAACACACTAAGTGGTCAAGTCCTTCTCTCCGAAATCCAACCAAAGCAACTAATGCTATGGAGGGATTTAAGAGGAAGAACAAAGGAGAAACACAAAGAAACTCCAAGATCTAGATCCAAAGGGTTCCCCTCACTTAGAGGAGATATGGATTGGTGGAAATGTAGATCTAGATCTCCTCTCTCTTTTCCCTATAAAAGGAGGCAAGAATCATGGAGGGATGGAGAGGAAGCAAGCTCTCAAAAGGTCAACAAAGGGGAGAGAGAGTGCCAAAGGTTGTGGAACCATTGGGGAAGAAGTCCCCTTAAATAGGTCAACCAAATATCCAACCATCATGCCTAGAAACGTGCCAGGCGGTACTACCGGACTTTTTACCGGTACTACCACCCAAAAACAGAAGCTAGAGTCCATAAGCGGGAGTAGGGGCGGTACTACCGCCCTTTGAAAAACTGTCGGAGCACCGATACCAAAACGAGCATAACTTTTACTTGCGGACTACGTTTTCGATGATCTTGGGCTCATTGGAATTGTAACAACGAGCTTTACAAGAATATACAAAGAAACATTGTAGTCCCACAAGGTAGGATAAAACCAAATGGGGAAAGGTAAAGCCTCTCTATAGAAGACGAACTGAGAAAACCATCAATTTAAAAAAACACAATAGAAGATGCAAACGAACTCCGTTTTCAATGCACTTGGGCTCGTTGGAATCACAACAATGAGCTCTATAAGACTATGCAGAGAAACATCATACTGCAATAAGGGAGGATCCAACCAAATGGGGAAAAGATAGACCTCTCTTTTGTAAACCGGAAACACCATAGTTTTGCAAATGAAGTCCGAAAGAGGTGAAACCAATTTTGTTGGAAAGAGGACGAAACGAGCTTACCCTACATAATATGAAAACAAGCAAGGTATATTTTCCAAACAATTGTAATAGTCAAACTTTCCACATGGAAGAACCGGCAAAATCTCGAACACCGAAAACGCAATAGAAGACGCATACGAAAACCGTTTTCGGTGAACTTGGCCTTGTCATGACAAGCACGACAAGCCCCAAGACCACACAACGATAAGAGTCAAATAAGAACCAATAAAGATGATGCCAATGATGCAAAGATTTGAGCTCTCTATGATGATACGATCAAGATACTCGCTCGAGAGCCCCTCTTGATAGAACGGTTATCTATCCTATAACCTGGTCTCTCAACTAACATCATGAGACCGGTAAAATAGAAAACCTATCAAGATCATACCTTTGCCTTGCGCATAATCCACTTAAGGTTGATGATGACGATCTTCATCTTTTCAAGATGGACCACCTTTCTTGATTGCACTTTGCTTGGTGAATACTCACATGTTGCTCCCCCATACACCAATATGGGAGAAGCACTCTTCAGCATATCTTCACTTGGACTTGAGTGTTGATCAACCCGCACTTAGCCTTGATCAACATAAACTCTTCTTCCCTTAGCCTTGACTCCAACAAATGGGATCAAGCAATGCATATGGACACATCTACAAGTAGCTCAATACAAACATTAGTCCATAGAGATTGTCATTAATTACCAAAACCACACATGGGGCAACCATGCACTTTCACATGTCACTTCAAAAATTATTTTGTTATCACTTACCAACTCGAGGACGAGGAGGAGTTAAGCTTGGGGATGCTTATACGTCTCCGACGTATCTATAATTTTTGATGTTCCATTCTTTATTATATATCAGTGCCACATGTTTTTATAATGTTTTTATATCATTTTGGCAAGATTTATGGAACTAACCTATTAATAAGATGCCTAGTTCCAGTTCCTGTTTTTTGTTGTCTTTTTGTTTCAGAAAAGTTGTTCTGGGAAGTTTCTCGGATTGCACTCAAAATTTACGGGAATTATTTCTAATATGAAACAAAGCCGGAGCCAGAAGGACGCCCGGAAGGGGGGACCCAGCCGCCAGACGCCACCCAGGCGCGACCCAGGGGCAGGCCGCAGCTAGGCCCCACCTGGCGCCCTCTGGCGTCCCCTTGAGTTGCTCCTTCGCCAATAAAATCATCTTCATCCCGAAAACCCTAAAGAAGGCGACCATATTTTCCAGAAGACGTTCGAGGCCGCCGCCATCTCAAACCCTAGTTCGGGAGGGTTCTGCAACTCTTCCCGACACCCTGCCGAAGAGGGGAATCGACACCGGAGGCATCTACACCACCATGCCTGCCTCCGAAGTGATGCGCGAGTAGTCCACCACGGGACTACGGGTCCATAGCAGTAGCTGGTTGTCTCTCCTCCTTGTACTCCATTGCTTAGATCCTGTGAGCTACCTATCATGATCAAGATCATCCTATTTGTAACTGCTACATGATTGTGTTTGAATGGATCCGATGAATTGTGGAAGTCATTACTTTTGTTTAGTTATGTGTTGTGTTTTATCTAAGATCTTGCATGCTCTCCGATGCTAGTGGATGTTGTTGGGAATATGCCCCAGAGGCAATAATAAAATGGTTTATTAGCATATTTATGTTTATGATAATAGTTTATTATTCATGCTATAATTGTATTAATTGGAAACATAATACATGTGTGGAATATAAACAAGCAGCTTGTAACTCAGTTGTAATCCACCATATATAGATCAGACAAGCAGGAGTAGGGGTGTTATCTCCTCATGAGAGCCCCGAACCTGGGTAAAACCGTGTGTGTGTGTGTGTTTTCTGTGTGCGTCTTCACGCGCTAACCCTCCCCGGTGCCTCCAGCGTCCATCGGCCCCAAGTTAAGCCTACCTATGACATCTGTTCGTGCACCACCACGACAGTTGGCGCCCACCGTGGGGTCGACAGCGGCGCTGGCTGGTGTGTTCATCCGGACGGGCTCCTTCATCGCGTCGGGTGAGCGCGTTCTCTGTGGCCTTGTCCACAGGTTCGGCTCACTCAACGTCATCAGCGACAATGCCGGCTGTTTCGGCAGCAGGCCACTACCCCGGAACGGGTTGCCTCAGCGAGTTCGCCTCGCTCACCGTCTACGTCGCCACCAAGGTTCCCTGCCAGTTTCCCGAAAGGGTGCAGGTTGCTGCGGATCCTCCCGCAGTCTGTGCAGCTCGCGGCCGGTGCACCGCTCGCCCCGCTAGCCGTGCATAGGTCATGATGACTGCTCCTGTCATGGGTACCGGCATTCCCACAGCCGGGGAGGCCGAGGTCAGCACCAGGTCAACCAGGACGGCACGCCCGCCGCTGGAGAGGCCGGAGAACCGCACGGTGCAGGCCGGTACATCGCGTGTGCCGGTAACGCCGAGTCCTCTTCAGGACGTAATCGAGAAGCTGGCAACCCCAGTGGCTCCGAGTGCAGATGCTGCTCTGACCCAGGCTGAGCTGGATGAGCAGCGCAAGAGCATACTCCAGGAGGCCAAGGAGGTGGCCCGAGTCAGACAGGAGTTTGACATCGCTCTCCGTGAGTATAACAGTGCTCATGGTTTTACGCCGGTAGCAAACCCGGTCAGTCGCATAGATGAGGTACGTGCCAGAGGTAGAGACCTCAATGCCGAGATAGCTAGAGATGGTAGAGCCAGATCTAGTAGAACTGCTAGTCATGTGTCGGCAGATAGGCCAAAGTACAGTACCCCTGGCAAGAACCTTAGAGCTGCTGAGGCTGCCATCGCAGAGTTACCTAGTTTGTCCGGTGATGCTCGTCGTAGGCAGCAGGACCGGGTAAACGAGTTGGTAGTTGTGGCCAATCGTCAGAATGAGGCATTCCGGAATGCAAACCCGGATGTAGGTGGATCCCGGTACCTCTACTCAACTGGCGGTGCCGGAGGAGTGTCCAAGGGACAGGCCTCTTCGCCGTATGTCGGCGGAAGTCGTGACCGGAGTGTAAACTCCGGTAAGAACAAACAGCTGCAGGCGTATGATCCGGTGTATGCCGGAAAACAAATAGCCGGCCAAGGTCAACCCGGTCAGGGAGCACCAGGACCCGTTCAGGGCAGACAAGAAGTCAGCCGGGTTAACCCGGCAAATCCGGGTCAGCCACCTCGGTATCCGGTACCCAATCCACCTCGGCAATGACAGGGTGCCGGGTATGCCGAACATGCCGCTGACCGATATGATGATGGTTACTCGGCCATGGAGCGGGCCGGGTACACAAGATTCAGGGACCTGGCGACCGAGGGTGCACTCGGTGCTAGGCTGGGAGCTCGCCAGCTGCCGGCTCATGATGTCCGCAACAAGCTTGACAGAATCTATCTGTCTGAGCTCCTGGAGGAGCAAGGCCCACCGGGTCCAGCATGTTTTGGACCCCGAATAATGAAGCAGGCACCGGTGCCGAACTTCCAGCTCCCCGGGGTGCTAAGACATATGATGGCAGTACCAAGCCAGAGGACTGGCTGACAGATTATGTCACGGCGGTACACATTGCTGGTGGCAGCCGCCGATGGGCAGTGCGGTATGTACCACAAATGCTAGAGGGGCCAGCCCGGATCTAGCTGAACAACTTGGAGGAGAACAGCATTGATTGCTGGCTCGACTTCTCCAATGCTTTCGTCAGCAACTTCTCCAGGCCGAATCGTCCTCAGCAACTGTCGATGTGTCGGCAAAGAGAAGACGAAACTGACCGGTAGTATCTTACCCGGTGGAGCACAATCCGCAACTCCTGTGAAGGGGTGATTGAGTCGCAAGCCATTGCATGGTTTGCACAAGGGTGCCGACATGGCTCCATGCTTTGGCAGAGACTCCAGAGGGAGATGTCGGCCACCTTGGCCGAAACAATGGCAATAGCGGACAGCTATGCCTTGGGTGATCCGACACAGCCTTTACTGGCTCAAGTCGACTCGGGCAGGAGGTACCCGGCTCAAGACCGGGACAGATCGGGCCGGCGTAGCGATCGCCCGGATAACCGCAACAAGAGAAGGGAGGATAGGCCGAATTACCGGTACGGGTCAGACCAGGTCACGGCCGTCGACCAAGATCAAGTGGGTGCCGGCAGCAGCCAGCGCCAGAAAAATGATGGTCCCTCATGGGGCCAAGACTCGGAAGGAAAGAGGCCGTGGAACGGCGAGAAGAAGCCGTGGAACGGCGAAAAGAAGCCGTGGAACGGCAACAAGAAGCAGTGGGATGATCAGGAGAGGTACACTTACGAGAAGATGCTGGATGGTCCCTGCAGTTTCCACACCAAGCATCCCAGTAGACCGGCTCAGCACACGACTCGGAGCTGCAGTTGGTATTAGCGGAAGCCGGTAACTACTGGTCCGGCCTCCCGACCTGCACCTCTCACGGGTGCGAATACTCAGCCTCTGAACACTCAGCCGAGGCAGGAGGATGTCAACCAGGTGGCCAACAACAACAACTACAACCTCAACAGCAATGCCGGTCCGAGTCGGCAGAATGAGTACCGGAAGCCCCATCAGAGTTACATGGTCTTTGTGACCGAGCCAACGGACAAACAGAGCCAACACCGGCGCGCGATGGAGGTGAACGCGGTTATGCCGGCCGTGCCCAAGTTCATGTACTGGTCCGAGGATGAGGTCAGCTGGAGCATCAGGGACCATCCCAAGGTCATGCCCAACCCAGGGGGTTATGCTCTAGTGGTGAATCCGACATTCGTCGGACCCAGCATCAATGTCAGTTTCAGCCGGGTCCTCGTTGATAACGGGAGCAGCATCAACATCATGTACCGGGACACCATGGTCAAACTCAGAATAACCGAGAACATGATGCAGCCAAGCAGGACCACATTCCATGGCATCGTGCCGGGTGTCTCGCATGCGCCCATGGGAACAGTCTGGGTCGATGTTTCCTTCGGCGACGAGGGCAATTGCAGGACCGAGAGTCTGCTGTTTGAGGTTGTGGATCTCGAAAGCCCGTATCATGCCTTACTCGGTAGGCCAGCACTCGCCAAGTTCATGGCGTCCACTCATGTGGCCTACCTGAAGATGAAAATGCCGGGTCCGAATGGTGTCATTACCATCTCGGGTGATTACAGGCGCTCCATGGAGTGTGCTTCTGCCGGATCACTTCTGGCCGAATCACTGGTGATCGCCGCAGAGAAGAGGAGAATCCATGAGGTGGTGGCTCTGGCCCAATCCGCTCAACTCGGTATACCGAGTCCGGCTAACCCGCAGCAGACTGCAACCTTCCAGGCGGCGAAGGAGTCCAAGAAAGTCGGTGTTGACGAGTCTAACCCGGATCACACCGTCATCATTGGTGCCGGGTTGGACAGCAAATAGGAAAGCGAGCTCATCCACTTCCTCCGTGAGAATCGGGATATCTTTGCATGGTCCAGTCAGGACCTGCCGGGTGTTCCGAGGGAGTTGGCTGAGCACTCATTGCATGTCAGGCCAGATGCTAGGCCAGTGAAGCAACCGACACGGCGTCTTGCCGAAGAAAGAAGAAAAGTTGTGGGTGCGAGTTAGCCAAGTTACTCGCATCAAACGCTGTCGTGGAAGTGAAGTACCCGGACTGGTTGGCTAACCCGGTCCTGGTAGAAAAGAAGAAGGAGGACCCGAATGCTGCCACTGTCTGGCGCATGTGTGTTGATTACACCCACCTGAACAAGGCATGTCCTAAGGATCCATTCCCGTTGCCCCGGATCGATCAAGTGATCGACTCCATGGCCGGGTGTGAACTGTTATCATTTGTAGATGCGTACTTTGTTTTTCACCAGATACCATTGAACCCCTCTGATCAAATAAAGACTGCCTTTATCACCCCGTACGGGGCTTATTGCTATCGTGTCATGTGCTTTGGCCTGAGAAATGCTGGCGCTACTTATCAGCGCTGTATGCAAAAATGTTTGCACGATCAGATAGGAAAAAATGTGCAGGTGTATGTCGATGACATAGTCATCAAAACTAAAGAAAAACATACCTTGTTGGATGATCTCAAAGAGACATTCGCAAACCTGCGAAAATTCCGGCTAAAACTTAATCCGGATAAATGTACATTCGGTGTGCCGGCAGGAAAGTTACTCGGTTTCCTCGTGTCAAGCCGAGGTATCGAGGAAAACCCGAATAAGATCTGGGAAATAGAAAACATGAGATTGCCGAGATGCCTCCGGGATGTCCAGAAATTCACCGGATGTCTGGCTTCTCTGAGTCGCTTCCTAGGTCGGTTGGGAGAAAAGGCCTTGCCCTTATACCAACTGATGAAAAAATCAGATAAGTTTAGCTGGACCCCGCAAGCGGATGCGGCGTTCCATGAGCTGAAAAAGATGTTGGCTACTGCGCCAATATTGGCTTCGCCACTACCGAGAGAGCCCATGTTGCTCTACATTGCGGCTACTAACCGAGTCGTTAGTGTCGTAGTAGTAGTGGAGCGAGAAGAAGAAGGAGCTACCGTGCAGAGGCTAGTATATTACTTGAGTGAGGTGCTCTCCATATCGAAACAAAACTACCCTCACTACCAGAAAAATGACTTATGGTGTCTACATGGCAGCCAAAAAATTGAAGCATTATTTCCAGGAGCATCCCATAACTGTTGTAAGTGCGGCCCCTGTGTCGGAAATCCTCGGCAACAAGGATGCCAGTGGCCGAGTCACCAAGTGGGCTATTGAGCTCGCAGCTTACGCGCCGCAATATGCGAGAAGAGATACCATCAAATCTCAAGCAGTGGCAGATTTCTTTGTGGATTGGGCCGAGATGCAGTATGAACCGTCCCTGCCGGACTCCAATTACTAGAAAATGCATTTTGATGGGTCTAAAGTAAAAGAGGGCCTGGGTGCCGGCGTGGTTCTCACCTCGCCGAAGCGAGATCAGCTGAAATATGTGCTGCAAGTCCATTTCGCGGCATCCAACAATGTCGCCGAGTATGAAGCGCTGATTCATGGACTCAAGGTGGCCAAGGAAATTGGAATTCACCGGATCATCTGTTATGGTGACTCGGATCTGGTGATTCAGCAAACATCAGGCAACTGGGATGCCCTAGATGCCAACATGGCGGCATACCGGTTCCATGTCCAGAAAATCTCGGGATACTTTGATGGTTGCGAGTTCACTCATATCCGGTGGACAGATAATGAAAGTGCTGACATGCTGTCCAAGATCGGGTCATATCGGCAGGCCATTCCACCCGGAGTGTCGCTGGAGCATCTTCACAAGCCATCAATCAAGCCTTCACCCGAGTCTGAATCGATATTCATCCCGGGTAACCCGGAACCCGGCGTCGTCCCGATGGACGTGGATGTCAGGAGCAAGCTGCAGGACTCGGGGACTGCCACGCAGGACCCGGGGACTTCCATGGATGTCGAGTACATTCAGCAAGACTCGGCGACTACGCTGGAAAATTGGAAAGCCGCTTGGCGGAACTCGGGGACTCCTTGGGAGGACTCGGGGACTCGCCAGCCTATGTCGGGCGTGGTAATGTTAGTTGATACAATGGAGATCGACGAGCCTGTACTCGGCACTCGCCCGGTACCGGCTTGGGCACAACCCATCATGACATTCATGTTAGATGGTAGTCTACCGAGTGATGAGGTCTCGGCCAGACAGATACAGAGACGATCCAAGTCTTTCACCATTATCAACCATGAGCTGTACAAGAGGAGTGTGACAACCGTCCTTCAGCGCTGTGTCGAACCAGAAGAATGAGAAAAGATTCTCCGAGATATCCATCAGGGGGAGTGCGGTCATCACGCCTCTTCTCGAGCCATAGTAGCTAAGGCATTCCGGTACGGGTTCTATTGGCCCAGTGCCTTGCAACAAGCAGAGGACATTGTTCGAAAATGTGAGGGGTGTCAGAGGTTTGCACACAAAATTCATATGCCGGCTTCCGCACTCAAAACTATCCCCATCACTTGGCCATTTGCAGTGTGGTGTCTGGATATGGTGGGACCGTTCAAGCCGGCCCGAGGTAACATGACTCACATCCTGGTGATGGTGGACAAGTTCACCAAATGGATTGAGGTGAAGCCAATCAGAAAGTGTGATGGTTGCACTGCTGTATCATTCCTAAAGGATATTATCCTAAGGTATGGTCACCCGCATAGCATTATCACGGATAATGGCACCAATTTCGCCGAGGGAGCCTTTGCTCGGTTTTGCCAGGAAAAGAGAATCCGGCTAGACCTGGCATCGGTTGCACATCCGCAGTCCAATGGACAGGTGGAAGGATCAAATGCACTGGTCTTATCCGGCATCAAACCCCGGCTAATTGAGCCACTGTTACGTGCTCCGGGTTGTTGGCTAGATGAGATCCCGGCAGTACTGTGGAGTTTAAGGACTACCCTGAATCGCTCCACTGGCTATACGCCATTCTTCCTGGTCTACGGAGCAGAAGCAGTTCTGCCAACCGACATAGAGCATGACTCGCCAAGAGTCGCATTATATACCGAGTCTGAGGCAAAGGAAGCCCGGGAAAATGATGTCGATCTACTCGAGGAAGTACGAGAATTGGCATTGTCCAAATCAGCGATATATCAGCAGAATCTCCGACGCTATCACAGCCGGAAAGTAAATCCTCGCAAGTTCCGAGAAGGAGATTTGGTGCTTAGGCTTGTGCAGCGCACCGCCGGAATGCACAAGCTGTCACCTCCATGGGAGGGGCCATTTATTGTGAGCAAGGCTTTGAACAACGATGCATACTACCTTATTGATGCTCAGGCGCAGGTGAAGAACAGGATGGACCGATCCGGAGAGGAGACCAAACGACCTTGGAATGTAGCTCTTCTTCGCCCTTTTTACTCTTAAGGACTCACTGTATGTATCTCGCAACCCTGAAATGAAATGTCGGCACCCTGAAATGAAACTCGGGGATTGCCTTCCTGTGAATTCTATGTTTGTATGCATGCTTATGTCTGTTTCCTGTATGTCGGATGGCTCCAAAAATCGTGTTTCCATGTTTGCAAGTATTGTATGCTATGTTTTTGTGATTTTGTGACCCGACTGCCAAAGAAACCACAAATGGTAGGCAAGGGCAGAGATTGCAAGGGGTAGTAAACAAGAAGACAGACTCGGGGACTCGGTCCAGGAGCGATTCGGGTTCTTTTTGTTGTCCTTTTGTGTTATGTCGGATGGCTCTAGACCATATCTCAAAGTTTCAAGTATTGTATGCTAAGTTTTGCTGTCTCGTGACTCGACTGTCAAACACCGAAAAAGGTAGACAAGAGCTGGGATTGTGGCACCTAGTACACAAGAAAACAAACTCGGGGACTCGGACCAAGTGCGATTCGGCATAAGCCGTTTTGTTCTTAACTTATATGTCGGATGATTCCGAGCTTTGACTCAAAGTTTTTTAGTATTGTATGCCGTATCTCGGTAATCTTGTGACTTGACTGTCAAAACACCGGAAATGGTAGACAAGAGCAAGGGTTGCAAAGTATGGTAAACAAGAAAGTAAACTCGGGGACTCGGTTCAGAATGATCCGGCATACTAAATAACCATGCTAAAAATGTGCAAAGTAAAGAACTAAGTGCCAAACATAAAGAGCTTAAGGTTTATATTACATTTGCACCCGGCATTCCGGGGATTTGATGATTTGAGTTTTTGCTGAGTCTAGGCAGTAGGATCCTAGCTATTCGGAGCAGAAGGAGCAGTGTCGGTCGAGGCCGGTTCTCGGTCGTGACCTCGGTCGCAGGTGCTGGAGCGGTGCCTGTGGCTGTGCCGGGAGGAGTGTCGGCTTGGATCTCCTCGTCGACTTGTTCTTCGTATTCCTCTTCGCCCTCGTCGGCGTACTCAATCTCCTCCGCTTGAGGAACCCGCTGGCCCGGGACAAAGCTATGCACTGGAGCATACTGAATGAGGGAGTGAGCCAGCTCTTGGCGACGCTGGATGAGTTCCGGGTCAGAGATCCACTTTGATCCGTCGCGCACGGTCTTGAGCATCTCGAGGTCGAGTCCCTCGTACCAAGACAGTACATATGTTAACGCCTCGTCTGCGCCAACTCGGGTGGCGGACGATCGCCAATCGTCGAGTCGCTCTTCACTAATCATCAGGCACCTAGCCAGTTCACCAACGGTCTTGGGATGCTCACACCCGGGCCAGAGGACGCTGTAAGCCCGGATCGCAGCGGAAAGGAGTTCCACTCCAACAGACTTCAGCGGTGTCATTCGCGCCTTCAAGGCCACCAGGTGGTCATCCATGTCCCACTCAGCCGAGATAGGACCCTCCAGGATCTTCTTTTGCCGGAACTTGTTGGTGCTGTTATCCGCGGCAGTCTTGGAGTGGGGGAAGTTTTCTAAATCAAAAAGAGCTAACAGCAATGTAAGATACATGGAGGTAAAAATGGAGTATAGGGTAGTAACAGAAAAAGAGGAGACTTACTGTCGAGCTGGCCATGATGGAGGCAAATTCTCCTACCCACTGGGTAATCTTGGCCTTCAGGTGTAACGCCCCGACCCCGGAATTATACAGAGAGGCTATGTAGTCAACACAACCATCAATGTATAAAACAAAGATCGAGACTTGTGGAACAGAACTGGCACAAAGCATGACTCTACGACACAAAACATTTATATAGCAACTCATATAACGAGGAGAATACAAATATTACAAGGCAAAAGGATCACAGATCCTACAATTCAACAAGCGGAAGCGAAGTAGCGTTGTCTAATACAACAAGAAGCAAATTATGGCCTAAGAGGCCTACAGATAAACATCACCCAAGCCAGCTTGTTCCACGGTCCCAAGCTGCCACCTGGGAACCCCAGACTAGTAGTCGACGTCAACGAAGAAACCACCTAGTCGCTCGGTGTCGGGGATATGAACCCCGGATACCCCTAAGGGGACCATTCCTTCAAGAACTGCAAGGGCCGGCTACAGCGTGCCGCCTGAAGCCCGCCGGATGAAACAAGCCGCTTAGCCTACCCGGAGGCGGACGGCCGGCTAGAGCAGCCGGCCTCTACCAACCGACCAGTCCGTACTGGTAGGCCCAGATCGTCCAGCCCCTGTCGGACGTTACAGCTACAGTGTAATGATGAGATAGTACCAGCCGGCTCCAGAGTAGTGATGTCATAGGGGCAATCGTGTAATCTCCTTGTAACCTAAAACCCTAGCCGCTGCCTATATAAGGCATGCATGGGCCTCCTGCGCGAGGCAAGCAAGCACGTTGAACAGGACACACGGATACGTAGATCGTCGTCTTCTACCTCTAGCCGGCTGGACACCTCTAGCCGGCACCACCGCCATACAGCTCCAGGAGCAATCTTGTAGCTCGATCTGTGATCAATCAATAGAAACAAGAAGAGCAGGACGTAGGGGTGTTACCTCCACAAGGAGGGCCCCGAACCTGGGTAATTGACGTGTGTTTGCATGTTGGTTGCCCAATCCCGCGCGAGCATCCGATCGTCGCCTGCCCCATACTCTTTTCCGTCTTTGATGGATATGCCGTGCTACCCACCACGACATTTGGCGCCCACCGTGGGGCTCGCGGCGAACGGAGTCACGTTCTGCGCGGGATCCCGGACTGTGGATGGTCGGCGGATCGTCTCCGGCCTCGTGCTCTCCATCGGCTCCGTCGGCTGCGTCCTCGACAACACCAACAGCTTCGCCGACGTGGACGTCGCCAGCGGAGGAGCGATCGTCACTCTTGGCGATTTCCACGTCTACGTCGCCGTCGCCGCTCAGGAGTACCCGGAGGTGGTCTACTCGAGCTTGGCTCCTTCGATCTTCGACGCCAGCACCTGCAACGACGACTCCGCCTTCGGCTACCTCAACTCCGGCGACGCGGACCGCGACGTCGCCAAGCTCAACGTCTACGCCGAGGTGCACATGGTCGAGCACGCGGCGGCAGGAGGCCCCATCACCACCACCGTTCATGAAGCCGGTGAACCTTCGCGCTACCAGCGCAACCTGGAGGCCGACTTCGAGCTGCTAAGCACCCCCATCGCGCCGAGTGCTGATCCAGTCAAGGCGGCGGCTGAACTCGAGAGGATGAGGCAGCAAATCTACGACAAGGCGCTAAATAAACCTCGCGTCAACTCAGCGCCGGCTCAGCGCCACAATTCGCGAGTACAATTCGGCACACGGCATCGAGCAGGCGGACCGCAACGCGGAGAAGCTGAATGAAGTCAGGCGCAAGGAGGAGACCTTGGTGGCGCCATGAACCGAGCCGGCCAGGCGCATGAGCTTACCGACCTCAGCTTCCCCGAGTACAGCTGTCCTACGCAAAACATGAGGGCGGCGGAAGCAGCAGCCGCCGAGTTACCCTATCTCCAAGGCGAAGAACTACGTCAACAGATGTGCCGGGTTCGGCAACTCATCAACACGGCCAACCGGCAGCAGCGGGAAACGGAGGCAACGGCGAGCAAGGGACACCATGAGCCGCCTCCAGGCTACGATGCAGCCGGCAAGTCCAAGCCGGGCGCAGAGGCGTCGTCCACGAGCCGCGGAAGGGCGAAGGACAAGCAACCACGAGTTCATCGCGAGGGGAGCGCGAGCTCGCATCCTCGTGATCACGGCCGTGATCCGGCTGGACGACGCGAAGACGGCAACCGGAGCGAGCCTCGAACCGGACGGAACGTCAAGGAGCGAGTCGGCCACAAGGTCACCATTGACGACGGCTGGGACCGCTGGGACCTGAAACCAGCGACGACGCACGCCACCGCATCGACGTGCTCAAGCTGTCAAGCATCATCGAGGAAGAGGACATCGCTGCTCATCGCTGTTTCGGACCCCGCATCCGGAGCGAGCGATTCCCAAAGGGATTCACTCTCCCCAGGGACACACCCAAGTACAACGGCACCGCGAAGCCGGAGGACTGGCTCGCCGACTACGTCACAGCGGTCAATATCGCAGGCGGCAACAAGCGGGTGGCCGTGCGCTACGTGCCGCTCATGCTCCAGGGATCGGCACGGACTTGGCTCAACAGCCTTCCGAAGGAGAGCGTCAACAGCTGGCTGGACTTCGAGGAGGTATTCAACCGCAATTTCACCGGCACCTACTTGCGCCCTGGCAACGCACAGCTGCTCGCGCTGTGCAAGCAGAAGGACGGCGAGTCGGACCGAGCTTACCTCACCCGGTGGACAAGCCTTCGCAACTCCTGCGAAGGAGTACTCGAGCTTCAGGCCGTCCAGTACTTCATCCAAGGGTGCCGAGATCAGACGCTGCTCAAGCACCGGCTCCTGAGGAAGAGCCCGAAGACCATGGCAGAGCTCATGGCAATCGCCGATGAGTACGCCACTGCCGACGCGGGCATGACCAACCCGATCCGACTCGACGAAGCCGGACGAATCATCACGACGGAGCCGGCTGCACGTCGCAGCCGGACGGAGAACCAAGACGGAGGAAAATCGACCCGGCGCGACTCCGACGCGGCCGGCAAGCGCAAGACTGCGGACGACCGTGTCGAGTCCAAGGTCGTCGCCACGACCGAGGGAAGGCCGGCAGGAGGCTTCGACAACCGCCGCATGAGGACGAGCGGCGACATGCGCCGGACAAGGGCGAGGAACAACTACGACTACATGCTCGATCAACCGTGCCGGAACCATGGCGACCGGCCAGCGAACCACACCGTCAGGCAATGCACCCTCGGACGCCCAAGGCCGCCACCGTACGAGCGGCGAAACCCGCCTCGGGATGAAGCCGGACGGGACGATCGAAGACGCGACGACAGGCGACGCGAAGACAGGGATCGCGATGATCGCCAACGCGAAGAGGAAAGGGAGCGCCTTCCGGATCCGCCTCCAAGGGGTCCAGACGGCTACCAGAATCCGGATGCCGCCTACATCGTATTCGTCAGCGAGCGCGACGACAAGCGAAGCCGGCGCGAACGATTCAAGGAAGTAAACGCGGTGGTTCCACCCGTCCCCCAGTACCTCAACTGGTCGCAGGAGCCGATCACGTGGGATCGCCGCGACCACCCGGAACTGATGCCCAACCCAGGCGGCTACGCTCTAGTCCTGGAGCCCATGATCATCTCCCCCTCCAAGCGCGCTTGCACTTTCTCGCGCGTCCTCATCGACGGAGGCAGCAGCATCAACATCCTCTACCGCGACACGCTGGAAAAGCTGGGCGTCTCCGAGTCCAGCCTGACGCCGAGCCGGACGGTTTTCCACGGCATCGTGCCGGGGCGAGCCGGCTCATCCATGGGCCTCATTCGGCTGGATGTCCTATTCGGCACCAAGAACAACCACCGCCGTGAGACCATCTCCTTCGAGGTGGTCAACCACTCCAGCGCCTACCACGCCATCCTCGGGCGGCCGGCGCTCGCCAAATTCATGGCGGTGCCCCACTACGCTTACCTCAAGATGAAGCTACCAGGCCCACGCGGGATCATCACCATCGCCGGAGACTATAAACGCTCCATCGAATGCGCCTCCGACAGCGCAAAGGTGGCCGAGACCATGGTCTGCAATGAGGAGATGAAGCAATTCAAGCGCAAGGCTAGCGAGGAAAAGCTGGAGATCCCCGAGTCGGCCAAGCCGGCTGGCGAGTCGAACTTTCAGGCGGCCCGGGACACGAAGAAGATCTACTTCGACGACAGCGACAAGTCCAAGTTCGTCTCCGTGGGGGCGAGCCTGGACCCCAAATAGGAAAGCGCGCTCGTCGGGTTCCTCCGTGAGAACCGGGACATCTTCGCATGGTCCCCCAAGGACATGCCTGGTGTGCCGAGGGAACTCGCCGAGCACTCTCTTCACGTCCGGCCGGATGCCAAGCCGGTAAAGCAATCCCTGCGACGTTTCGCGGAAGGAAGAAGACAGCTCATAGGAGAAGAGATAGCCCGGCTACTCGCGGCCGGGTTCATCAAAGAAGTGCAACACACGGAGTGGCTAGCCAATCCGGTGATGGTGGAAAAGAAGAACAAGAAATGGCGGATGTGTATCGACTACACCCACCTCAACAAGGCTTGCCCTAAAGACCCCTTCGCATTGCCGCGCATCGACCAAGTGATCGACTCCACGGCCGGCTGCGACCTCCTCTCCCTCCTCGACGCCTACTCCGGCTAACACCAAATTCCGCTGAACCCGGACGACCAACTCAAGACCGCCTTCATCACCCCATACGGCCCGTACTGCTACACCACCATGCCGTTCGGCTTGAAGAACGCGGGAGCAACATACCAGCGCTGCATGCAGAAATGCCTGCACGACCAAATCGGTCGCAACGCGCACGCCTACGTCGACGACGTCGTCATCAAGACCAAGGAGAAGCACACCCTCCTCCTCGACCTCAAGAAACCTTCGACAACCTCCGCCGCTTCCAGATGAAGCTCAACCCGGAGAAATGCGTGTTCGGCGTTCCAGCCGGACAGCTACTCGGCTACCTTGTGTCGGCACGAGGGATCGAGGCCAACCCGGAGAAAATCGCCGCCATCGACAACATGCGACAACCAAGAAGCGTCAAGGACATCCAGAAGTTCGCCGGGTGCCTGCTTCTCTTAGCCGTTTCAATCAGCCGGCTCGGGGAGAAGGCTCTCCCGCTCTACCACTTACTGAAGAAAACGGACAAGTTCGTCTGGAGCGACGCGGCCGACGCCGCCTTCAAGGAACTCAAGCGGGCGATGACCACCACCCCAGTCCTAGCACCGCCGACTCCAAAGGAGCCCATGCTCATGTACATCGCCGCCTCCAATCGAGTCGTCAGCGTGGTCCTGGTGGAACGAGACGAACCCGGCAAGCAGCGGCCGGTTCAGCGGCCAGTCTACTACCTCAGTGAGGTGCTCTCACAGTCAAAGCAAAACTACCCGCATTACCAGAAGCTCGTCTACGGCGTGTACATGGCAACGAAGAAGCTGAAGCATTACTTTCAAGAGCACCCGATCAAAGTGATAAGCGACGCACCGCTTGCCGAGATCATAGGCAACAAGGACGCAACCGGCAAAGTCGCGAAATGGCGATCAACCTGACGGCGCACGGAGTCGAGTACGACAAGAGAACAGCGATCAAGTCGCAGGAGCTGGCGGATTTTCTCGCCGACTGGACGGAGACGGACCACGTACCGCCGCCACCCGGCTCCGGCGAGCATTGGCTCATGCACTTGACGGCCCCAAAAACTACTGGGGACTCGGCGCTGGAGTCGTCCTCACCTCGCCCAAGGGGGGCCGACTCNGGGGATATGAACCCCGGATATCCCTAAGAGGACCATTTCTTCGAGAACTGCAAGGGCCGGCTACAGAGTGCCGCCTGAAGCCCGCCGGATGAAGCAAGCCGCTTAGCCTACCCGGAGGCGGACGGCCGGCTAGAGCAGCCGGCCTCTACCAACCGACCAGTCCGTACTGGTAGGCCCAGATCGTCCAGCCCCTGTCGGACGTTACAGCTACAGTGTAATGATGAGATGGTACCAGCCGGCTCCAGAGTAGTGATGTCATAGGGGCAATCGTGTAATCTCCTTGTAACCTAGAAACCCTAACCAAAACCCTAGACGCTGCCTATATAAGGCGTGCATGGGCCTCCTGCGCGAGGCAGGTCGAACAGGACACACAGATACGTAGATCATCGTCTTCCACCTCTAGCCGGCTGGACACCTCTAGCCGGCACTACCGCCATACAGCTCCAGGAGCAACCTTGTAGCTCGATCTGTGAACAATCAATAGAAACAAGAAGAGCAGGACGTAGGGGTGTTACCTCCACAAGGAGGGCCCCGAACCTGGGTAATTGACGTGTGTTTGCATGTTGGTTGCCCAATCCCGCGCGAGCATCCGATCGTCGCCTGCCCCACACTCTTTTCCATCTTTGATGGATATGCCGTGCTACCCACCACGACATTTGGCGCCCACCGTGGGGCTCGCGGCGAACGGAGTCACGTTCTGCGCGGGATCCCGGACTGTGGATGGTCGGCGGATCGTCTCCGGCCTCGTGCTCTCCATCGGCTCCGTCGGCTGCGTCCTCGACAACACCAACAGCTTCGCCGACGTGGACGTCGCCAGCGGAGGAGCGATCGTCACCCTTGGCGATTTCCACGTCTACGTCGCCGTCGCCGCTCAGGAGTACCCGGAGGTGGTCTACTCGAGCTTGGCTCCTTCGATCTTCGACGCCAGCATCTGCAACGACGACTCCGCCTCCGGCAACCTCGACTCCGGCGACGCGGACCGCGACGTCGCCAAGCTCAACGTCTACGCCGAGGTGCACATGGTCGAGCACGCGGCGGCAGGAGGCCCCGTCACCACCACCGTCCATGAAGCTGGCGAACCTTCACGCTACCAGCGTAACCTGGAGGCCGACTTCGAGCTGCTAAGCACCCCCATCGCGCCGAGTGCTGATCCAGTCAAGGCGGCGGCTGAACTCGAGAGGATGCGGCAGCAGATCTACGACAGGGCGCTAAATCTCGCGTCGACTCAGCGCCGGCTCAGCGCCACAATTCGCGAGTACAATTCGGCACACGGCATCGAGCAGGCGGACCGCAACGCGGAGAAGCTGAATGAAGTCAGGCGCAAAGGAGGAGATCTTGGTGGCGCCATGAACCGTGCCGGCCAGGCGCATGAGCTCACCGACCTCAGCTTCCCCGAGTACAGCTGTCCTACGCAAAACATGAGGGCGGCGGAAGCAGCAGCCGCCGAGCTACCCTATCTCCAAGGCGAAGAACTACGTCAACAGATGTGCCGGGTTCGGCAACTCATCAACACGGCCAACCGGCAGCAGCGGGAAACGGAGGCAACGGCGAGCAAGGGGCATCATGAGCCGCCTCCAGGCTACGAAGCAGCCGGCAAGTCCAAGCAAGGTGCAGAGGCATCGTCCACGAGCCGCGGAAGGGCGAAGGACAAGCAACCACGAGTTCATCGCGAAGGGAGCGCGAGCTCGCATCCTCGTGATCACGGCCGTGATCCGGCTGGACGACGCGAAGACGGCAACCGGAGCGAGCCTCGAGCCGGACGGAACGTCAAGGAGCGAGTCGGCCACAAGGTCACCATCGACGAGCGCCTGGGGCCGTTAGGACCTGAAACCAGCGACGACGCGCGCCACCGCATCGACGTGCTCAAGCTGTCAAGCATCATCGAAGAAGAAGACATCGCTGCTCATCGCTGTTTCGGACCCCGCATCCGGAGCGAGCGATTCCCGAAGGGATTTACTCTCCCCAGGGACACACCCAAGTACAACGGCACCGCGAAGCCGGAAGACTGGCTCGCCGACTACGTCACGGCGGTCAACATCGCAGGCGGCAACAAGCGGGTGGCCGTGCGCTACGTGCCGCTCATGCTCCAGGGATCGGCACGGACTTGGCTCAACAGCCTTCCGAAGGAGAGCGTCAACAGCTGGCTGGACTTCGAGGAGGTGTTCAACCGCAATTTCACCGGCACCTACTTGCGCCCTGGCAACGCACAGCTGCTCGCGCTGTGCAAGCAGAAGGACGGCGAGTCGGACCGGGCTTACCTCACCCGGTGGACAAGCCTTCGCAACTCCTGCGAGGAGTACTCGAGCTCCAAGCCGTCCAATACTTCATCCAAGGGTGCCGAGATCAGACGCTGCTCAAGCACCGGCTCCTGAGGAAGAGCCCGAAGACCATGGCAGAGCTCATGGCCATCGCCGACGCGGGCATGACCAACCCGATCCGACTCGACGAAGCCGGACGAATCATCACGACGGAGCCGGCTGCACGCCGCAGCCGGACGGAGAACCAAGACGGAGGAAAATCGACCCGGCGTGACTCCGACGCGGCCGGCAAGCGCAAGTCTGCAGACGACCGTGTCGAGTCCAAGGTCGTCGCTACGACCGAAGGAAGGCCGGCAGGAGGCTTCGACAACCGCCGCATGAGAACGAGCGGCGACATGCGCCGGACAAGGGCGAGGAACAACTACGACTACATGCTCGATCAACCGTGCCGGAACCATGGCGACCGGCCAGCAAACCACACCGTCAGGCAATGCACTCTCGGACGCCCGAGGCCGCCACCGTACGAGCGGCGAAACCCGCCTCGGGATGAAGCCAGACGGGACGATCGAGGACGCGACGACAGACGACGCGAAGACAGGGATCGCGATGATCGCCAACGCGAAGAAGAAAGGGAGCGCCTTCCGGATCCGCCTCCCAAGGGGTCCAGACGGCTACCAGAACCCGGATGCCGCCTACATCGTATTCGTCAGCGAGCGCGACGACAAGCGAAGCCGGCCGCGAACGGTTCAAGGAAGTAAACGCGGTGGTTCCACCCGTCCCCCAGTACCTCAACTGGTCGCAGGAGCCGATCACGTGGGATCGCCGCGACCACCCGGAACTGATGCCCAACCCAGGCGGCTATGCTCTGGTCCTGGAGCCCATGATCATCTCCCCCACCAAGCGCGCTTGCACCTTCTCGCGCGTCCTCATCGACGGAGGCAGCAGCATCAACATCCTCTACCGCGACACGTTGGAGAAGCTGGGCGTCTCCGAGTCCAGCTTGACGCCGAGTCGGACGGTCTTCCACGGTATCGTGCCGGGGCGAGCCGGATCGTCCATGGGCCTCATCCGGCTGGACGTCCTATTCGGCACCAAGAACAACCATCGCCGAGAGACCATCTCCTTCGAGGTGGTCGACCACTCCAGCGCCTACCACGCCATCCTTGGGCGGCCGGCGCTCGCCAAGTTCATGGCGGTACCCCACTATGCCTACCTCAAGATGAAGCTGCAGGCCCACGCGGGATCATCACCGTCGCCGGAGACTATAAACGCTCCATCGCGTGCGCCTCCGACAGCGCAAAGGTGGCCGAGACCATGGTCTGCAATGAGGAGATGAAGCAATTCAAGCGCAAGGCTAGCGAGGAAAAGCTGGAGATCCCGGAGTCGGCCAAGCCGGCTGGCGAGTCGAACTTTCAGGCGGCCCGGGACACAAAGAAGATCTACTTCGACGACAGCGACAAGTCCAAGTTCGTCTCCGTGGGGGCGAGCCTGGACCCCAAATAGGAAAGCGCACTCGTCGAGTTCCTCCGTGAGAACCGGGACATCTTCGCGTGGTCCCCCAAGGACATGCCTGGTGTACCGAGGGAACTTGCCGAGCCACTCTCTTCACGTCCGGCCAGATGCCAAGCCGGTAAAACAATCCCTGCGACGTTTCGCGGAAGGAAGAAGACAGCTCATAGGAGAAGAGATAGCCCGGCTACTCGCGGCCGGGTTCATCAAAGAAGTGCAACACACGGAGTGGCTAGCCAATCCGGTGATGGTGGAAAAGAAGAACAAGAAGTGGCGGATGTGTATCGACTACACCCACCTCAACAAGGCTTGCCCTAAAGACCCCTTCGCATTACCGCGCATCGACCAAGTGATCGACTCCACGGCCGGCTGCGACCTCCTCTCCCTCCTCGACGCCTACTCCGGCTACCACCAAATTTCCGCTGACTCCGGACGACCAGCTCAAGACCGCCTTCATCACCCCATACGGCCCAACTGCTACACCACCATGCCGTTCGGCTTGAAGAACGCGGGAGCAACATACCAGCGCTGCATGCAGAAATGCCTGCACGACCAAATCGGTCGCAACGCGCATGCCTACGTCGACGACGTCGTCATCAAGACCAAGAGAAGCATACCCTCCTCCTCGATCTCAAGGAAACCTTCGACAACCTCCGCCGCTTCCAGATGAAGCTCAACCCGGAGAGAAATGCGTGTTCGGCGTTCCAGCCGGACAGCTACTCGGCTACCTTGTGTCGGCCCGAGGGATCGAGGCCAACCCGGAGAAAAATCGCCGCCATCGACAAACATGCGACAACCGAGAAGCGTCAAGGACATCCAGAAGTTCGCCGGGTGCCTAGCTTCTCTCAGCCGTTTCATCAGCCGGCTCGGGGAGAAGGCTCTCCCGCTCTACCACTTACTGAAGAAAACGGACAAGTTCGTCTGGAGCGATGCGGCCGACGCCGCCTTCAAGGAACTCAAGCGGGCGATGACCACCACCCCAGTCCTAGCACCGCCGACTCCAAAGGAGCCCATGCTCATGTACATCGCCGCCTCCAATCGAGTCGTCAGCGTGGTCCTAGTGGTGGAACGAGACGAACCCGGCAAGCAGCGGCCGGTTCAGCGGCCAGTCTACTACCTCAGCGAGGGTGCTCTCGCAGGTCAAAGCAAAACTACCCGCATTACCGGAAGCTCGTATACGGCGTGTACATGGCAACGAAGAAGCTGAAGCATTACTTCAAGAGCACCCGATCAAGTGATAAGCGACGCACCACTTGCCGAGATCATAGGCAACAAGGATGCAACCGGCAGAGTCGCGAAAATGGGCGATCAACCTGACGGCGCACGGAGTCGAATACGACAAAGAGAACAGCGATCAAGTCGCAGGAGCTGGCGGACTTTCTCGCCGATTGGACGGAGACGGACCACGTACCGCCGCCACCCGGCTCCGGCGAACATTGGCTTATGCATTTTGATGGCTCCAAAGATACTGGGGACTCGGCGCCGGAATCGTCCTCACCTCACCCAAGGGGGGCCGACTCGAATACGTCCTACAGATCCACTTCACGGCGTCCAACAACGTGGCCGAGTACGGTAGCCCTCGCACACGGTCTCAAGCTCGCCAAGCCATGAACATCAAGCGAATCCTCTGCTACGGCGACTCCGACTTGGTGGTCCAGCAGACCACTGGTCATTGGGACGCCAAGGACCCCAACATGNGCAGCGCCGGCTCAGCGCCACAATTCGCGAGTACAATTCCGCACACGGCATCGAGCAGGCGGACCGCAACGCGGAGAAGCTGAATGAAGTCAGGCGCAAAGGAGGAGATTGGTGGCGCCATGAACCGTGCCGGCCAGGTGCATGAGCTCACCGACCTCAGCTTCCCCGAGTACAGCTGTCCTACACAAAACATGAGGGCGGCGGAAGCAGCAGCCGCCGAGCTACCCTATCTCCAAGGCGAAGAACTACATCAACAGATGCGCCGGGTGCGGCAACTCATCAACACGGCCAACCGGCAGCAGCGAGAAACGGAGGCAACGGCGAGCAAGGGGCATCATGAGCCGCCTCCAGGCTACGATGCAGCCGGCAAGTTCAAGCAAGGTGCAGAGGCGTCGTCCACGAGCCGCGGAAGGGCGAAGGACAAGCAACCACGAGTTCATCGCGAGGGGAGTGCGAGCTCGCATCCTCGTGATCACGGCCGTGATCCGGCTGGACGACGTGAAGACGGCAACCGGAGCGAGCCTCGAGCCGGACGGAACGTCAAGGAGCGAGTCGGCCACAAGGTCACCATCGACGAACGCCTGGGGCCGCTGGGACCTGAAACCAGCGACGACGCACGCCACCGCATCGACGTGCTAAAGCTGTCAAGCATCATCGAGGAAGAGGACATCGCTGCTCATCGCTGTTTCGGACCCCGCATCCGGAGCGAGCGATTCCCGAAGGGATTCACTCTCCCCAGGAACACACCCAAGTACAACGGCACCGCGAAGCCGGAAGACTGGCTCGCCGACTACGTCACAGCGGTCAACATCGCGGGCGGCAACAAGCGGGTGGCCGTGCGCTACGTGCCACTCATGCTCCAGGGATCGGCACGGACTTGGCTCAACAGCCTTCCGAAGGAGAGCGTCAACAGCTGGCTGGACTTCGAGGAGGTGTTCACCGCAATTTCACCGGCACCTACTTGCGCCCTGGCAACGCACAGCTGCTCGCGCTGTGCAAGCAGAAGGACGGCGAGTCGGACCGAGCCTACCTCACCCGGTGGACGAGCCTTCGCAACTCCTGCGAGGGAGTGCTCGAGCTCCAAGCCGTCCAGTACTTCATCCAGGGGTGCCGAGACCAGACGCTGCTCAAGCACCGGCTCCTGAGGAAGAGCCCGAAGACCATGGCAGAGCTCATGGCAATCGCCGACGAGTACGCCACCGCCGACGCGGGCATGACCAACCCGATCCGACTCGACGAAGCCGGACGAATCATCACGACGGAGCCGGCTGCACGCCGCAGCCGGACGGAGAACCAAGACGGAGGAAAATCGACCCGGCGTGACTCCGACGCGGCCGGCAAGCGCAAGACTGCGGACGACCGTGTCGAGTCCAAGGTCGTCGCCACGACCGAGGGAAGGCCGGCAGGAGGCTTCGACAACCGCCGCATGAGAACAAGCGGCGACATGCGCCGGACAAGGGCGAGGAACAACTACGACTACATGCTCGATCAACCGTGCCGGAACCATGGTGACCGGCCAGCAAACCACACCGTCAGGCAATGCACCCTCGGACGCCCAAGGCCGCCACCGTACGAGCGGCGAAATCCGCTCGGGATGAAGCCGGACGGGACGATCGAGGGCGTGACGACAGACGACGCGAAGACAGGGATCGAGACGATCGCCAACGCGAAGAAGAAAGGGAGCGCCTTCCGGCTCCGCCTCCAAGGGGTCCAGACGGCTACCAGAATCCGGGCCGCCTACATCGTATTCGTCAGCGAGCGCGACGACAAGCGAAGCCGGCGCGAGCGGTTCAGGGAAGTGAACGCGGTGGTTCCACCTGTCCCCCAGTATCTCAACTGGTCGCAGGAGCCGATCACGTGGGATCGCCGTGACCACCGGAACTGATGCCCAACCCAGGCGGCTATGCTCTAGTCCTGGAGCCCATGATCATCTCCCCCTCCAAGCGCGCTTGCACCTTCTCGCGCGTCCTCATCGACGGGGGTAGCAGCATCAACATCCTCTACCGCGACACGTTGGAGAAGCTGGGCGTCTCCGAGTCCAGCTTAACGCCGAGCCGGACGGTCTTCCACGGTATCGTGCCGGGGCGAGCCGGATCGTCCATGGGCCTCATCCGGCTGGACGTCCTATTCGGCACCAAGAGCAACCACCGCCGCGAGACCATCTCCTTCGAGGTGGTCGACCACTCCAGCGCCTACCACGCCATCCTCGGGCGGCCGGCGCTCGCCAAGTTCATGGCGGTACCCCACTACGCCTACCTCAAGATGAAGCTACCAGGCCCACGCGGGATCATCACCGTCGCCGGAGACTATAAACGCTCCATCGCATGCGCCTCCGACAGCGCAAAGGTGGCCGAGACCATGGTCTGCAACGAGGAGATGAAGCAATTCAAGCGCAAGGCTAGCGAGGAAAAACTGGAGATCCCAGAGTCGGCCAAGCCGGCTGGTGAGTCGAACTTCCAGGCGGCCCGGGACACAAAGAAGATCTGCTTCGACGACAACGACAAGTCCAAGTTCGTCTCCGTGGGGGCGAGCCTGGACCCCAAATAGGAAAGCGCGCTCGTCGAGTTCCTCCGTGAGAACCGGGACATCTTCGCGTGGTCCCCAAAGGACATGCCTGGTGTGCCGAGGGAACTCGCCGAGCACTCTCTTCACGTCCGGCCAGATGCCAAGCCGGTAAAACAGTCCCTGCGACGTTTCGCGGAAGGAAGAAGACAGCGTATCCGGAATGTTCCAACGCTGCGTGAGCCAGAAGAAGGAAACAGGATCCTCAAGGAGATCCATCAAGGCGAATGCGGCCATCACGCATCTTCAAGGGCAATTGTGGCTAAGGCGTTCAGGCACGGTTCTATTGGCCGACTGCGTTGGCGGACGCGACCAGCTGGTCTGGCTCTGCAACGGCTGCCAACGATTCGCAACGCAGAAGCACACGCCGGCTTCAGCACTAAAACGATTCCTATCACCTGGCCGTTTGCCGTCTGGGGGCTCGACATGGTTGGACCACTGAGGAGATCCAGTGGAGGCATGACACACCTGCTGGTTAGCAGTCGACAAGTTCACGAAATGGATCGAAGCCAAGCCGATCAAGAAACTGGATGGACCAACGGCAGTCAAGTTCTTCAAAAGCATCATTTACCGCTTCGGCTACCCCAACAGCATCATCACGGACAACGGGACAAACTTCGTCAAGGGAGAGTCGCCAAGTTCTGCGGCAGGACCGGCATCCGGCTCGACGTGGCCTCCGTCGCACACCCGCAGTCGAACGGGCAAGTCGAGCGAGCAAACGGCCTCATCCTAGCCGGCATCAAGCCTCGGCTGCTCGAACCGCTCGAGCGGGCAGCCGGCGCGTGGGAAGAAGAGTTACCTTCCGTCCTCTGGAGCCTAAGGACGACGCCGAATCGCTCAACCGACTTCACCCCCTTCTTCCTCGTCCATGGGGCGGAAGCCGTCATGCCAACAGACATCGAGCACGACGCACCCCGGATCGTGCTGTACACGGAAGCGCAAGCTAAGCAAGCCTACGAAGATGGAATGGACCTGCTCGAGGAAGCACGCCAGCTTGCCGAATCAAGATCGGCGATGTACCAGCAACAACTACGCAACTACCACAGCCGGCGCATCAAGAACGTCCACTTTCGAGAAGGCGACCTCGTGCTCCGGTTGATCCAGGACACCAAAAACATGCACAAGTTGTCATCGCCGTGGGAAGGACCATTCATCGTCAGCAAAGCGCTCATCAACGATGCCTACTACCTCATCGACGCCCGCGAGCACAAGAAGGACACGATGGACAAGGAAGGCGATGAAACGGAAAGGCCATGGAACGCGGCACTCTTGCGTCGATTCTACACTTGAGAAAGTACAATGTATGTATCACCTATGCTATCAATAAAAGAAACGAGAATGATGAGCACATGAGCAATTTTTCGCAACTTTTTCTGCATTTTCTAACCGGCTCTTCCGGCAGCCGGCAAGCTTGCCTTTAGCGGCCGTGTAGCGTGACTAACCCCTAAACGGCTAACTCTTCGAATCCGGTTAAGGCCGGCAAGAGAACAAGCTGGAGGGGGCAAACAACGTGAAAAACGCATAAAGGGAAGTCCTGCCGGCTGAAGTAACGTTCTTCTGCAAACTCGGCCAAGCCGGCAGTCGGCAAACGCTTCTCCGATTACGGATGACTAACTACACAATGCTAAACGGTTAACTCTTCGAATCCGGTTAAGGCCGGCAAGAGAATAAGCTGGAGGCGGAGTGTACGCGAAAGACGTAAGAAATAGAAGTCGTTACCGGCTGAGAAAACTCTGGCCTAACAAACCGGATCCTACGTTGTAGTAGTGTGCATGATCCCGCTAGACGGTGAAGTGCACACGAACGGCGGCAGGAAAGGCTACAGGCGAGTGTGAAATTGAGTTAAGCACAGTAAAAGTATACTCCATGATCATAACAGCAAACTAATCGCTTCGTCATTTCATTTCACACACGGAAACGCCGCCGACCGGCTTCGAGAGCCCAAGCCGGACACAGACACGACAAGCAGGAAATAAAACATGCGTACAAGTAAAAAGCACAGGAACAAAAGCATTGGAATTAAACATCAAGTGCAAGGTCTTACAGATGGAAACTGGATAACAAAACAAAAGAGGGAGGTCCACAGGCGGACCTTCCCCGCACAACTACAAGGTCGAGCCGGCAGAGCTCCCTAAGCGGCAACCGTCGCCTTCCCGGATCCGCCGATCTTCTTGCCGGCCCAGTGCTTGATGCAGAGGGTGCCGTCGAACACCTTCACGAAGAAGACGCCCTTGTCACGCCGGAGGCGGAAGCAGAGGATGAAGCCGGCTTCGAGCTCGTAGAAGTCGGCGAACTCGTCCCAACCCCTGACAAACTCCACCCGGTTGACAACAGCATTGCCCACCACCTGGGAGGTGAACCGGACGGTTGCATCCCAGGGACCCTGGGAGGCACCCTCACGGAAGAGCCTGAACTTGAAGTGGCCAACGCCTGGCAGTGCGTCGGCGAAGGCGTCGGGAAGCCTCTGCACCGGCCCAGTAACTGGCGAGTGCAGGATCAGGAGAAACTCCCCGATGGGGAACACACCCAAGGCGGACGCCGCGGATTCTCCAGGGAGTCGGAGAGGCGGAAGACTAGCTCCGCGCTCTCTTCCTCGCTGTCGGCGACGGCAGAGGGAGCGTACTTAGGAATCGGGTCGAAGCCCGGAGGTGGAAGAACAGGGGCAGCTCCTCCTCGCTCGATGTGTCGTCAAGAACGAGGAGCTGCTTGCCACGACCAGCGAAGATGCTAATGCCGCCACTGGCGGCACTCGCACTCCTTAAGCCAGCACGGCGACCAGCGCGGCCAGCGCTGCTACCGGCGGCAGCGGAGGCGACAGCCTTCCCCCGCCCTCGGCCGCCGCTCTTGGGGGGACGACCGCGAGGACGCTTCGCCGGAGGCGCAGCGGCGGTCTCCTCAGCGACAGCGTCCATGGCTCGGACTTCACCATGGCAGAGATGCGCAAGGAAACAAGACGAGGAAGGCGAAGAGGAGCGAAGAGGCGCGAGTGAAGAAGAAGAAGGAAAACTGTGAAGCTTTATAACACAAACAAGGGACAACGTGGGAGACCCAACCGTCGCCCACGATCCCACGATCTACACGTGGCGACGAAACAGTTGACGGGACCCTTCAGTAACTGCAACCGGGTCCACGCGCGGAAGCCAAGGAGACAAGCCAAGCCGGCCAAAAGATACCCGGGGGCTGCGCACTCGCCAAGGCGGCTGCCCAGACCCGGACGAAAATAAAAATCACCCCGAGTCATGGACTCGGGGGCTGCGAAGCCGTCAGCCGGCAAAAGATACCCGGGGGCTGCGCACTCCGCCAAGGCCGGCTGCCCAGACCCGGATGAATATAAAAATCACCCCGAGTCATGGACTCGGGGGCTGCGAAGCCGCCAGCCGGCAAAAGATACCCGGGGGCTGCGCACCCGCCAAGCCGGCTGCCCAGACCCGGATGAATATAAAAATCACCCCGAGTCATGGACTCGGGGGCTGCGAAGCCGTCAGCCGGCATAAAGATACCCGGGGCTGCGCACCCGCCAAGCCGGCTGCCCAGACCCGGATGAACATAAAAATCACCCCGAGTCATGGACTCGGGGGCTGCGAAGCCGTCAGCCGGCAAAAGATACCCGGGGGCTGCGCACCCGCCAAGGCGGCTGCCCAGACCCGGACGAACATAAAAAACACCCCGAGTCACGGACTCGGGGGCTGCCAAGCCGCCAGCCGGCAAAAAGATTCCCGGGGGCTGAGCACCCGGCAAGCCGGCTGCTCAGACCCGGACGTATATCTAAAATCACCCCAAGTCACGGACTCGGGGGCTGCACGATATAACGACGACAGAAGACAAGCGATAAGCAGGAAACGTGAAATTTCGACCCGGCTAGATGCTCAAGCCGGCCCAAAATTCGGGGGCTAGGGATGGTGATAATCATCACCAAAAACAAGCACGAATTATAGCACAGAGGCCCAGCAGTCACAGAGAAAACGACACTCACGATAACAGACCATGGCAGGAAGCAGAATAGCAAATTTTTACATGATGACCTTAAAAGGTGCCCAGGATAATAAGGCAGTTAATGTGGCAGAACAGTTAACGGCACAAAATAACAGTTACACCCGGCATCCCGGGGAGATGAACGAATCAAACGGTAGCGGCGTCAGTAGCGGCAGCGGCGTCGCCGGCTCCAGCATCTTCAGTCGGCTTCGGCGTCGAGATGGCTCGGCAGGTACCAGCGTCGTCAAGTCAACCGCCTCGGCAATCCGCTTGGAAGCCTCGGCAATTTCTGGACGCAAGTTCGCGAAGGACGTCCCGTCGCGGAAGCCGTCCATCAGCCTGCTCGTCTGCAGGCCAGGGTACCATGACTTCACCACGGCCAGGGCCATGTCGGAACCTCCGCGCGCCGCCATCTCCACTTGATCATTGATGCCGGCAGGCGCTCCTTCGAGCCGGGCGCATAAATCGTGGAGAGTAGCCGGCAAGGGAGTGTCCGGCCACAGGTTCTCAAGCACGCCCTCAGCCGCTTCCTTTAGCCGCTTGAATTCCTGGCCGAGTCGCAGAAGACGGGAAGCGGTAGTCGGAGCAGACCCGGCAGCGGCACCAGAAGACTCCGGTCGAGAGTGAGCCGAGGCAGCATCTTGTTGGAGTTGCGCATCCACCTCGGGATAGAGGCCTGCAGTTCAAACCAGTAAGGCCGAGTAGAAGACCTAAAGCAAGAAACCAAGGAGAAAGAAGACCTCACTTACCGAGGATCAGCTCGTTTACGCCCTCAACCTCCTTGACCAAGCCGCTCACCAGCTGTTCATGCTCAAGCTCGCGAGCCTTGGCCTCCCGGACGATCTCGTCGTTATTCTCGACGGAAGCCTTCAGCAGATCCTTCAGCTTGGCCGCGTCCCCGCGGAGAGATTCAACCTCGCTCTGCCTCCGACGCTCGGCCTCCCGCAGTTTCGCCGCCTCCTCGCCCAGCCGGACGACCTCGAGGCGGCGCTCTTCTAATGCCTTCTCCGCCGCTTGGAGATCGGCCTTGGACGAGGTCAAGGCGGCATCCTTTTCCTTCAGTTGCTTCTCCAAGCCGGCGCGGGAGGTGGAGTCACCTGTAGAGATCAAGTCACCGTCAAGCCAAGACATGCAAGAGAAAAAGGCAGAACGGCAAGACAAAGTGCAGAAAGAAAAAGGGAGCCAAACCTTTGGCCGCCTCAAGCTCCCGCTTGAGCAATGTCGCCTCCCTATTCGCCGCGGCAAGGCCTTGCTCCATGGAGGAGCAGAGCAATGTCACGTTGGCCAAGTTCTCCCTGGCCACCCGCTCCGCCAGTTCGGCGAGGGGAAATTTTCCCGACGCGTCGGGCCGAGCCGGCACCGGTCCGGAGTACGTCGGAGAAGACACCAAAGTTGATTGGCGAGGGCCGGGGAGCGAGGCCGTCGCTTCCGCGATGGCCTTATCCTTGGCCGTCACGGCCACAGCCAAAGAAGGGGTGGGGAAGGCGATATACCCAGCCCCGGCGCCGGGCTGGGAAACCACCTGAAAAGCGCCCACTGGCGTCTCGGCGTCTCCACCTGAAGCCGGAGGGTTGAAGTCGACTACAAGGGGGGCCGCCTCCTCCAGCACTCGGCTGGCCGCCTCCGTCGTCTTCGCCTCCGAAGGCGGATCAGCCGCCTCCGCCAGCACTCGGCTGGCCGCCTCCGTCGTCTTCGCCTCCGAAGGCGGATCAGCCGCCTGCGCCACGGGGACCTCGGTGACAGGCACCGAAGCCGACTCCTTTACAGCGACGACTGCCGTCTCCACTATAGGGAGCGGTGCCCTACGAAACAAGGAAGGCGTCACCATCGAGTGCAAGTTGCGAAGATTCCCACCACAAGACAAGGACTTACCCGACACACGAGCCCAGCGCCTTGGCCGTCCTCCTCTTCGTACGCTTTGGTGGGGGAGGGGGCACGGCGTCGGACGGGCGCTTCACGCCTCCGGAAGGCACATCGCCGCCTTTCGCCGGGACGACAGGGTCCTCGACCGGCCGCTCCGTGCGAGCCGGCACCACCTTGGCCCCGGCAGAGGCCTTTGCGGAATCGCCGGCTTCCGTGCCCGCTGCCGCCTTCTCCTCGGCCGCCTTGGCAGCCGCTGGTTGCCTTGCAGCCGCCTGGGCATCCATCGACGCCCGGATCGAGTCCGCCTGCGCCAGCTCCGCGTAAATAGCCTTCTCCATATCCTCGATACCCGAGTCATAGCCAAGAACAAAAGGAGGAGAAAGATTAACCACCTGGGCGCGGGTCTTGCCGGCGGCGGGTTCGGTCCTCTCCGCGTCCGCCGCCTTCGTCCCCTCCTCGTCCTCCCTCGAGGCCAGCAGCTGCTCCACAGTAAAATCAGCATCAGATGCTCCCAAGGCTAAGACTGCCTGCGCCGTCCGAGCATAAAACTCCCTCTCCAAGTCATCCGGATTCGAATCGTAAATAAAATCACCACCTAAAGCAGGACCAATCACCTCGTTTTTGGCCCCACCAGTCTGGGCCTCCTCCTCCGCCATCTTGGCGTCGACCTCAGCCCGGACGTCGGCCATGACCTCGTCCGCCCTGGCCTCAGTCTCAGACGTCTCCGCCCTCGTTCTTCCGGCTGGCGACAGGCCGCCCGTGGTAGGCCGGGAAGACGTCGAAGCCCGCTTTTTGGCGGGAATGCACGCCTCGCTTCTCAAATGCGCCCTTCCGCTTGGGCGGCGCGATATTCGCATCGACATCGGCGGCCGACTTCGACCGCCTCTCCTTCACGGTCCGCCGGGGAAGAACCACCTTCTTCCGCGCCGCCGCCTCCAACTCCTTGGTCCGGCGGGTGGATATCGCCGGCTTGGAGGCTGGCACGGAGGAAGAACCCTCTGAGTCCGGTTCAGAGCCAGTGGAGAGATCTACTACCACACGCGCAACATTGTCAGCCTGCCCGGCGACCCCGGGCCCAGAAGACTTACCACGGGACGACGAAACCGGAGGCGGATCGTCATGCTCGAGATCCTCGTCCCTGTAGGCGGCCGAGTCGGAGTCGGCGCCGGTAGCAGGGGCCGGGCTCGTTGCAGTCCGGGTGGCGTCATCATCGCCCCCGTCATCGCCGCCGGCATCAGCACCTCCACCCGACGACTCGGTGGTGTCGCCGCGTGTTCCCGCGACGACACGGGCATCGCCGCCGGATTCGCCTCCAGCGGCAGTGTCCGCACCTCCACCCGCCGCCTGCTCCTCGGCGGCGCTCTCCTCCTCCAGCATGGCCGTCTGCGCCGCAGAAAGGGGACCCTGGACATCAGGCTCGAAGACTACTTCAAAATCTTCAACCATCTGGACCTCACAAAGCTACCCGGCAAGCCGGCTAGATCAGGCGGCAGCCGGAAAAGGAATCGGAAGCAAAATGAGGAGGAAGCTAACCTCAGGAGCGCGGTCCGAGCGGTCGAAGGGATCGAGCCCGAAGTCCCAATCATCCTCAAGCCTGTCGGTGATGAGACGGGAAACCCACTCGCTTAATCCCTCCTGCGTCGGGATGTTCATGGAAGCTCGAGTGGGATCCCGGATGCCGGAGTAGAAGCACATCTTGTGCGAGCGCTCCTGCAGCGGGAACATCCGCCTTGTTGTCCAGGCCATGGTCAGATCCCTGGACGTCAGGCCATCCGCCACCAGCTTCTCCAGGCGGGCGAACAGGGTGCCTTGCAGATTCTCATCGACTGCCGGCTTCCGGCTCCAGGATCTGTCCGCCGGACGCGTATTGGCGAAGGCGGGGAGGTTGATCCGGTCAACCTCAGTAGCGTTCTTGACATAGAAGTATGTATTCTGCCACTTCTTGATGGATTCGGGCAGATGGATCTTGGGAAATGGCGTGCTCTTCGCGCTGATGGAGACGCCGCCGCAGTCCCGTTGCAGCCCAGCGGTCACCTGGGACCGCAAGAAGAAGAACATGCCGAAGAGCTCCATACTGGGCCAAACGCCCAAATACGCTTCGCACAGCGTGACGAAGCAGGACAACTGCGTGATGCAGTTTGCCCCTAGATGGTGAGGCTGCAGCCCATAAAAATGCAGAAACTCGTTGAAGAACGAGCTGACGGGGAGCCCCAATCCCCGCTCCACATGCGTGTAGAACATGACAAATTCGTCCGGTTTGGGCCTTGGCGAGATCTCTCCAGGGGGAGGGGCGCGAGCCTCCACATCGCCGCTCTTCCCCATGGACCCATTCCGGTGAAGCTTCAGAAGGAACTTATTGTCGATGATGGAACCCATCCAGGCACCCGTGCCCGCCATTGAAGATCTGTTGCCCGTGGTGGAGGAGGCGGAAGCGGAAGTGGCGAGGCGGAGAAATCGGCAGAGCAAGAGGAGCAAGAACTGGCGAAGAAGACGAAGCGGGAGAGAGGAGCGAAAGTTCTGAACCTTCCCCCTCTTTTCCCCTTTAAAAGCGGGGCAGACGGAACCGCACCGCTCCATGCGCCACGTGGGGCGCGGGCAGGCCGCGCCGTCCACAAACGATCCCACTAACAAGCAGTTGCCACAGACGATCCAGTCCGCCGAAGACCGAAGCGACGTGCCCCTGACATCGGGCAGAGCACAACCGTCACGACCAAGCGGCGAAACGTGGCTGACGCATGCCACGACTCACGATTCCCAAGACATCCAGACTACCGGAGACCGGCTACCCCAAGCCGGACCAACCGCCTCCGGCCACCGTCACCTTATCCGGCAAACCTCAAGCCGGACGACTTCAACTACAGCGACAAACAAAACATTGAAGCTCGAGAAGTCTACCCGGCAGGCCGGCAAGACTCCACGATCTCGGGGGCTAGTGTCGGGGATATGAACCCCGGATACCCCTAAGGGGACCATTTCTTCAAGAACTACATGGGCCGGCTACAGCGTGCCGCCTAGAGCCCGCCGGATGAAGCAAGCCGCTTCGCCTATCCGGAGGCGGACGGCCGGCTAGAGCAGCCGGCCTCTACCAACCGACCGGTCCGTACTAGTGGGCCCGGATCGTCCAGCCCCTGTCGGGCGTTACCGTTACAATGTAATGATGATATAGCTCCAGCCGGCTCCAGAGTAGTGATGTCATAGGGGCAATCGTGTAATCTCCTTGTAACCCAAAACCCTAGATGCTGCCTATATAAGGCGTGCATGGGCCTCCTGCGCGAGGCAAGCAAGCAAGGAAGGAGACCCAGAGACACAGATACGTAGATCATCGTCTTCCATCTCTAGCCGGCTTGACACCTCTAGCCGGCACCACCGCCATACAGCTCTAGGAGCAAACCTTTGTAGCCCGATCTGTGATCAATCAATAAGAACAAGAAGAGCAGGACGTAGGGGTGTTACCTCCACGAGGAGGGCCCCGAACCTGGGTAACTGACGTGTGTTTGCATGTTTGTTGCCCAATCCCGCGCGAGCATCCGATCGTCGCCTGCCCCACACTCTTTTCCGTCTTTGATGGATATGCCGTGCTACCCACCACGACAGTCGACGATGGGGAGGAGAGCACGCGCGGGCGCAGGGAGGCGGAGGCGGGTGCTGGCCAGGGCGGAGAAGCACGGGCACGGCTTGAGGCGACCGGGAGAGGACGTGCTTGAGGATGAGGGCGACGGCGGAGAGGAGCCGGCCGATGACGGGTCGACGGAGGGAGATGACGGAGGTCGGCCACACAGCGGCGATGGCTGGAGGGAAGGCGCACGACGGTGAGGGAAGAAGGCAGCACGGGCTCGGGTGCGTGCGAGATGGGAGGTTGGGGATGAGGGAAAAAATAAAAGAAAAGAAAAGGGGATGGGATAAGAAGAGAGGCGAGAGAGAAAAGTAGGGACCCAAAAAGAAGGGAAAAGGACCTTTTTGTGAGGTGGGAGGAGGGTGGCTGCAAGATGCAAGAGGGTAGGAGCAAAAGAGCCAGGGCAGGAATTAGGGTTTTGGAGGCTAGGTGGGCTTGGGCCGGTTTGGGCTGCTCTCTCGCAATTCTCAAAACATTTTATTTTGCAAATTAAATTTGGCAATTTAATTTTCGAAAACGGAGACGACTGCCTCGGTAAAATATTTGCGACAATTTTGGCAAAATAAAAATAGGGTTTAATAAAAATAATTTTTGTTGCCAAAAATATGCGATGCGCATGATGCTGATGTCATGATGATGCAAAAACAAAAACAAACAAAAATCTAATTTGGGGAAAACCCCGGGACTTTACAACCGACACACTAACAAGGGATCTCGCCCCGAGATCCACGCTACTGCCGGGGGAAGAAGAGCAAGGTAAACTATCGAATCTTCTCGCACCATGTTGATCTTCTCGACACCACTAACAAGAGGTTCTTGCTCACGTCGATCGCGATGCTCGTCCGTCGAGATCGTTCCGAAGATCGAACCTATTAGGATAAAAGGCAAGAGATCGTCCACCCACGAAGATGCTATAACCGGAAGATAGATAAGATAGAAGATTTAAAACACACAGAGGTAAGAGAGGAAACAGAATAGAGGTAAGGAGTAAACAAGAATTCCTATTGAGATCTGTTCAATTAACTTTAATAAAATAGTTTTGGACACTCTACATCAACAACTGTTAGCTAGGTTATCCTACAGGCAGACTGGACCCACGGGGTATCGAAGAACCATGGCTCTGATACCACTTTGTAACGCCCCAAGATCGGTACTATGTAGATTTGAGCGTTCCAGCCAAATCCGCATAATAACGATCCTAGGATGCCCACCGGGCATAACGTGCACGTCGCAACACACACGTTATGCGGGTGGAATTGTGATAACATTACAAAAGTTCTCGATGGAACCCACAAAAGAACATATATATAACAAACGACTCACCGAGTCAAGAACAGAGATACAATACAAAGATCCAAAGAACAGCGGAAGCGAGTAGTGTCCGACTAAGGACAAGATACAAATTGGACTAAGAGTCCTGAAGATAAACGAAGGCACCATATCCCTGCCTAGGCCAAGCCGGAGGGATTCCCAAGCTAACGTCGTCAAACTTCAAACCTGTTGGCTGCATTGGAATAGCAGCCCCGAAGGGGTCAGTACTATAAACAGTACTGGCAAGTAATACTCACAAGATATCAAAGCTGGAATTCTGGGGAAACAGGGTTAGCGATTGAGGCGGCAAGCAGCACTAACAACTTATAGAGACACGCTACAACTTTCGTCTAATAGAGTCAAGGTAAGGGAGCGCATAAGTGTAACAGCCCAGATTTGGTACCTTAAAATATGGGCCAAATTTTCGCTTTTTGTGTGCATTGCATCATAGCATCCATTTAAATTGCTAATGGTAAATAAAGCAACAATTGAAAATTAAAGACAAAGGGAGCAAACCTTTCCCAGTTTTCCAAACTAAAGGCTTTGCCCAAAATGACCAAATCAAATTAACTTGAACTTCCAAATTGTTCAGGAAGTTTCAATCACCCAATTATAATTATTTGGCAAGGGCAAATTCTTAACAAGCAGTTAAATAGAAATTGAGAATTCATCGTGGTTCAATTCCATTTATAATTTGGAGCCAAGTTGAATTTCCCCAAGATTAACAATAAAGTTATGGGGTGCTTCATTATTATAAAATGAGCACCCATAAGTATTTTTGCTGTTTTTGGAAATATACAATTGCTCCAAATAAATACCTTTTTGCTTTTAGCCAAAATGACTATATTGAAAACCTGTGAACAAATGTGGTTCAAACCTTTTATTTTGGCACCAAACTTTTGTGGAGCATCTAAATGACAAGGGAAGGCCACATGAAATTTTGTGGATTTTTACAAAATACTGAAGCACCTCTTTTAAATCGAGAAAGCTGCTGGAGGGACCTCTTTGCAATTAAAGTCTTTGGGCTGGGGGGGTTTTGGTGAAGAACACTTCTTCTCCACACTGTCGCCACAGGGCCAGTGCCCATGCCGCCGCGCCATGCCGTCGTCCGCACCATGCCGTGGCCCCGGATGGACAAGGAGCTACATCGACGCCGCCACCTGCTCCCCTTACTCCCCTCTCTCCATTTCCCCCTTGATTCCCGGATCGAGGCCACCATTTCCTCTCCCGAGCTCCTCCGTTTTCCGCCGCCGGTGTCGAGCACGCCGCCGTCGTCTCGGCCCTCCCGCGCGGATCGAAGACCACCTGAAGCATCACCTCGTCGGTGTTCCCCTTCTGGAGCAAGGAATCGAGCCGAGTCGCCTCGTCCCCGACGAAATCGTCCCCGACATCATCTACCTCGGCCGTCGCCGCCGGCCACGATTCCGGTCGACCCCGTCCACCCCACGCCGCGCCGTCAGCACCATAGTGCTCGTGGTGAGCACCTCCTCCTCGCTGGCCTTTTCCCCTCTTCCCTACGGCCCTCCTCGCCGTCGTTATCACCGTCGACCGTCGCCGTTCACCGCACCGCGCGTGCCCGGCCTGGCCGTCGCCTGGGCCGGCCTGAGGCCGGATGCCTCAGGCGGTTGCCCGGCCTGGGTACCCGGCCTGGGCTCGATTTGGGCCGGCCAAAGGCCGGTTCACTCGGCCACTCACCCGGCCTTTTTCCCGGCCTGGCCGGCTTGAGGCCGGCCCGTCTGGAAAACTTGTGTTCCTTTTTACTTTGGAACAATTTTAGATATTCGATAACTATTTGAAAAATGCATCAAATTCGACGATTCAAATTTCAAAATGTTCAGGAAAACAAACTCTACCACTTGAAATATTTGTAACCTCCTTTTGGATTTATATTATTTTAGTTATTTAAGAATTCCTAAAATGGGTTATTTAATACCCGAAATTGGGAAATTCATAACTTTTTAAATAATTGTCCAGAAATTATGAATTAAATATCAAAGTGATCAACTTGTCAAATGCTATCAAACCAAGCACCCGTCACATCATGATCACAAACTTTTATTTGATGTTATTCATAATTTGAGTAAATGAATTAAATTCAATTATTTAATTAATTTGTCAATTATTCATCGGTGATCCGAAAATTATAAATAAATTACCGAAACGATTGGGATGACAAATCCTATCCTTATTTCCATGTTCATACATTATTGAGCCACCTCTCTAATAAATTAATATTTGATAAGGATGTGGCCATTAAGATAAATATGGGGTTGGTTCCAAATAATTGCACTAATTATTTGGCCCCTCATTTAAATTTGCTTTTATTTTATATAATAATATGGTTGCATCAATTGGGCATGTCATCATGTGATTGAGCATTGCAATTTGAGTTCGTGTGATTTATGTGTGTTTTGTATTTTCTTTTGGGGTATCGATAGATTCCGGAGCCGAGGGTCTCTCTAACTACCCCGACGATCAGTGCTTCACTCCCGGGCAGCAAGGCAAGAGATAACCTAACCTTCTTGGCATATAGCATCCTATGTTTTGATCAAATTATTTTATCCACCATAATATTGCATGCGGTTCAAAGGTCTCTTTTGGTAAACATAGAATCCTATGAATGCATGTTTCTTCCCCGAGCCAATCGCATGTATTCCTACCTATGAACCTTAGGTTGATGTGTTGGCCGGAGACAAATTATAATTGTTGTATTCATATGCTTAGCTATGCTTAGCCATGTTTAGTGGAATTGCTAGTTATGTCCGTTATTAATTCCGTAATTGTTGATGATGATGGAATGATGCGGACTTGGTGGATGAATGTGATGCTAAATTAAAATGCTAAGACGGCTTGGGTGAGTTGCCATCGGGGATGGTGTTTTGCCTCACTCTAGCCCCTAGGTGCGAGTTCTTTACCTCTTGAACCAAGACTAGCGTGCTGCCATTGGTGGGTGTATGGGCGCCTTACTGACCGAATAATTTGTGAGGGCGTATCCAAGGGTCCTCTAGTTTGCTATTTCCATTTGCCGTGTGTGTGAGCGGAAAAAGGATGATGAGGATGGTGGTGTTAGGATGTGGCGATGGGGCAGGGGCTGAGGATGGGTAAACTTGTCCTGTGGCCACAGATGACTCTTGGATAGTCTCATGCATTGTAAAGGTCTAACCGCGCCTGCTTGCCGGCCTTCCCCGGAAGAGGGCCAACTAGGTGAGCCGGACGGTACCAATGGGTAAAATAGTACACCCCTGCAGGGTTAATCTTTTCGAAAAGCCGTGTCCACGGTTATGGACAACTTGGGAATAGACGATAAGATCATAGAGAATATTAACCTAATTGATATGGCAGCTAAAGGTTGCATAATCACGTGTGTTAAAGGTTCACTTCCTCGAGGGTGATTCGAGGGGGTGCCTTGGTGGAGATGAGTGTGGTTGGTGACCAAAGGGTTCGATGAGAACCTACGTTGACAAATGTTATTCTCTTATCCCCTTTATAAAATTGCTCTGAGTAGACGAATGCCAAGTGTCTTTATGTTTCGGTTTATGAAAGTTAGCTTTATGCAAAAGAACTACATATACAGCTTTAGAGCCTCCGTCAGTCATTGGGCCTATATCGCCCTACTAAACTTGCGAGTACATCGTACTCAGTCTCTCTTTGCTGCCTCTATGTTTTTTATTTCAGAGGAGGACGACACCGAGCAGTTAGGTGGGTTCTTCGTTGACGTCGACTACTAGTCTGGGGTTCCCAGGTGGCAGCTTGGGACCGTGGAACAAGCTGGCTTGGGTGATGTTTATCTGTAGGCCTCTTAGGCCATAATTTGCTTCTTGTTGTATTAGACAACGCTACTTCGCTTCCGCTTGTTGAATGGTTGGATCTGTGATCCTTTTGTTTGTAATATTTGTATTCTTCTCGTTATATGAGTTGCTATATAAATGTTTGTGTCGTAGAGTCATGCTTTGTGCCAGTTCTGTTCCACAAGTCTCGATCTTTGTTTTATACATTGATGGTCGTGTTGACTACATAGCCTCTCTGTATAATTCCGGGGTCGGGGCGCTACAAATTGGTATCAGAGCAGGACTGCCTGTAGGAAACCCGTTCTTTTGGTCGATGTCGAGTCTAGTTCGTGAAAATTATTTTCAACCTAAAATTGAGTTGTGAAAACCCTCCTAGGATTCTTTTTACTCCTCATCCAATTCACTCTGATCTCGGTGTCATCTTACCTCTATTTGATTTTAACGGTTCTTCTGATCATCGGCAAGGTTCTAAATCTTTAGGATCTCGGGGTTGGGTTCCTACCTTTAGTTACTAGTTATCCTTACTCCTCTGCCAACCCTAAAACATGAAGAAAGGAAGTATGATGGTTCGTCAAGATATTTCTTTGCTTTAGCCCAAGATCTTGAACCGAAGGTCCCGGATTGTGCTAGGGCTCCGGTGTAATTATTCATGAGGGCTGTCACCCTTGTGAGTGTTATGCTATTGTGGGTCCCAGTGCATGAAGCTGATCTTTAACCCAAGATCTTTCTGTTGAACCCTGATGTTATTTATCTATATCTGGAAGCAACAATGATCTATCCTATCTGTCAGAATTGGTTACTAACTTGTCGTTGTTCCAATTCTTCAGGATGGCTCCTACCCGTCGTGGGGAACAGAGCAACCCTGATCCACCACCGCCACCCTCAATGGCGGAGGTGATGATGGCTATCGAGCAAAACCGTCTGCGCAATGAGCGGTTGCTCGAGCAGCTGGTCCAGCAAGGGGCCAGGAGGAACACGGACTGCACCACTCTCAACCAGTTCTTGCGGTCCCAACCTCCCACTTTCTCCGAGGCTAAGGAGCCGCTTGATGCGGATGATTGGCTTCGGGCTATCGAGCGCAAGTTCGCCGCTCTTCACGTCCCGGCGGCAGAACATGTCAACTTCGCCACCTACCTTCTGGAAGGAGCCGCCGGCTCCTGGTGGGAGAGCCACGTGGCCATGGTTGCCGCGGGCCATGTTGTCACTTGGGAGGAGTTCCGCACCGCCTTCCGTGCGGCGTACATCCCCAAGCCCATCCTCGAGCTCAAGAGGCGGGAGTTCCTGGACCTAACCCAGGGACGCATGGACGTCCAGTCCTATGGACGGGAGTTCAACCACCTCTCCCATTACGCCCCGCGGGACGTGACGAATGATGAGGACAAGCAATACCTCTTCTGCAAGGGCTCGCACCTCGTCTCCGATACGAGCTCCTACCCTTCAAGTTCACCTCCTACCAAGAGCTCTACAACCAGGCTCTCACCATGGAGCAGGGTAGGAAGGAGCTGGAGGCTTCTAAGAGGCCAGCTCCAGCTGATCACCAGAGCTCCTCTTCTACTGAAGGCAAGAAGCGCAAGGTATTTGTGCCTTTCAGCACCGTGCCTAAGGCGCCCTTCGCGCCGAAACCCACCGGGTACCTGCCACCTCCGCCTCGCCCAGCTACTTCGACCTTGGGTGCGGGTGGAAGTGTGTACCACCCTCAGCTGCCTCCACCACCGCAGAGGCCCACTTGTTTCAGCTGTGGTCAGACGGGGCACTTCTCTAGGGAGTGTCCCCAGAAGGCACCGGCTACCTCAGCACCGGCACCTGCTCCCTCTACACCAGCCGCCAAGGCCGTGCCCATCAACCGTGGTCGCCTAAACCACGTCTCCGCTGAAGGAGTTGAAAAGGACCCCCTTGTTCTAATGGGTATGATTCGAATCAATGATTATCCAGCTTCAGTCTTATTTGATTCAGGAGCATCGCATTCATTCATATCCACATCATTTGCACTCAACCATCAAATACCGTTTGAGGATATGGACTCCCTGTTAGTGGTCAAGACCCCAGGCTCTAGTTGGCACACTCACTGGATGTCTCCGGAGGTTCAGATTTCTATAGCGACAATTCTTTTCCCGTTTTCGTTGATAGCACTACAGTCAGTGGGGATAGATGTCATTCTGGGCATGGATTGGCTAGCCACATATCAGGCCAAGCTAGATTGTGTTGCCAAGACTATCACAGTAAACCACCCAACCTATGGACTAGTGCGTTACTGGTCCCCTACTTCTGCAACTCCGTCCACTGCCACTCCCCTCTCTCCGGAGATCAATCCTATTTTCCTGGAGGGTATCACCCCACCTGAGATACATGAGGTGGTTGTGGTGTGTGATTTCCCCGATATCTTTCCTGAGGAGTTGCCTGGCAGGCCATCTGATCGAAGTGTGGAATTCGTCATTGAATTGGTTCCGGTAACCGCCCCAACTTTCAGAAGGCCTTACCGCATGCCAGCGGAAGAGCTAACTGAGTTGAAGAAGCAACTTGATGAGCTGCTGGAAAGGGAATTCGCCCGTCCGAGTAGCTCGCCTTGGGGCTGTCCGATCATCTTTGTCAAAGGACGGAATACCGATGATCCTAGACTGGTGGTTGATTACCGCCCTTTGACTGCGGTGACCGTCAAGGACGAGTATCCTACTCCTCGAATAAATGACCTATTCGATCATCTAGCCGGTGCAACGGTATTCTCTAAGATGGATCTGAAGTCAGGATATCATCAGATCAAAATTAGAAGGGAGGATATTCCGAAGACAGTTTTCACTACTCAATATGGCATATATGAGTATACCCCGGCAGAAAAGTTACTATGACAGATCTCCCTTATCAACTTGAGTTGCTTACCACTTTCCCGGATGTTCATAAGGTGTTCCATGTTTCCCTCTTCCCTCTTCCTACTCTAGGAATCTCGGGGCGAGATTCTTGTAAGGGGGGGTAGATTTGTAACAGCCCAGATTTGGTACCTTAAAATATGGGCCAAATTTTCGCTTTTTGTGCGCATTGCATCATAGCATCCATTTAAATTGCTAATGGTAAATAAAGCAACAATTGAAAAGTAAAGACAAAGGGAGCAAACCTTTCCCAGTTTTTCCAAACTAAAGGCTTTGCCCAAAATGACCAAATCAAATTAACTTGAACTTCCAAATTGTTCAGGAAGTTTCAATCACCCAATTATAATTATTTGGCAAGGGCAAATTCTTAACAAGCAGTTAAATAAAAATTGAGAATTCATCGTGGTTCAATTCCATTTATAATTTGGAGCCAAGTTGAATTTCCCCAAGATTAACAATAAAGTTATGGGGTGCTTCATTATTATAAAATGAGCACCCATAAGTATTTTTGCTGTTTTTGGAAATATACAATTGCTCCAAATAAATACCTTTTTGCTTTTAGCCAAAATGACTATATTGAAAACCTGTGAACAAATGTGGTTCAAACCTTTTATTTTGGCACCAAACTTTTTGTGGAGCATCTAAATGACAAGGGAAGGCCACATGAAATTTTGTGGATTTTTACAAAATACTGAAGCACCTCTTTTAAATCGAGAAAGCTGCTGGAGGGACCTCTTTGCAACTAAAGTCTTTGGGCTGGGGGGTTTTGGTGAAGAACACTTCTTCTCCACACTGTCGCCACAGGGCCAGTGCCCATGCCGCCGCGCCATGCCGTCGTCCGCACCATGCCGTGGCCCCGGATGGACAAGGAGCTACATCGACGCCGCCACCTGCTCCCCTTACTCCCCTCTCTCCATTTCCCCCCTTGATTCCCGGATCGAGGCCACCATTTCCTCTCCCGAGCTCCTCCGTTTTCCGCCGCCGGTGTCGAGCACGCCGCCGTCGTCTCGGCCCTCCCCGCGCGGATCGAAGACCACCTGAAGCATCACCTCGTCGGTGTTCCCCTTCTGGAGCAAGGAATCGAGCCGAGTCGCCTCGTCCCCGACGAAATCGTCCCCGGCATCATCTACCTCGGCCGTCGCCGCCGGCCACGATTCCGGTCGACCCCGTCCACCCCACGCCGCGCCGTCGGCACCATAGTGCTCGTGGTGAGCACCTCCTCCTCGCTGGCCTTTTCCCCTCTTCCCTACGGCCCTCCTCGCCGTCGTTTCACCGTCGACCGTCGCCGTTCACCGCACCGCGCGTGCCCGGCCTGGCCGTCGCCTGGGCCGGCCTGAGGCCGGATGCCTCGGGCGGTTGCCCGGCCTGGGTACCCGGCCTGGGCTCGATTTGGGCCGGCCAAAGGCCGGTTCACTCGGCCACTCACCCGGCCTTTTTCCCGGCCTGGCCGGCTTGAGGCCGGCCCGTCTGGAAAACTTGTGTTCCTTTTTACTTTGGAACAATTTTAGATATTCGATAACTATTTGAAAAATGCATCAAATTCGACGATTCAAATTTCAAAATGTTCAGGAAAACAAACTCTACCACTTGAAATCTTTGTAACCTCCTTTTGGATTTATATTATTTTAGTTATTTAAGAATTCCTAAAATGGGTTATTTAATACCCAAAATTGGGAAATTCATAACTTTTTAAATAATTGTCCAGAAATTATGAATTAAATATCAAAGTGATCAACTTGTCAAATGCTATCAAACCAAGCACCCGTCACATCATGATCACAAACTTTTATTTGATGTTATTCATAATTTGAGTAAATGAATTAAATTCAATTATTTAATTAATTTGTCAATTATTCATCGGTGATCCGAAAATTATAAATAAATTACCGAAACGATTGGGATGACAAATCCTATCCTTATTTCCATGTTCATACATTATTGAGCCACCTCTCTAATAAATTAATATTTGATAAGGATGTGGCCATTAAGATAAATATGGGGTTGGTTCCAAATAATTGCACTAATTATTTGGCCCCTCATTTAAATTTGCTTTTATTTTATATAATAATATGGTTGCATCAATTGGGAATGTCATCATGTGATTGAGCATTGCAATTTGAGTTCGTGTGATTTATGTGTGTTTTGTATTTCTTTTGGGTATCGATAGATTCCGGAGCCGAGGGTCTCTCTAACTACCCCGACGATCAGTGCTTCACTCCCGGGCAGCAAGGCAAGAGATAACCTAACCTTCTTGGCATATAGCATCCTATGTTTTGATCAAATTATTTTATCCACCATAATATTGCATGCGGTTCCAAAGGTCTCTTTTGGTAAACATAGAATCCTATGAATGCATGTTTCTTCCCCGAGCCAATCGCATGTATTCCTACCTATGAACCTTAGGTTGATGTGTTGGCCGGAGACAAATTATAATTGTTGTATTCATATGCTTAGCTATGCTTAGCCATGCTTAGTGGAATTGCTAGTTATGTCCGTTATTTAATTCCGTAATTGTTGATGATGATGGAATGATGCGGACTTGGTGGATGAATGTGATGCTAAATTAAAATGCTAAGATGGTTGGGGTGAGTTGCCATCGGGGATGGTGTTTTGCCTCACTCTAGCCCCTAGGTGCGAGTTCTTTACCTCTTGAACCAAGACTAGCGTGCTGCCATTGGTGGGTGTATGGGCGCCTTACTGACCGAATAATTTGTGAGGGCGTATCCAAGGGTCCTCTAGTTTGCTATTTCCATTTGCCGTGTGTGTGAGCGGAAAAAGGATGATGAGGATGGTGGTGTTAGGATGTGGCGATGGGGCAGGGGCTGAGGCTGGGTAAACTTGTCCTGTGGCCACAGATGACTCTTGGATAGTCTCATGCATTGTAAAGGTCTAACCGCGCCCGCTTGCCGGCCTTCCCCGGAAGAGGGCCAACTAGGTGAGCCGGACGGTACCAATGGGTAAAATAGTACACCCCTGCAGGGTTAATCTTTTCGAAAAGCCGTGTCCACGGTTATGGACAACTTGGGAATAGACGATAAGATCATAGAGAATATTAACCTAATTGATATGGCAGCTAAAGGTTGCATAATCACGTGTGTTAAAGGTTCACTTCCTCGAGGGTGATTCGAGGGGGTGCCTTGGTGGAGATGAGTGTGGTTGGTGACAAAAGGGTTCGATGAGAACCTACGTTGACAAATGTTATTCTCTTATCCCCTTTATAAAATTGCTCTGAGTAGACGAATGCCAAGTGTCTTTATGTTTCGGTTTATGAAAGTTAGCTTTATGCAAAAGAACTACATATACAGCTTTAGAGCCTCCGTCAGTCATTGGGCCTATATCGCCCTACTAAACTTGCGAGTACATCGTACTCAGTCTCTCTTTGCTGCCTCTATGTTTTTGTATTTCAGAGGAGGACGACACCGAGCAGTTAGGTGGGTTCTTCGTTGACGTCGACTACTAGTCTGGGGTTCCCAGGTGGCAGCTTGGGACCGTGGAACAAGCTGGCTTGGGTGATGTTTATCTGTAGGCCTCTTAGGCCATAATTTGCTTCTTGTTGTATTAGACAACGCTACTTCGCTTCCGCTTGTTGAATGGTTGGATCTGTGATCCTTTTGTTTGTAATATTTGTATTCTTCTCGTTATATGAGTTGCTATATAAATGTTTGTGTCGTAGAGTCATGCTTTGTGCCAGTTCTGTTCCACAAGTCTCGATCTTTGTTTTATACATTGATGGTCGTGTTGACTACATAGCCTCTCTGTATAATTCCGGGGTCGGGGCGCTACAATAAGAAACCAACTATACTACTCACCACATCAAAAACCCGCCCATGTATTACTCCCTCGATCAACCACCCGCGAGGAAGCTATCAGGGAAACTCACACGGTGGACAAGTTTTATGGGTTATTATTCAAGTGATCTATCTTACTAGTCAAGTTATAATCATAATAAGGTGCAAGTTGTCTATTCAAGCGAGGAACCAATGAACCCACACGCATCGAAACACTCGCTTAGAGATGTACCGGTGGAGTGTTCGACGCAATACTTCCCTTCATTACAAACAAGTCCAGGGAGCCACCTAGCTAGGTCTGATCCACCTTGAGAGTCCGGCCGAAGCTTCGAGGTGGGCCTAACCGATGCGAGGATGGCTTCGGGAGGAACACTCATACGATTGCCCTCCGTCCACATGCGGTAAACGCCACGTGCCACAAGACCTACTGAAACACCCAAACTACTTGTGGCATCCTGGACAAGTTTGAGGATCCGGTAATAGATTGCGGGGAGGCCCATAGAACTCCCACATGTGGTTAGTGCGCTCAGTCTTGGATCAGCGGAAAAGAACTCGGGTCCTAGGCGACACTGGCAGAACAAATCACCACGATTGGCCTTCTGCCGGTGCCTTATCTTTATTATGTTATTCCCATCGCAACAGAAAATAAAGATTAACATTTTAGTTGAGCCTAGCTATCATATTATAAGCAAGACTAGATAAAGAGATAACAGGACTGAAGCAAAGCACCTAAGCATGCACTATGACTCGCAAGGTTAACAAGGTAAACAAACAACAGGTTAATAGAATGTGGGGGTGTAGCTATATCATGGTTGCCAGGTAAACATGCAAATAGGATCATGACACAAGCATCGTAACATAAGGCTAGTAAGGAACAAAAGATAGGAGGAGTAAGAGACAGAAAACAAGCAAAGATAGCAAGGGAGTATCACTTGCCTGCAATCCGGTAGAGGTAGCAGAACTTGTCGTTGCTCACATCAACTCAACGTCCTATTCCCGAAGAAACAACGAACACCGGAAACATAAAAGATGCATTTTACTCTACGGCAAAAGAAGCGGCATGTGGATGACATGATGCATGACAAATTAAATGTGATCCAATTTTATTCCCTAACACATGGCAAAGCATTTTAAATGGGATCGGTGCAAAATATAGATGCACTGGACAAAACCCCATAATTAAATTGATTTAATTTGACAAAATGGATAAAGGTGCGATGTTATTTAAGCATGCATGATTTTATAAGATACGTATATATATGGTATAGGGTTAGGGTTGGGGTCACACATCGGTTCGGGGAATCTTCGGATTCAGGGCGGAAGTAGTCGACGTCGTCGAAGTAGCCGAAGTAGTCGAAATAGTCGAGGTAGTCGTTCATCCGGAGTCGGAGTAGTCATACTCGGGTCGTCGTCGTGGCGGACCTTGGCGTTTCGGGCTTCGGGGTCAATGGGGTCCCACGGACACGCACGAAGGCGGCCGGCACAAAAGGGAAAACGGAGAACTTGTCGCATTTCTGGTGTCGGGGTACTCGGTCTTCGGGCTTCACGGTGTCGGGAACGGGAACGGAGAACTTGGTGGATTCCGGTTGAGGTAGACCTTGGCGGTTCCCGTCGGGAAACACCATCGAGAACGGAATCGGGAAACGTCGGGGATTGGTCTTCACGACGGGAAACGTCCGGGAACGGAAACGGGAAACTTTCCCGTCGGGAAATAGACATCGGGAAATAGATTCACGTCGGGAACAGAAAACGGGGAGCTCATCGGGGACGGAAAACATGGCACGGTGTCGGGACAGGGAGACACGACAATGGAGAGGGGACGCACGGGCAGCAGGAGGTCGAGGACGGGGGGAGACTCGGGGCAGGGCCCCAGGAGATGCGCCGGAGGAGAGGCCGCTTGAGGCGGTTGAGCTTGTGTCATAGGAGGCACGAGGAAGAGGCCGTCGGGGCGGAGAGGAGGAAGCAGGGGAGCGGGTCGGGGCGGAGCTGGAGGGGCGGGCACGGGGGGAAGCACGACCGCGGCAGGAGGCAGCGCGGCAACATCAAGCTGGGGCGATGGGAGGAGGCCGGCCAGACAGAGGATCGACCGGGGCGAGGGAGAGGGAGGCGGGTGCGGCATCGGGGGAAGCAAGGAGGCCGTCGGGAGGTGAGGATGGAGGGCGGAGGAGCCACCGGGAAGGAGGGCATTCGGCCGGGCCAGAGGTAGAGGATCCAGGAGGGTCGACGATGGGGAGGAGAGCACGCGCGGGCACAGGGAGGTGGAGGCGGGTGCTGGCCAGCGCGGGGAAGCACGGGCACGGCTTGAGGCGACCGGGAGAGGACGTGCTCGAGGAAGAGGGCGACGGCGGAGAGGAGCCGGCCAATAATGGGTCGATGGAGGGAGATGACGGAGGTCGGCCACACAGCGGCGATGGCCGGACGGAAGGGGCGCGACGGTGAGGGAAGAAGGCAGCACGGGCTCGGGTGCGTGCGAGATGGGAGGTTCGGGATGAGGGAAAAAAATAAAATAAAAGAAAAGGGGATGGGATAAGAAGAGAGGAGAGAGGGAAAAGCAGGGACCCAAAAAGAAGGGAAAAGGACCTTTTTGTGAGGTGGGAGGACCCGAAAGCAAAAAGGAAAAAGAGGAGGAGGGTGGCTGCAAGATGCAAGAGGGTAGGAGCAAAAGAGCCAGGGCAGGAATTAGGGTTTTGGAGGCTAGGTGGGCTTGGGCCGGTTTGGGCTGCTCTCTCGCAATTCTTAAAACATTTATTTTGCAAATTAAATTTGGCAATTTAATTTTCGAAAACGGAGACGACTGTCTCGGTAAAACATTTGCGACAATTTTAGCAAAAAAAATAGGGTTTAATAAAAATAATTTTTGTTGCCAAAAATATGCGATGCGCATGATGCTGATGTCATGATGATGCAAAAACAAAAACAAACAAAAATCTAATTTGGGGAAAACCCCGGGACTTTACAAAGCAGCGCGGTCCGAACTCGTCGTCCTCGGCGAGTGCCGATTCGGCCCGCTTGATGTTGAGGTGGCCCCGCAGATCGGGAGCGGAGGCATTGGAGCGGCGCTGAGCTTGGCTGTCGTTGATGGTGTGCTGAGTGTTGCCCGGGGCGAGCCGAGGTATCGGCTGAAGCGGGGCGGCGTTGCTCGATGCGGCTTCCTCGTCGCGTGCCCGATGGCGAGCGGTGTTGGGCCCTCCAGAGCCTTGTTCGACACGGCGCGAGACCGACTCGGCCCTCTCGCTAATGTGCGATCTGGAGTGCATCTTGCCGCTGTTGGTGGACATGTTCTCCTGCAGCCTGCCTTGTTCACCAGCTTGACGGCGACGTCACATCCGGGGTGACCCATTATCTTCATCTTGTTGAAGAACGAGGTGGCCGCTACCATGCAGTCAGCCGGCGTGTTGAAGACTGCGAGGCTGGGATCGTCCACTGCGGCCGGCGGCTTGGCTTTAGGCTGCGGGGGCGGCATGCGCTCCCGCGGGTCTTCCTGCCAGGTGCCGTCCCGGTGATTCCGCTCCTGTTCGCGCTCCAGCTCCGCGTCTTTGCGCGCGAACGCGTCGTCGAGCACGCTTGTTGGGGCGCTGAACCGGAGGTGCGATTGCTGCTTCTTCCGGTACTCGATGACGGCGGACAGGGCAATCTTCTGTGTTTCAACAAGTTTCTCCTGGCGGAGAATTTCGGTCCTGTGCTTCTCCATCACAGCACGGAGTGCATCGAGCTTTTTAGCCTGCTTGATGGCGTTGTCTGGGGTAATTGGGGTAGCAAGCGGGTCGTTGTTGCTGTCATTACCCGTTGTCATGTTGGCCTTCCCCGCCATGCCAACCATGGCCGGGGTTGCCGATCCACTCGACACCGAACCTGCCGAACCCTCGGACTCGTAGTCGAGGATGGGTAGGATAGAGTCGGTGTCCGTGTAGTTGCCGTTGCCCTGGCCGTGGAGACGCTCCGAGTTAGACTCGGGGTCCATGGCCGGGTCGCTGTTGTCGATGGAGTTGGCGGTGTCGACGCAGTCTAGTTCCCAGATGGGAAGTGTCGCGTTGTCGCTGTTGGTAGGGGCGACCTCCTTAGATGATCCGCAGAAACCGACGAAGGCGGTGACGACAGTCCTGAAGGGGATGAGCGCGTAGCGCGAGATCGGCGCATGCACCAGTGCGCCGTAAGTGTGGGCGTCGAGTACGTAGCCGACGCCGTTGTGCTCATGGTAGATGCCGAAGACGACGTCCTCCGCGGGCGGGATTGCACCCCTCGCGAAGTAAACTCCAGCGGTCACTGGCTGATACGTGTCAAACGTATCTATAATTTTTGATTGATCCATGCTAGTTTTGTGATGTTGTCACATGTTTCTACTATCTTATTACATCATTTTTATGCATTTTGTCGGACTAACCTATTGACAAGATGCCTAGTGCCAGTTTCCTGTTTTTGCTGTCTTTTCGTTTCAGAAACTTACCACAAAAAATATTCTCCGAATGCGCTGAAAATTTACAAGGATTTTTTATTCTCCAAGACGGAGTTTCAGTCCAGAGGGCAGCCCTGGGGGCCACCCCCAGCCACTTCCTGCCCTAGGGCGGCGGGTGGGACCCGCCCCTGCTCCTGGTGGGTCCCCTCGACCCCCTCCGACGCCTATAAAATCAGATTAATCCCAAAAACGTTGGGGCGGCCATTATTTATCCAGAGAAGTCACCCCGAGGCACCGCCACCATAAACCCTAGTTCGGGGGTGATTCTGAAGCTGATCATGGCACCCTGCCGGAGGGGAGATCGATCCTGGAGGGCTCTTCATCGCCATGCCTTCCTCCGGGATGATTTGTGAGTAGTCCCACCTTGGACTACGGTTCCATGGCAGTAGCTAGATGGTTGTATCTCTCCATTGTGCTTCATGTATTATGATCTTGTTAGCTGCCTAACATGATCAAGATCGATTATTCTAATGCTATGTGATGTGTTTGCTGGGATCTGGTGGATTATGAAGTTATGATCAGATTGTGCATGATTCTTATATGTTGATTTATGTTCTTGCATGCTCTCCGATGTGCGTAGTTACTTTGGCTAAGTGATTGTGTGTATCTCCAAGAGGGAGTATTAATGCTAGATAGTGGGTTCATGCCCCCTTTTGTTCCTGGGCACGAGTGACAGAAACGTCTAAGGGCGAGGGTGTGCTGTTGCTACTAAGGGTAAAACGGTGGTGTTAATGTCTCTTTTGATATTAGAATTGCTTACTTCATGCGCTTTACTTAATGCAAATGTCTGTTGCTTGCAACTTAATACCGTTGGGTGACAGGCTGGATAGCGATCCCACGGTGGACTTTTTAGACAAAGATGTAGTTGGACTCAATGGTCTTTGTTCATTGTCATGATGCCTACATAAATATTATCATGTTCTCTATGTCATAGCTAGATTAAGTTTGTGTTATAATCTTGTCAATTGCCTAGCTGTAATTTGTTTATCCATCATATGAGTGTTTTATTTACTTGAGAGACTCCACTATTGAACCCATGGCCCCTGGTCCATCTTTTTACATTAATTGCAACATTTATTCATCACTTTTCATCATCACTACTCCTCTGGTCATCTATTTCACTATACAATTAACCGCTTTGTTTCTGCGAGACCGGAAAGATTGACAACCTTTCCGCCGTTGGGGGCAAAGTAATTGGTTGAGTGTGTACAGGTCCACGTCTGTTGAAGATTAAGCGACACAGAGATCTTCAACATGCAGTATGTTGTTGATTTCAAAGTCCTACTGGTTCGATAAACCTCGGTTTGTTAACGAGGGAAAACTGCTACTTACTACATCCACGCCTTCGCTTGGGGCACAACCCAACGCTACCATCACCGATCATCACTGGCCCCATGGTAGGCGCCAACTGTCGAGGGTTTCTCGAGACAGATGCCATCGAGTGACTTGAACGCACGGAGCAAGGCGACGTAGGAATCACGAGGGGGTCGACACACACGAGTTTACCCTGGTTCGGCTCGGCTTTGCGAGGTAAAGACCTACTCCTGCTAGATTGTGTTAGATTGATGGGGTGTACAAGGTGTGCCAATGGCGGGTTGCGCAGGAGCGTAGATCGACTCCGGCGCAAAGTGTCTAGGAGGTGGAAAAAGGATGTCCCCCATAGGGTTTCCCCCTAGCCGCCCTTATATACCGAGTCGGTTAGGGTTTACTAGATGTATCCGGGTCGGTTTGGAGCTTATCCAACGGCTGTCGATAGAGCTAGGTTACTTAGAACGCAATCTTCGTCTCCACCGCCGTCTTCTACCGAACCCAGGTCTTGAGTTGAGTTGTCCCACTGGGTTACGAGCTTGGACTTTCCTTGATATGATCCTCTGGGTGGGCTGCTGGGCCACCCTGGTCTTGTGGTCCAACCCGCACGTCTGGGCCTACCCGGTTGGGTATTCCCCCATCAAGCGGCTTCCTTCCAGACGTCATCTCCTGCATTTTCAGGGGGGAAGAAGTCCTGCATTGATGCGGGCGATCTGAAGACCCTTTCGTTCCAACTTCCAAGCGTTGCCCTACAAAGCAAAATCATGTCGAAAAGGAAGGGGGACGAGCTCCATGTCGCCCTCCTGCGCAGAAAAACGGCAATGAAAACTATATTTATCAGGGTTGTTCAAATCAACCGCCATGAATCAAATAGTTAATATCATTTTACTAGGCCCAACAACCGGCCTAGCTTCAACAATGTTAATGTTCAAAGATTTAGCAATATGAGTTATCAGTCCGCCACAACGAATTTCTCCCATTTGTTGGTTGCGTTGGCGAACAAAGTGTGCCATGAGAAGGGCAACAAAATTAAAAGAAAAGTCTACATTAGGCGACAAGGCATCTTGAATGGCTGCCATATCGTGTTGTGCCATGGCACCCACGTTTTCTCTAGCAAAAAGAGCATTACCCACTAGTAAAGCAAAATAACGAATGGTGGGATTCTGAATTGTGCTCATCTTTTTGTTTATATAATCAGTTGAGCCTAAGACAGAGATATTCTCCCAAGTAGCGCACATCTCAGCTAGCTCAGCATCAGCATTATGAAAAGATTTTGTACCTTCATTGTTGAAGTTGAAGATGCCGCAGAATTTCTTGAGAGAGACTTGCTCATACTGTCCTCCAACAATGAAGGAGCAGAAGTGGTCGGCGCCGGGCACCGAGATGTTGCTATCGAAGGTGGAGAGGAACTCGAGCATGAGCCTCTGGTAGGTAGGCACATGAAGCCCCACAAAGGTGGTGAGCCCGGCGTTGTTCACCATCCATGCGAAGTCGGCAGTGAAACCATTCTGGTTGAGAAATTGGTCACACACCCACCTCGTGGGAGCGAGTGTGGCACCCCCTTCTGACACAAGTCGTCAGAGAGGTGGTCGCCCCGTGCGCCAGCCCAGGATATCTGGACGCATGTTACGACGATGCAACATAGCGAAAATATCATTACACAATCAGGCCCAAAGGGCTACAAAGGGTTTACAAGGCCATCAAGGCATGACAAAATATCAAGCCAAGCATGGCTCAGGACAGAGTTTAACTGGCAGCGGAAGACATAGGTACGGCAACGGCTTGGTGCGGCTACACTCCACAGGCATCTGGCTGGGCTACCGATCCTAGCACGCTCTTGCTCCAAATCCTCGCTATGGTGGGAGATGAATCCTCGCCAAAATCTGGCCACAATCACAAGGCCCGTGAGTACATTAAATATGCACTCAGCAAGTACCGCCACTTACTACAAACAATCCAACAATCATGTAGCAAGATATACATTCGAAGTAAGATTCTACACATGACAAGAGTCTACTCTAGGACATAAAAGTAGCATGGCATCACAAGCAAAACATGGCATAAGCAAACAATGGGTATCACCGGTACAGAGTCCAAGCCAGGTGGGGTTGGATCATGCACCGGCAATCACACAATGAGCTTACCTGTGACGAGTAGACGAGTGTACCAATTGGTACCAAATAATACACATAGCACCTGTGATCACTGCTAGGCCCTCTGGCCTCAACTTTCCACTCTGGGCCTGCACGGTTGATGTTGGCTCAGGCCTAACTCTAGGCTTCCAACGATCACCCCGCCATCCCACACCACGGGTTACCATCAACATCTCCAGACAATATTCCCTGCATCAGCTTATTTGTTCATTTAGTGTAATCAGGTCGTTCATTACTTCTTTCAAACAAATCTTAAGTTTAACCTCCGGACACGACAAAGACAATAGTGTGACCGACACTGAACTGTTGTTCCATATCCCAGGAACGAGGCTAGCTTGCTAGGTTGAGACTCTCGAGAGGTTGCAGTTACCACTCATCTAAATGCACCTTACTTAGCTAAGGCAAGATACACTTACATAACCGTTCACACTACCAGGACACTCCTTGAATAACTACCGACTTACCACTCGGGCTAAGTCTTCTGACGAAGTGAATCCGGCACGTCCCCAACGAATGAGCAACGCCTAGCTCCGGAACCTTCGCAAGACTAGCCCCGACCACAACTATGCAGTAACCGACTAGACTTGCCAAGAGGGTAGCATCCAAGGAGGCTTGATAGGTTACATAGGTTAAGGCTCTCCCATTTGGGGCGACAGTGGTAGTGCGTTCAAGGGTTCAGATTAGTGGCACTATGGATAGACCTCATCGTTGTTTGGAGGGGGGTTTCATTTAATCAAGTTTCAGCATTCACATGCCCAACCAACAAGGGATTAGTTCAACACAATAATCACAACCAACAAGGCATTAGCAACACTAACAAGCACAAACAAACATAGCCTAGAACATGCCTAGCACTTGCATGAATAAATAACCACATCACAATAATAATACCCGGGTGACGGTGGCGGGCAACCCGGCCGGTGTCACACGGGGGTTAGTGTCACAGAACAACAAGAATACCCGGGTGACGGTGGCGGGAGACCCGGCCGGTGTCACTCAGGGGTTAGAGTCACAGAATAATAATAAGCATACCCGGGTGACTGTGGCGGGCAACCCGGCCGGTGTCACTCGGGGGTTGGTATAATAATATAGCACAGGCGGAGTCTGTTACGCATCCGTTCCTCCACGCGCAAGTCTTTGGCGGCGTATTCGTCCGACCGTTGACCAGGAAGTGGGGAGTTGGGCATATAGTCTCCAAAACTAAACCGAAAAGCAATCATAAGAATGAGAGAGCATCCATTCCACTCGAGGGTTCCCTCGACGTGGTGTCAGCATTCTCGGCAAAAAGAACCAAATGGAAAGTCAGCTCCCAAGCGTCGCAGTCCGGGTGGTCTAAGCCAACCATATTTGACGGAGGGACAAGAAGCAAATAACTCTTTTGGCAAATGCCCCCAACTCCGAGGATCACGGGCCGACAAGTGTCTGCACCTAGCCTCGGCGTTGAAGAAGAAGCAAACAATCAACGCATGTTTTTGTTATTTAGTTGTCACAGCCACGCAAGTGCGAGGCGCACAGATAATTCATACATCAATCTAATACATATATGGATGAAGTACAACAAAGCAACAATAACAGACCGACATGATATAAATGCTAAACGCGGACAATATAAACACTAAGCGAGTAACAAACAACTTTGCGGGACTGCTCATAGCAAGGGGTTAGCTTGCCTTCGAAGACGGGATCCATTGGGCTTGGAAAGGTCGGGTTGGTTCCGCGGCGTAGGGCAGCGATAGCCCCGTTCCACGGACTCCGGAATGCACGTACAAAAGGGCACCTCATAAAACTACCTTGGAACGAGATGAAACCAGTACCACTGGTTAGAGTTCGTCGATATACAAATTTAGAAATTTGAATCGGCTAAATCGGAGCTACGGTTCGGAAACTACGGGCGTTCGAAGTTACTCACCGGAAGAAAAAGAAAAACAGACCGCAGAGGGAAAAAAAAAACTGCTTGGGCTGCTGCTGGACCGAATCGATCGAGGGAGATGGACCCAGCGTGCGTTGACCTCCAGTGCTCCTTGTCCAGCGCACGGAGAGCTTGCCGGAGCGGTGGCTCGGCACGCCGGCCGGCCGGCGGGGACGTTGGTGACGCGGGCGGCCACGCCGGGCCACACCGCGCCTGCCGGGGAGGGCCAGAGGCGCCGGGCGGCGGGGACGTCGGCCGAGCCTGTGACGGGGCACGCACGGGAGCGCACCGCGCCGGCGACCGGGCGGCCGAGGTGGACGCCGACGACACGGGCGGTCCGGGGGGGTGCGTGAGCGGAGCTGGGGTGAGGACGGCGGCGGGGACCGCGGTCAGCGGCGGGAGCTGGCACAGACGGCGCGGCACCGGGAGGCACCGTGTCGGAAGACGAGGACGGGAAGACGCCGAAGCGGGGGTGTGCGCGGGCGCCGACCATGGCGGCCAGGGTCGACGCTGAGCATAAAGTCGACGACAGGGGCTCCGGGGAGCTGGCGGACGACGGGGACAAGGCGCCGCGACCCACACCATTCTGGGATGGCCACGGTTCAGAGGGAGAGCCACGGCTCGGGAGGGAGCTTGGCATGGACGTCGGGTGGTCATGGCCGCAACCGAAGAACGCGAGCTCGGCTCCTTGAGCCAGCTAGAGGAGAGGTTCAGGAGGGAGAGGAGAGTGCGGGGCAGGAGGGAAAAAAATGAGCTCGAGCTTCCTGGGGGTGGCTTTATATAGCCGGAGAGAGAAGGATTAGGTGGTGGCCGGTCGGCCATTGATGGAGGACGGCCACCGGTGCACCGGCCTTGCTCCCAGGTTTTAAGAGGAGGGGATAAGGACGAGGGGGGGGGTTGACCTGGACGAACAGGGTGCCACAGGGGAACCACTGTGGTAGAGGGGTTAGGGTTAAGCAGGTTTTAGGTCACGCCCAGCGTGCGTTCGGGACGTCCAGAGCGCGACGCGAGCGGCATCGTCGCGTTCCCGGTGACTCGGAGATCTAAACGGAAAACGGGTCGCACCACGGGGTTCGTAACGATGAGACCAACGCAGCAAAACAAGATTCACTCAAGAACTCCAAACTTCGCAACACAAGATTTTCTGAAAACTAAGGGTGCGCCAGGTGTTCGACGAAATGACCACGGCCTTGCACATCTCAGAAAAATCCCCGAAATTCACAGTGGGTTAGGACAGGGGTATGTAGTAAGTATGTGGAGTTTTAGATCAGATGGAGGCCTGGAGCTTGGTCAAATAAATTGGTGTCCAAAAATGCCCAAATGGCATGGGCATGCCAATTGTTTTTATTCAAATGATCTTGACCTGATATTCTGGACATGTGGTTATATAAGGGAGTTGGTCAACCTGGCAAAGTGGCAATGCCAGATGAATTTTGTAGCTAGGGGTTGCTTTGGAAATCACAATTAGGCATAATTAGGGCATTACAAAGGAAGTACCTCAAATATTGCTCAAATGAGGTTGGGCCAATGGAGTGAAATGTTCAGGGGGCCAATTCATGCACCTCACCAAAATTGCAGAATTTTTGGATGAGTGGAAGGTGTCCAGATAATTTCGGGGTTGAAAATGGCATAACAGGGAATATGAATAAACTCGGAATTATTGCATGGGACTATGAAGTATTCTACCATGGGAGTGATGTATCTGCATGAGGGAACCATATGGTATCTTGGTGGAATTTATTTCCTGGTGCACTGGTGGTGGTGGCTTTGGTGGGATAGTCGGGAGGGGTTTTGGAAATCTTCAGAACGGACCAACGTTCGATCGGCAAAAATAATGGCATGGAAACATGGTGGAGGTTGACAAGGATCGGGAATTGCTGGGAAATTTCCAAGAGAGCGAAACCAAAGTCAAGCCAAGGACCATCTGGTTCAAGGAAAACATTTTGAAAGTAGAAAAAGTTTTTCAGGTGTGGGAAAACACCACTAAAATTAGGGACGAATTTTGGGGTGTTACAAACCTTCCCCTCTTAAAAAGAATCTCGTCCCGAGATTTGGAGACTAACAGAGATTCCTGGGGTTATAACAAGATATTTCTTGTATGGTTTAATATACCCTATATTTAAAATATTTAAAAACTTTTTCTACAAAATTACTAGAGTTTAACATTCAAAAGGATGAACACCCAGCAGGATATTTTACTAAAACAAACATTATCAAAGCAAGGTATTTTACCACACTCATGCATTCTAAGGATGGCATGGCAGGGGCTCACACAATCACTCAATTAGGAGCTACCACCACGAGTATATAAATATAACCTAAGGATTTTTGCTCAAATACACACATACACAACCATGGCAAGATGAACAAGCAAGTCTACAACCAAGCAAATATCCAAGAAAAAATAAGTTTAAACTTGTGTAAGTAATTACCCCAAAATTCATAAACAGAAGGATTGGGATATGCTCTCACCTACTCTTACCTAGGGTTGTAGTTTAGAAAAGCTATATACACACTTTCATGCATATACAGGTTTTGAAAAACTTAAGGTTTCTCTTAAGAGAGGGATGATTGAGTTACTCAAATGTGAGCTCCCAAAACACTGAATTTTGAGGGGTAGGGCCGTACCCAAAATTTGTTTAGGCAAAGATTTCTCCACTAGTCAAACTTGTAGTCCTGCAGCAAAGATAACAGGGCTAGGATACACGCCTATAAGCAGTAGAATTTCTACTCTTCGAAAATATCATTTTAGCAAAAAGATCCTGGAATTTTATGGCCCCAACGAACCGGTGCAGCAGTATGGCATAGTCATTTCAACCATACCGAACAAACACGTGCACAACAGCTAACGAAACCCTACACAAGAAAACCTTCCATGCTCCAACGATGGGGGGGGGGACACTCAACAAGCATCTAAAGCTTGTGATGGGGGTCATCGTGGAGGGCTCCGGCCCTTTCTTTAACATGAGTCCTCACAAGGTTCATATTGGGTGAGGAACCTTGCGTTGTTACATGTATGAGTTTTTCAAACCTATGCACGAGTCAACATTAAGTGAGCGGGACACCGGGGTTACAGTGTCTCATTAAATACTTCCACTTAATAGTTAAACCTGTGCAACACACACAAAATAATTCTCATACTAGAAAATAATATCATTCAAAGTTTGCATTAATTTTGCGAGCGTGTATATGTGTCCGGTTCACATATACCACTTCTGCTTTTATGTGCTCTGTCATTTCTTCAAAACCTTTCCACTGAAGAGAAAGGACATGGTATTCCTTCACACGTCAACCAAGTGGTTAACAAGAGGATTAGAACACCAAGTTTTATTACGGCTGATTCAACATCAACCAGGAAACAGACAAGAACTTGCATTACAAATAAACACAAGAAAAACAAACAACCTCACAAACTCTCACCTACAACTTAGGACTCCTCACTTGGTGGGGACTTGGTCTGGGCTTCATTCACCTTGCTACCTTCAGGGGCTTGGGGGTTGGGTCCTCGGCCAAGCTTGGTATCCATTAGGCTCCTTGCCACCACGGCTACAGCCTCTGGGATGCCTTCTGGCACAACGCCAAAGCTGCGAAGGGGTTGGAGATCGTGTGTTGCGGCTGGTCCTGGATGAAAGGTATCGAGTCCAAACTTCAGAGCTTCCATTGATGGTGGTGGCCTCTGGAGTTTAATGGTTACTGGTCCTTGCGGAGCTGGGTTGTTGTTAGCGGGCTGCGGGACTTGGGCAAGGGCTTGCCTATGGGAGTGGCATTCTTCCAAGTGGTAGACAAGGATGCTCTCCAAGGCGGTGGTGCAGGCTACGAGATGTGACAAGGTTGAGTTGAGCATCACTTCGATGCTTACCATGGGATGGCTAGGGCTTGCAAGGGATCTTGGCGGGAAAAAGCGAGACATAGGTGGTTCCATTGCGGCTTCAAAGTACCGCAGACGAGCGAGACATTTCCAAGCTGCAGCTTGGAGCGCCATCTCAGGGGAATCCACGAAGTGGCTTTGACTTACATATGGCGTCGCACTTTCTAAGGCACTCGTGCCGACACACACATCGGCATGGTACTCGCTCACGCAGGAGGAGAGGTTAGACCGATATACATGGTACACCGGGCGAGAAACACAACCAATAATATCGCGAGCAGCTTCCCACAGCAGAGGTGGAAAACCGGGGCGAAACTCAGCGGTGGTCTCGAAAATAAGGGTAGGTGCCATCTAAAACTCAAACTAGGGTACTTAGGAGAGTGCAAGATTCCTGAGAGGGGTCTGCTTCAAGAGAGTTGGGTTGTAAAGGATAGCAAGCGAGGGTGGGATTTTATAGGTGGCCAGGACTTGGGTTTCATACTAATGGGTGGTGTCGATTCCTTCTCTAGGAAGAAACCGGCGAGTCTGTTGGGTAAGATTGGGACAAGTTTTACTGCACCATACTGTTGACCGACACGAGCCATGCCGGTTAGGCGGAGATGGGTTAAATCCATCGGGTCATTGTCGGGCAAAAGTAAGGCGGGGCTTTCCATGCTAGGGTAGTCTACAGCCAGCCTGGTGCTCTGATACCATGCTCTGTGGCACCCCCTTCTGACACAAGTCGTCAGAGAGGTGGTCGCCCCGTGCGCCAGCCCAGGATATCTGGACGCATGTTACGACGATGCAACATAGCGAAAATATCATTACACAATCAGGCCCAAAGGGCTACAAAGGGTTTACAAGGCCATCAAGGCATGACAAAATATCAAGCCAAGCATGGCTCAGGACAGAGTTTAACTGGCAGCGGAAGACATAGGTACGGCAACGGCTTGGTGCGGCTACACTCCACAGGCATCTGGCTGGGCTACCGATCCTAGCACGCTCTTGCTCCAAATCCTCGCTATGGTGGGAGATGAATCCTCGCCAAAATCTGGCCACAATCACAAGGCCCGTGAGTACATTAAATATGCACTCAGCAAGTACCGCCACTTACTACAAACAATCCAACAATCATGTAGCAAGATATACATTCGAAGTAAAATTCTACACATGACAAGAGTCTACTCTAGGACATAAAAGTAGCATGGCATCACAAGCAAAACATGGCATAAGCAAACAATGGGTATCACCGGTACAGAGTCCAAGCCAGGTGGGGTTGGATCATGCACCGGCAATCACACAATGAGCTTACCTGTGACGAGTAGACGAGTGTACCAATTGGTACCAAATAATACACATAGCACCTGTGATCACTGCTAGGCCCTCTGGCCTCAACTTTCCACTCTGGGCCTGCACGGTTGATGTTGGCTCAGGCCTAACTCTAGGCTTCCAACGATCACCCCGCCATCCCACACCACGGGTTACCATCAACATCTCCAGACAATATTCCCTGCATCAACTTATTTGTTCATTTAGTGTAATCAGGTCGTTCATTACTTCTTTCAAACAAATCTTAAGTTTAACCTCCGGACACGACAAAGACAATAGTGTGACCGACACTGAACTGTTGTTCCATATCCCAGGAACGAGGCTAGCTTGCTAGGTTGAGACTCTCGAGAGGTTGCAGTTACCACTCATCTAAATGCACCTTACTTAGCTAAGGCAAGATACACTTACATAACCGTTCACACTACCAGGACACTCCTTGAATAACTACCGACTTACCACTCGGGCTAAGTCTTCTGACGAAGTGAATCCGGCACGTCCCCAACGAATGAGCAACGCCTAGCTCCGGAACCTTCGCAAGACTAGCCCCGACCACAACTATGCAGTAACCGACTAGACTTGCCAAGAGGGTAGCATCCAAGGAGGCTTGATAGGTTACATAGGTTAAGGCTCTCCCATTTGGGGCGACAGTGGTAGTGCGTTCAAGGGTTCAGATTAGTGGCACTATGGATAGACCTCATCGTTGTTTGGAGGGGGGTTTCATTTAATCAAGTTTCAGCATTCACATGCCCAACCAACAAGGGATTAGTTCAACACAATAATCACAACCAACAAGGCATTAGCAACACTAACAAGCACAAACAAACATAGCCTAGAACATGCCTAGCACTTGCATGAATAAATAACCACATCACAATAATAATACCCGGGTGACGGTGGCGGGCAACCCGGCCGGTGTCACACGGGGGTTAGTGTCACAGAACAACAAGAATACCCGGGTGACGGTGGCGGGAGACCCGGCCGGTGTCACTCAGGGGTTAGAGTCACAGAATAATAATAAGCATACCCGGGTGACTGTGGCGGGCAACCCGGCCGGTGTCACTCGGGGGTTGGTATAATAATATAGCACAGGCGGAGTCTGTTACGCATCCGTTCCTCCACGCGCAAGTCTTTGGCGGCGTATTCGTCCGACCGTTGACCAGGAAGTGGGGAGTTGGGCATATAGTCTCCAAAACTAAACCGAAAAGCAATCATAAGAATGAGAGAGCATCCATTCCACTCGAGGGTTCCCTCGACGTGGTGTCAGCATTCTCGGCAAAAAGAACCAAATGGAAAGTCAGCTCCCAAGCGTCGCAGTCCGGGTGGTCTAAGCCAACCATATTTGACGGAGGGACAAGAAGCAAATAACTCTTTTGGCAAATGCCCCCAACTCCGAGGATCACGGGCCGACAATTGTCTGCACCTAGCCTCGGCGTTGAAGAAGAAGCAAACAATCAACGCATGTTTTTGTTATTTAGTTGTCACAGCCACGCAAGTGCGAGGCGCACAGATAATTCATACATCAATCTAATACATATCTGGATGAAGTACAACAAAGCAACAATAACAGACCGACATGATATAAATGCTAAACGCGGACAATATAAACACTAAGCGAGTAACAAACAACTTTGCGGGACTGCTCATAGCAAGGGGTTAGCTTGCCTTCGAAGACGGGATCCATTGGGCTTGGAAAGGTCGGGTTGGTTCCGCGGCGTAGGGCAGCGATAGCCCCGTTCCACGGACTCCGGAATGCACGTACAAAAGGGCACCTCATAAAACTACCTTGGAACGAGATGAAACCAGTACCACTGGTTAGAGTTCGTCGATATACAAATTTAGAAATTTGAATCGGCTAAATCGGAGCTACGGTTCGGAAACTACGGGCGTTCGAAGTTACTCACCGGAAGAAAAAGAAAAACAGACCGCAGAGGGAAAAAAAAAAACTGCTTGGGCTGCTGCTGGACCGAATCGATCGAGGGAGATGGAACCAGCGTGCGTTGACCTCCAGTGCTCCTTGTCCAGCGCACGGAGAGCTTGCCGGAGCGGTGGCTCGGCACGCCGGCCGGCCGGCGGGGACGTTGGTGACGCGGGCGGCCACGCCGGGCCACACCGCGCCTGCCGGGGAGGGCCAGAGGCGCCGGGCGGCGGGGACGTCGGCCGAGCCTGTGACGGGGCACGCACGGGAGCGCACCGCGCCGGCGACCGGGCGGCCGAGGTGGACGCCGACGACACGGGCGGTCCGGGGGGGTGCGTGAGCGGAGCTGGGGTGAGGACGGCGGCGGGGACCGCGGTCAGCGGCGGGAGCTGGCACAGACGGCGCGGCACCGGGAGGCACCGTGTCGGAAGACGAGGACGGGAAGACGCCGAAGCGGGGGTGTGCGCGGGCGCCGACCATGGCGGCCAGGGTCGACGCTGAGCATAAAGTCGACGACAGGGGCTCCGGGGAGCTGGCGGACGACGGGGACAAGGCGCCGCGACCCACCCCATTCTGGGATGGCCACGGTTCAGAGGGAGAGCCACGGCTCGGGAGGGAGCTTGGCATGGACGTCGGGTGGTCATGGCCGCAACCGAAGAACGCGAGCTCGGCTCCTTGAGCCAGCTAGAGGAGAGGTTCAGGAGGGAGAGGAGAGTGCGGGGCAGGAGGGAAAAAAATGAGCTCGAGCTTCCTGGGGGTGGCTTTATATAGCCGGAGAGAGAAGGATTAGGTGGTGGCCGGTCGGCCATTGATGGAGGACGGCCACCGGTGCACCGGCCTTGCTCCCAGGTTTTAAGAGGAGGGGATAAGGACGAGGGGGGGGGGTTGACCTGGACGAACAGGGTGCCACAGGGGAACCACTGTGGTAGAGGGGTTAGGGTTAAGCAGGTTTTAGGTCACGCCCAGCGTGCGTTCGGGACGTCCAGAGCGCGACGCGAGCGGCATCGTCGCGTTCCCGGTGACTCGGAGATCTAAACGGAAAACGGGTCGCACCACGGGGTTCGTAACGATGAGACCAACGCAGCAAAACAAGATTCACTCAAGAACTCCAAACTTCGCAACACAAGATTTTCTGAAAACTAAGGGTGCGCCAGGTGTTCGACGAAATGACCACGGCCTTGCACATCTCAGAAAAATCCCCGAAATTCACAGTGGGTTAGGACAGGGGTATGTAGTAAGTATGTGGAGTTTTAGATCAGACGGAGGCCTGGAGCTTGGTCAAATAAATTGGTGTCCAAAAATGCCCAAATGGCATGGGCATGCCAATTGTTTTTATTCAAATGATCTTGACCTGATATTCTGGATATGTGGTTATATAAGGGAGTTGGTCAACCTGGCAAAGTGGCAATGCCAGATGAATTTTGTAGCTAGGGGTTGCTTTGGAAATCACAATTAGGCATAATTAGGGCATTACAAAGGAAGTACCTCAAATATTGCTCAAATGAGGTTGGGCCAATGGAGTGAAATGTTCAGGGGGCCAATTCATGCACCTCACCAAAATTGCAGAATTTTTGGATGAGTGGAAGGTGTCCAGATAATTTCGGGGTTGAAAATGGCATAACAGGGAATATGAATAAACTCGGAATTATTGCATGGGACTATGAAGTATTCTACCATGGGAGTGATGTATCTGCATGAGGGAACCATATGGTATCTTGGTGGAATTTATTTCCTGGTGCACTGGTGGTGGTGGCTTTGGTGGGATAGTCGGGAGGGGTTTTGGAAATCTTCAGAACGGACCAACGTTCGATCGGCAAAAATAATGGCATGGAAACATGGTGGAGGTTGACAAGGATCGGGAATTGCTGGGAAATTTCCAAGAGAGCGAAACCAAAGTCAAGCCAAGGACCATCTGGTTCAAGGAAAACATTTTGAAAGTAGAAAAAGTTTTTCAGGTGTGGGAAAACACCACTAAAATTAGGGACGAATTTTTGGGGTGTTACAGCGAGTTTATGCCCACTCAGCACCATGAACACCTCATCATTGTTTCCATGCTCGATCATGGGATCGGGGTTCTCCCTCGCCCTCTTGGCACGATGCCCCGTAGTCGAACCACCGGCGGCATCTTTGCCCTTGTCCAAAAAAGAATTGCCATATCTGTGAATTTTGAAAGAATAAGTTTAGGCAAATGATTCTATGGTGAATAACAGATGATTCTACGTAATCAAATTAAATCCTAACGTGTAGAAAGTTCTAAAATTAATCTAGGGTATGAACTCATCTAACAATATCAATGCTATACAGACAACCATCAATCGGAAAAAATAAACCAAGGATTGGAAGAGAAACTTACTGATTTGAAGCTTTGCCAAATCAAACTAACGAAATCCACGAAGAATCAATGGCTTAGGAGGATTTAGGGTTGAGTTTGAGAGGGTTTGGAGAGAGATAGGCTCGGGTTGGAGGCTGTAATGAGCTCCCAGCCCACAGTCATCTCTATTTAGCAGCGAAACGAGTCGGTACGGTGGTGGGTACTGATGGTGTATATTGAAGAGTTTGGTGGTGCCCCAAGAGAAGGCGTGGATGTAGCAAGTAGCAGTTTTTACTCAGTGAAGAACCAAGGTTTAATCAAACCAGTAGGACTTTGAACTCAACAACGAGGTGCCCGTCAACGATCTCTGGCACTTAACCGTCGAAGAACGTGGACCTGCACACACTTAACCAATTACTTTGCCCCCAACGGCAGGTAGGTTGTCAATCTTCCCGGTCTGCTGAAAACAAAGTGGTTAAACGTATAGTGTAGTGAATGGAACTTATGGAAACAGACCAGCGAGCAAGTGAATTTGAAAAGCAAGTAAACGAGATTGTAAACAATATAAAAAGATGGACCGGGGGACATGGGTTCACTAGTGTTGTCTCTCCAATAAATAAAATACTCATATGAAGGACAAACGAAATACAGTTGGGCAATTGACAAGATTTTGACACAAACTTAGTCTAGCTATATCAACGTGTTCATGGTAATATTCATGTAGGCATCACAACAAGAAACAAAGACTGCCATCCAACTGCATCTTTGTCTAAAAAGTCCACCTAGGGATCGTTATCCAGCCTGTCACACATCGGTATTAAGTTGCAAGCAACAGACAACTGCATTAAGTAATGTGTATGATGTAAGCAATATTTATAATCACGTAGACATAAACACCGCTGTTTTACCCTTAGTCGCAACGGCACACCCTTGTCCTTAGACGTTTCTATCACTCGTGCCCAGGCACAAAAGAGGGCATGAACCAACTATCTAGCATAAATACTCTCTCTTGGAGACATAAGCAATCACTTGGCAAAAGCAACTACACACATCAGAGAGCATGCAAGAACATAAATTAACATATAAGAACCATGCACAATATGATCATACCTTCATAATCCATCGGATCCCAACAAACACATCATATAGCATTACAAATAGTCGATCTTGATCATGTAGGGAAGCTCACAAGATCATAAACATGAAGCACAAGGGAGAGAGAAAACGTTCTAACTACTGCCATGGACCCGTAGTCCAAGGTGGAACTACTCACGCATTATCCTGGCGGAAGGCATGGCGATGTAGAGCCCTCCGGGATCAATCTCCCCTCCGGCAGCGTGCCGGGAGCAGCTTCAGAATCTCCCCGAACTAGGTTTCGAGGTAGCGGCTGCTTTAGGTCATGTTTCTGGAAAATAATCGTCGCCCTTCATTTTTAGGGTTTTAGTGATTTTATAGGCGTCGAGGGGGCCGAGGTGGCGCCCAGAGGGCAACGACGGGTCCCACCCGCGGGTCCAGGTGAGGCCACGGCCACCTGCCGCTCCTGGCCCCTAGGTAGTCCCCCAGGTCGCCCTTTGGTCTCTGGCTTCCTTTTGTCGCATAAAAAATCCCCTTAAATTATCGTCTAATTCCGAGAATATTTCCAAAAGTAACTTTTCTGAAATCGAAAAGAACAAAACAGGGAACTGGCACTGGGCATCTTGTCAATAGGTTAGTCCGACAAAAATCCTAAAAATGATGTAATAAGATAGTAAAAATATGTAACAATGGCATATAACTAGCATGGATCAATAAAAAATTATGGCTATGTTTAACACGTATCAGCATCCCCAAGCTTAACTCCTACTCGTCCTCGAGTAGGTAAGTGATAAACAAATAATTTTTGATGATACATGCTACTATCATAACCTTGATCAAATAGTAATGTAAAGCACATGATATGAATAAAGTGATCCAAAACAATTGTCAATATTTGATAATCAAGCAAACAATGAGTAAACAAGTTGTATCATCTAAGAAAAACCTTTCATGAATAGTACTTTGGAGACATGAAAGCATAAAGATTAAAATAACATGAAAGTCTTCAAGGTGATATTTTCTTGTCAAAAGTGTTTGAAGTCAACACAAAGGAAGATGCAAGTTACAACATTGCTTCAACTTTCAACATGCTTATCTTATAGATAAAGTCAACATAAAGAATCATGATTAAGCATAAAGATGCAGTATAATGCTCTGCACCCAGAGTCAGTGTTGCAAGCTTGCTTCGAATAGATAGAGGGAAAAAGGAAAACTGACTCAACATAAAGTAAAAGAAAGGCCCTTTGAAGAGGGAAGCAAGGATTTTGGATGCACGAGTAACATGCCCGCTCAGTACAGAGTTTTTGGCTAGCAAAGGTTATCAAAGCAAACAAGAACCAACAACCGAAACAAGAATGACTATAGAACATACATTAAGCATAAACACAAAAACTCTGCACTGTCTTACTTGTTAACCAAACTTTTATTTGATGAAAATACTTGACTATCAAACTTGCAAGTATGAAGAAACTTTATAAATTCAAGCTTTAACAGTAGTTCTTCACTAATAGGCCTTAACTTAAATAACCAGCAAGTTTAAAAATTAATTCACTTAACATCTCAAAACAATTGGCAATTGTCAAGTTATTCAAACATGAAGATCTACAAGACTATGCAAGTTTTTCATCACACCACTACCACATGCACGGAATTTTTATCATCCCAACAAATCAAGCAAGCAACCATAAACAACTCCCTAAACAAATATAAGTGAAGCACAAGAGAGTCTAATAACAACAACTAACAGCTCTTATAAAGATATAAGCGAAGCACAAGAGTTGATAAGAAAAACAAAAGCTGAGAATACTCCACAAAATATAAGTGAAGCACATTAGTATTCTAATGAAAAAGTGGAGCGTGTCTCTCTCCCACACAAGATAGCTAGCTAGTATCCAAAAAATTGAATGACCAGCAAACAAACTAAAACAAACTGAAAGTAAAATAAAAAGATGCTACAAGAATAGCACATAATATGTGAAGTGATAAAAACATAGTTTCAACGGAGACGACCTGATGGTTGTCGATGAAGAAGAGGGGATGCCTTGGGCATCCCCAATCTTAGATGCTTGAGTATTCTTGAATGTACTGGGGGATTCCATGGGGGCATCCATGTGACACCCCCCTCTGACACATGTCGCCATAGAGGCGGTCGCCCCGTGCGCCAGCCCAGGATATCTGGACGCACGTTACGACAATGCAACATAGTGGAAATCATTACACAATCAGGCCCAAAGGGCTACAAATGGTTTACATGGCCATCAAGGCATGACAAATTATCATGGACAAGTGTGGCACGGGACAAAGTTTAACTGGCAGCGGAAGACAGAACTACGGCCATGGCTTGGAGTGGCTCCATTCCACAGGCATCTGGCTAGACTACTGATCCTAGCATGTTCTTGCTCCATCTCCTTGCTATGGTATAAGATGAATCCTCTCAATGTCTGGCCACATGAAAAGCCAGTCTGAGTACAGTGATGTACTCGCAAGAAAACAACCACAAGACATGAACAGTCAAGCAATCAGGCAACAAGTAGCTAGCAACAGAAATAATTTAAACAAGGCAAGTGTCTACTTACGGAAATCCAAATGGATGACAACATGGCATCAGAATGAAACATGGCATAAGCAAACAACGGGGGTACCACCAGTACGGAGTCCACTCCAGGTGGGGTCGGATCGTGTACCGGCGATCACACAAAGAGCTTACTGATGACCCACAAGTGTAGGGGATCGCAACAGTCTTCGCGGGTAGTTTGACCCTAATTTATTGATTTGACATAAGGGGAGCCAAAGAATATTTATAAGCCTTAGCAGTTGAGTTGTCAATTCAACCACACCTGAAAAGGATTTCTCTCGAAGCAATTTATCAGTAGTAATAGTGATTTGATAGCAGCAGTAGAATAGTAACAGCAGTAGTAAAATAAAGACATCAATGATAACGGTAAAAGTAATGATTGTAAACAGCGGGATTAATACACCGTAGGCATAGGGACAGATAGACGGGCGTTGCATAAATAAGATAGCTCATGAAATGAACATAACTAAGCACGAAGCAAATAAACATATAAATAGCATCCAAGTATCAAACAATCATAGGCATGTATCCCTAAATTAGCCGTACGTGCTTGCAATAAGAACTTGCACGGCATCTTTTGTCCTGCCATCCGGTTTCAGCCGGGAAAATTAAGGAACAAATGGCAATTAAGGTGTTCCTTTTAATAGAACACCGGATCAAAGCATTAACACACAATGAATACATGTAACCCTCGAGTTGCCAACCATTCCCATCGATGTCCCCGTTTCTGTCACTCGGGGTCTCCGGTTCCGGTTGACAACAAGTGCATACAACTAGTAGATAGGATCCAAACAACAATTATACTCATGCAAACATAAGTTTTCAGATCTGAAAACATGGCACCCGGGCCCAAAGTGACAAGCATTAAGCATAACTAGTTGCACCAACGATGATTAACACAAATAGAGGATACTAGGCATCGTGCCCTAACAATTTGGCATCAAATTACATGAGCAATCTTATTCAATCCCTTCCATCCCCTTGCCTACAGCAGGGAACTACTCACACATGGAGGGGGACGACATGGATGGTTGATGGAGAGGCGTTGGCGGTGACGATGGCGGTGATCTCCACTCCGGCAGGGTGCCGGAACAGCGATCCTGGACCCCGAATTTAGGGTTCGTGATGGCGGCGGAGCTCCGTAAGGTTTCTGGAAAAAGTGTTCGGGGGCCCGTCGTTTTAGGTCGAGAGGGTGCTTATAAGCGAAGGGGGATCGAGAGACGAGGTCCCAGGGGTAGGGGCGGCCTCCTGCCGCGGCCTGGCCCCCACCCGCGGGTGGTACCCACCCCTGCTCCTGCGGTGGCCCCCCCTCGCAGTCTTCTGGCTCCGTGGCTCTTTTCCCTCAAAAATACTTTTTATAATTTTTCTGGAATTTTCCGCGAACTTCTGAACCCTGCACAAAAGGAAGAAACCAAATGCAATTCTGCTGAAAACAGCGTCAGTTCGGGTTAGTTCCAAACAAATTCATTAATAATCAGAGAAAAAACAATAGCAAAGTGTTTGGAAAATTAGATACGTTTGCGACGTATCAGCTCCCCCAAGCTTAGCTCATTGCTTGTCCTCAAGCAATTCAGTTGACAAACTGGATGCGATAAAAGAAACTTTGACAAACACATTTGCTTCATTTAGAGTATAGAAGTTTAAACCATTCTCAGTATTTTAATAAGAACAAGAGAGAAGTTACAAAAACAATAGAACTAAAGCAATCATGGGGACTTATGCAAAACTCACAATATGCTAACAAGTAATAATTTAAACATGCAAACAAACAGCACCGATGCAATGCATATAACTAGGCATGGTAAAGTGATCTCTCGCTTGCCCCTTTTGTTGGGCAAAACATAAATGCCGGGCACCTCTTGAGACATTAAACGGTGACTAGATGTAAAGTTATGAGAATTTAGAAATATCCCAAACATGCTCCAATCATTAAAATTTTGGGACAAAGCACGTTATACTCAGTTTGACAGCAATGCTCTATAAGATGGTGCTCAAAGCAGGATGACGACTCAACATAAATATATAAAAGAAAGGACCTTCGCAGAGGGAAGCAGGGATTAATCATGTGCTAGAGCTTTTTATTTTTATAAGCAGAAGTAAAACAGTTTTGAGAGATGCATGCTTTCTTTAACGATTTCACAACAAAGAGGCTATCTAGTCCCTCATGACAAGCAAGGTTTTTAGACTTGTGAGAGCAGCTGGTTCTTAGAAGAGCGAGTATGCTCCTCTTTCTCCTTGGTTTCACCGTTGTCCAATGTTTGGGCTGATTTCTCAGATTTGCATTGCGCGGAGGAGAATTGGTGAGTTATAATTATATTTTTGCTTAAGCTGCTCTCAGGTTGATTGAAGTGAAGACGTAATCCATCAACACCGGGTGAAAAGGGGGAAATGACCTTGCTTGTCACAAGTTATATCTAACCCTCTACTGCTTCCTCATGAGCTAAAAACAGAGACATAAAAAAAGAAGCATTTTTTTGAATGATTTAAAGGTAGCAGATGACAAATTTACTTGGAATGGCGGTGAAATACCGTATGTAGGAAGATATAGTGGACTCAAATGGAATACTTTGGCTTAAGGAAAATGGATGCACGGATGGACAATTACACCCAGTACAAATGGAGGCTAGCAAAAGATTCGGGAGCGACCGATCAAGAGCACTACTGTCATAATCATGCTTTGCGACAAAATCAATCAATGAATAAAGCATAAGAGCGATACTACAATTCTAAGCACAATAAACCGTCAAGGCTTAACAGACTTTATTTTGAGTCTTTTACATGTGTGAACATGTGCCAAGTCAATCCAAATAAATCTTTTGGATAAGGATCTCACTTCACCATACCATATTACAAACAATGCAAAACATGCTCATGTCTACATGACAAATTAATCACTCTTAACAAGTTGAGGCTAAGCATAGGAATCCATAAAAACTAAGTAATATCATCTACGCAACATTCTACCATAGCAAACTAAAACATGAGCATGAGGATAAGCATCTGTACAAAAATGAAAAACAAATAGAGTTCATACCGAATTTTCTCATCAAATTCGCATCGCCAAATATCATCATTATTGCATAGACGCTTGCACAACCGAAAGATATGGAAATAACAAAAATGTGCAATTGTCGTCACAAACACGGGGTTGAACTCTGAAACAACTACAAAACGAGAAGACGAGAAAATATTTTTGTATTTTCGAATAGCGAAAGGAATAGCGCAGAAATAGAAGAGAAATCTTTTGCTGTTTTCAATTTGGGAAGAAGCGACAAAAAACAATGTAGAAAACAAACAAAAAAGAACAAAATAAATATTTTGGTCTTTTTGATTATGATAAGAAGAGGCAAACAAAGAGGAAATCTTTTTGGGTTTTTTTGATTAATAAAAAAAAGAACAACTAAGGCGACTGAGCAAATTGAAAAGAGCGAAAAGAAAGCGGAAAGAAAACTAATGAATATACAAAGAAATAACGAAGACACCGACATATGATAGTTGAGTGAACGAAATAAAAAGATGTCGGTGAGAAGTACGTACTCTTCCAAGCTTAGGCTTTTGGCCTAAGTGGAATCCTCCTACCACGGCGGCGGCACGCACCAGTTGGCACCCGTCTGTGGCTGCCACTGCGAGTCTTGTGGCTCCTCCTCTGGCTCCTCCTCAGGGGCTAGTGATGTGAGGTACTCATCCAGCACCTCCTCAGGAAACGAGTATCCGTCCCTAGCAGCAGAATTAAACAAAACAGGAGCAGGCAATATCACAAAGCGAGGGTTATCCAAATCAAAACCAAATAGCAATCTATACTGCAAGTTCTCCAAAGTGGAATCATAAGTGACATAGTGGTGAGCTTTCATTGCAGCAAGATTAAGCCTAATAAAATCCAACTCTAGATCATCCTCTCTAGGAGGAAGCAAGGCAGTAGCAAGCATGATCGAAGCAATAATGCCTCCATAAATATGCCCTCTAACCTTGTTAGTGCTAAGACAACGAGCAATAAGAGCGCCAATGTTATAAGTTTCATCACAATTAATAGCGGCGGCAAGAACAGCAAGATCAAGACTAGTCATGTTACTCGTGTTATCCTAGGGAAGGATACAACGAGCAATGACATAGCCCAAATACCTCACAGCTGGAAACTGAATGCTCCCAAATTTTGCATGCGTAGAGTCCCTCCAATCATCATGATAGATTCCGGCATAGAGCTCCTTGAGGTACTGGGGCTGCGTGTTCATCTTGCTTGTGAGCCCCGAGTTCCTCACTCCTATAGCGCTGCAAAACTCAGACAAAGGCAATCTACACGGTTGCTCATATAGCATGAACTCCACACTAGGGTGATATGGATCATCATTGAAATTAAAGCTTTGCACAAAGATGTTAGTGAGCTTAAGATATTGGGGCCTCTCCACTAATACAATATTTGTCAACGATGCATTAGTGACAAGACTAGTAAATTCATTATGTATACCTGCAGCTTGTAGAAATTCATAACATGGGTATACCGATGAATGCACATCCGTCTCTCGAGCAAGCACAATAACACCAAGTGGCTCCAAATCTTCATTATATGAGGATCTCATTGGTGCATTAGAACTTGACCCTCTCGTTTCTCGTCGAGAAGAGGGCTCCTTCTTCTTAAAGATCCCACCTAAATTGAACTTAGGCATGTTCTTCCTTTTCTGAAATTTTTCAACAAACCTCATAAAACTTGAAAATAAAATATAGGAAGTGCATTAAACCATTCCTACAACTCAATATCAACTAGTACATGCATCAAATCCATCTAACAAGCTACAAATCAAGCATGCAAGTTCATATTCAAAGTCCTAAACAACAGCAAAATACTCAACTTATACAAAACCATTCAAAATTCTAATTGGAGGGGTGAAGGAGTCACATACCGGAGAGTATTTGCTCCAAATTTCAGCAAAAATAATGGGCTGAACAAAGAGATCAAAAATTCCAGCACCAGAGAGCAAGAGCTCGGGTTTGAACAATGGGGGATAATTTTTCGAGTGAAAGAGAGAGAGTGGGAGGAGACTCACCTGGTGGGGCCCTCCAGGGGGCAGGGGCGGCCCTTGGCCGTGGCCTGGGTGCCACCCGCGGGTGGGACCCGCATGTGCCCCTGGGGTGTCCCCTAGGTCAGCCCCCAGCACTACTGTGTCTCTTTAAAAATAATAAAATTCATGTAATGTTTCTAGAATTTTTCGACAACTTTTTCCGAAGAACTTATGAGAGATTAAAATTAGGCTAATAAAACATGAATTTGAAATTTAAAAGGGACAAACTAATCAAGAAATAAAAATTACAGAAAAATTAAAGATGAGCAATAGAAGAAAATTTAATGAATCTTGATATCTTTATGTTGCTAAAGTTGGTTTGTTAGCAAGGTTGATCAAGTCTTGCAACCACACCAAATTTATTTGACATAAATTATTCAATATTCAACAGACAATCAAGTTACCTCATATTGGATAGGAATCGTCCCAATCATGAGGGTTCCATATTTTCTTGAATGTGTATGAATAGGACAATCAGTAGTTCCAATCTTGATGGATTCAATATTCTCAATGGAGTTCAAACCAATTGTGGTATTGATCTTCTTTGGAAAGTACACCGTGTGTTCTTTATCATCAACGTTAAAAGTAACTTTTCCTTTATTGCAATCAATAACAGCCCCTGCAGTATTAAGAAAAGGTCTCCCAAGAATAATAGACATATTATCATCTTCAGGCATTTCCAATACCACGAAGTCAGTTAGGATTAAACAGTTAGCAACTTTAACAGGAACATCCTCACAGATACCAATGGGCATAGCAGTGGACTTATCAACCATTTGAAGGGAAATATACGTAGGAATAAGCTTATCCAATAAAAGTCTCTTATAAAGAGAAAATGGCATAACACTAACTCCTGCACCAAGATCAGATAAAGCAGTTCTAACATAATTATTTTTAATGGAGCAAGGAATAGTAGGTATACCTGGATCACCAAGCTTTTTAGGAATCTTGCCATGGAAAGAGTAATTAGCAAGCATAGTGGAGATTTCTTCATTAGGGATTTTTCTTTTATTAGTGACAATGTATTTCATATATTTTGAATAGGGAGGCAGCTTAATAGCATCTGTCAAAGGAATTTGCAAAAGAGGGGCTTCATCCATTCACAAGATTTATTATAGTGTTCTTATTTCTTATCCTTCTGAGATTTAGATGGAAAAGGCATGGGTTTTTGCACCCATGGCTCTCTCTCTTTACCATGTTTTTTAGCAACAGGAGGTGCAGTCTCCTCCTCCTGTTCTTCAGGTTCATTAGTATCATTATCATGCTCATTACCACTTTCAGTTTCAGCATCCGAAATAGAGACAACATTAGGATTATTACTTATAGGTTCTTTATCAAGTTCCATATTACTAGCTTTTCCTAATTCTTTATGTTTCTTCTTTTTCTTTTTCTTTTTAGGGGAACTAGTAATATTATTTTCAACCAGTTGAGATTCTTGTTCAATTCTTTTAGGATGTCCCACAGGATAAAGAGGATATTGAGTAGAGATATGTCATGGTGGGTTGCACGGCATATCCATCAACGATGGAAAAGATTGTGGAGCAAGGCGGCGATGGCGTTCCGGCGGGATTGGGCACAAGCACGACAAGAACACGCGATGTACCCAGGTTCGGGGCCCTCGTGGTGAGGTAACACCCCTACTCCTGCATGTCTGATGTATATTATGGCATAGATCTCGGGCTACATGGTTGCTCCTTGAGCTGTGTTTGTCTCTCTAGCTAGAGGAAGAAGAAGGGGTAGGTGGGGATGAGAAGAGCTTCCACCTCCCAAAATATATATCTAGGGTTTCCTTTTTTGTTTCCTCTCAAGGGCCCCCTGGTGCACCTTATAAAGGGGATGCCCAGGGGACAAAGGGGTGGCCCATGAGGCCCATCTAGCACTACTCAGGGCAGCCTGCAGCCGGACGGGCAGCCTGCAGCCTGCAGACTCAAGGCAGCCAACAGCCTGCAAACCGTCCGCTTGATCTTCGCGGTTTGCTTCTCTTGTTCTCTTGTCAAGTCGTGAACTTTGGTATACCCGGGGGTCATTCCCCCGACACTAGCCCCCGAGATCATGGAGTCTTGCTAGCTTGCTGGGAAGACTTCACGATCTTTCCCTTGTCTTCATTGTCGTGGATGAAATGCAGACGTCGGAGCTGGAGTCGGCCGAAGTTGTAGCCTACGGCCGAATGAAGCCTGCAGTCGGACGAACTTGAAACCGGATGAAGACTGCAGTCGGACGAACTTGAAGCCGGATGAGGAGCCTTGAAGCCGAATGAAAAGCCTTGAAGCCGGATGAAAAGCCTTGAACTTGAAGCCAGATGAAAGCCCTTGAAGCCGGATGAATAGCCGTGAATTTGAAGCTGGATGAAAAAACCTTGAAGCCAGATGAAAAGCCTTGAACTTGAAGCCGGATTAGAAGCCTTGAATTTGAAGCCTGCAGCCGGATTAGAAGTCTTGAATTTGAAGCCTGCAGCCAGATTAGAAGTCTTGAATTTGAAGCCTGCAGCCGGATTAGAAGTCTTGAATTTCAAGCCTGCAGCCGGTTTAGAAGTCTTGAATTTGAAGCCTGCAGCCGGACGAAGTCTGCAGCCGGACGGAGTCTGCAGTCGGACGAAGTTGAAGCCTGCAGCCGGACGAAGTCTGCAGCCGGACGAACTTGAAGGCGGATGAAGTCTGCAGCCTGCAGCCGGATGAAAAATCCTTGAAGCCGGATGAAAGTTGTGGCCAGATGAAAATCCTTGAAGTCGGATGAAAATCCTTGAAGCCGGATGAAAATCCTTAAAGCCAGAGTAAAAGTCCTGAAGCCGGATTAAAGTTATGGCCAGATGAAAATCCTTGAAGCCGGATGAAAGTTGTGGCCAGATGAAAATCCTTGAAGCCGGATGAAAATCCTTGGAATTGAAGCCGGATAAAAATCCTTGAAGCAAAACCGGGCTCTTGGCCGGGGTGTGAGTCCTCCGGGTCTGCGGCTGCGCAGCCCCCGGGAATGAGACGCCCGCTGACGGCGTGGCAGCCCCCGGGCTCTTGGCCGGGGTGATAGAGTCCTCCGGGTCGGCGTATGCGCAGGACCCAGGAATGCGATGCCGGCTGACGGCGTGGCAGCCCCCGAGTCCGTGACTCGGGGTGATAGTCCTCTGGGTCGGCGTGTGCGCAGGACCCGGGAATGCAATGCCGACTAACAGCGTGGCAGCCCCCGAGTCCGTGAATCGGGGTGATAGTCCTCCGGGTCGGCGTGTGCGCAGGACCCAGGAATGCAATGCCGGCTGACGGCGTGGCAGCCCCCGAGTCCGTGACTCGGGGTGATAGTCCTCCGGGTCGGCGTGTGCGCAGGACCCGGGAATGCAATGCCGGCTGACGGCGTGGCAGCCCCCGAGTCCGTGACTCGGGGTGATAGTCCTCCGGGTCGGCGTCTGCGCAGGACCCGGGAATGCGATGCCGGCTGACGGCGTGGCAGCCCCCGAGTCCGTGACTCGGGGTGATAGTCCTCCGGGTCGGCGTGTGCGCAGGACCCGGGAATGCAATGCCGGCTGACGGCGTGGCAGCCCCCGAGTCCGTGACTCAGGGTGATAGTCCTCCGGGTCGGCGTGTGCGCAGGACCCGGGAATGCAATGCCGGCTGACGGCGTGGCAGCCCCCGAGTCCGTGACTCGGGGTGATAGTCCTCCGGGTCGGCGTGTGCGCAGGACCCGGGAATGCAATGCCGGCTGACGGCGTGGCAGCCTCCGAGTCCGTGACTCGGGGTGATAGTCCTCCGGGTCGGCGTGTGCGCAGGACCCGGGAATGCGATGCCGGCTGACGACGTGGCAGCCCCCGGGCTCTTGGCCGGGGTGATGGATTCTGCAGCCTGCAGCCGGATGAAAAATCCTTGAAGCCGGATGAAAGTTGTGGCCAGATGAAAATCCTTGAAATCGGATGAAAATCCTTGAAGCCGGATGAAAATCCTTAAAGCCAGAGTAAAAGTCCTGAAGCCGGATTAAAGTTATGGCCAGATGAAAATCCTTAAGCCGGATGAAAATCCTTGAAACGGATGGAAGTTATGGCCAGATGAAAATCCTTGAAGCTGAACCGGGCTCTTGACCGGGGTGTGAGTCCTCCGGGTCTGCGGCTGCGCAGCCCCCAGGAATGAGACGCCGGCTGACGGCGTGGCAGCCCCCGGGCTCTTGGCCGGGGTGATAGAGTCCTCCGGGTCGGCGTATGCGCAGGACCCGGGAATGCGATGCCGGCTGACGGCGTGGCAGCCCCCGAGTCCGTGACTCGGGGTGATAGTCCTCCGGGTCGGCGTGTGCGCAGGACCCGGGAATGCAATGCCGGCTGACGGCGTGGCAGCCCCCGGGCTCTTGGCAGGGGTGATGGAGTCCTCCGGGTCGGCGTATGCACAGGACCCGGGAATGCAATGCCGGCTGACGGCGTGGCAGCCCCCGGGCTCTTGGCCGGGGTGATGGAGTCCTCCGGGTCGGCGTATGCACAGGACCCGGGAATGCAATGCCGGCTGACGGCGTGGCAGCCCCCGGGCTCTTGGCCGGGGTGATGGAGTCCTCTGGGTCGGCGTATGCGCAGGACCCGGGAATGCAATGCCGGCTGACGGCGTGGCAGCCCCCGGGCTCTTGGCCGGGGTGACGGAGTCCTCCGGGTCGGCGTATGCACAGGACCCGGGAATGCAATGCCGGCCGACGGCGTGGCAGCCCCCGGGCTCTTGGCCGGGGTGATGTAGATGTGCGTCCGGGTCTGCGGAGCCGGCTTGGCGGCTGCGCAGCCCCCGGGAATAATATTGCCGGCTTGGCGGCTGCTTGCCTCCGGGCCTCTTGGACCGGAGGTCTTTGGCCTTCTGCCGGTTGGCGGCTATTGCGCTTCCGAGCTCCAAGTTGGGAGTGCTGGCGATGATGACGTCGAGCCCCCGAGCTTCGCGGTGTGGGCGTTGGCGGTGACGTGCTACCGAGGTTCGCGATGGGGGCGATGATGATGTCGAGCCCCCGAAAACCCAGCTGCGAATGTAGCCGGTCGAGGGGGCAGTCAGCTGGAGGGGTCGGTCGGCTTGGGGATCCACTAGCCCCCGAAGCTGTCGAGGACCTGCAGCGCCAGCGGGAGGTCCTTGGCAGGTTCATGCAAAGATAGCCATGCAAGAGACAAAGTTAGTAATTAGACCTCAACATGCAAAATTTACGTTGTTTGAAGGTTTTTGTTGTTTTCTGTAAGCGAGGTAGGGGTGCTGCAGTTGGAGCAGCCGGACGGGGAACCAAATGGAGGCGGCAGGAACTGGCTCTAGCCGGCCTGCCAACCAAACGGCCGGGTTGGGCTCGAGCCGGCCATATATATATATATATATATATTTCGTTTTCCTCTCTTCTTTCTCTTCCTTTCCCCATCGGCCTCCTCCTCTGCCTCTCTTGGAAACCGGCCCGACAGGGGAGCCGGAAGCGGCGAGCCGGAAACGGCGAGCCGGCGGCTGGCGGGGGCGCAGCCGGAGCGGCGGCGGCCTGGCAGTAGCGGAGCGCGGGAGCCGGTCGACGCGGGAGGCAGCAGTAGCGGAGCCGGACGCAGCCGGAGCGGCGGCCGGGCGAGGCATGCGGAGCGACGTGCGCGGCGCGGGAGCCGGCCGGGCTGGAGCAGGAGCCGACGGCGGCGGCCTGAGCTGGGGCAGACCAGTGCGGCGCGACAAGGGGCCGGAAGCGACCGGTCGATCGCGGTAGGCGGAGCTCGAGCTCGGGCGCTGGTGCAGAGGCTGGACGCGCGCGCGGACGGGATGAAGCCGAAGTCGGCCGGGGCGGAGCAGGGAGCAGCCGGCGAAGCAGAGTCGGCCACGGCCAGTCGGGGAACGGCGAACCGGGGCGCGGCAGGAGGCGGCGCGGGAGCCGAAGTTGGAGGAGAGGTGGCGCGTGGAGCTCCTCCAGTGCGGGGCAAGCGAAGGCGGCAGTGGTGCAGCTTGAGGCGGTCGGCCGTAGTCGAAGGCAGAGGAGAAGCGCGGCCGCGGGAGCATGCAGGCGCGAGGCTGGCACAGGTTCGGAGCCTGTATGGGCAGTGGAGAGGAGGTCGAGCGCGGCCGAACAGAGGCGCGGATGCGGCCGCGCGGGCGGCGAGGTCGCGACCGAGCGGACGAACGCGCGAGCGAACAGAGGTGTGGAGCCGGCTTGGGCGGGCGCGATGAGGCGCGGAGGAGAGCTTGGTGGCCGGCGCAGGCAGAGGTGGAGATGCGGCCGCGCGGCGCGAACGCGGACGAACGAGGTCGGGTCAGGGAGGCAGCGACGCGGGTGGAGTGGAGGACGCAGGCGCGTAGCACACTGGCGGGGCCGTAGCGGACAAGCTCGGGCGGAGGTGCGCATGCGGCCGTGGACAAGCTCGAGCGGAGGAGGCGATGCGGGCATCGAAGACGATGCGGAAGAGCTCGAACGTAGGAGCTCCGACACGGGGAGAGCTTGGCACTGGAGGTGTCCATGTGCTGCTGGAGCTGGATCGACCGAATCAATCGGAGTCAAATCTCCAGGATCCATCCCAAAACGCCTTCCCAGATCCAGATCGAGGGAAACGTCAACACACGGGCGCGTGGGCACGACCGGACGAAGACGATGCGGACGGAGCACAAGGGCCATGACGACGAGCCTCCGGCCTTCTTCCGGAGAGAGCTTGTTTGGCGCCGTGGCAGCGACGAGGATGACGACGAAGATTGGTCCCGCCGAGAACGGGATCCGCTCGCCGCTTGCCCCATGGTGGGCGCCAAATGTCGTGGTGGGTTGCACGGCATATCCATCAACGATGGAAAAGATTGTGGAGCAAGGCGGCGATGGCGTTCCGGCGGGATTGGGCACAAGCACGACAAGAACACGCGATGTACCCAGGTTCGGGGCCCTCGTGGTGAGGTAACACCCCTACTCCTGCATGTCTGATGTATATTATGGCATAGATCTCGGGCTACATGGTTGCTCCTTGAGCTGTGTTTGTCTCTCTAGCTAGAGGAAGAAGAAGGGGTAGGTGGGGATGAGAAGAGCTTCCACCTCCCAAAATATATATCTAGGGTTTCCTTTTTTGTTTCCTCTCAAGGGCTCCCTGGTGCACCTTATAAAGGGGATGCCCAGGGGACAAAGGGGTGGCCCATGAGGCCCAGCTAGCACTACTCAGGGCAGCCTGCAGCCTGCAGCCGGACGGGCAGCCTGCAGCCTGCAGCCGGACTGGGCAGCCTGCAGCCTGCAGACTCAAGGCAGCCAACAGCCTGCAAACCGTCCGCTTGATCTTGAACTTTGGTATACCCGGGGGTCATTCCCCCGACAAGATACCTCCTGTAGTTAAAACACCACAAATTTGTTTACTACTTTGTGTAGGAATTCCAGCAAGCAAGTCTTTTTGCACTTTAGTAATTTGTTAAAGTTGAGTTTGGACCATATGAAAATGCTTACCAAGACCTTTAACATCATTAGCAGTTTTCTCTAAGAAAGAATGCAAATTTTTAATAACCAGGGTGTTATCATTTAATTGTTCTTGAATTTGCATATTAAAATGAGTTTGTTTAACAATAAAGTTATCAAATTCATCCAAACACTGACTAGGAGGCTTACTATAAGGAATATCATTAACAGTAAAATTATGAAGAGAGTGTACCTCTACCATAGGTGGGTGAGTGGTAGGCTCACATAAAGTTTCAATTGGAGGTAGATTCTTCACATCTTCAGCTCTAATACCTTTTTCCTTAATAGATCTTTTGGCTTCTTGCATATCTTCTGGGTTTAGGAAGAGCACTCCCCTTTTTTTGCAGAGTTGGTAATGGAGGAGGTTCAGAAATGCTCCATTCATCATGATTTTTAGCAATCTTAGCCATTAGTTCTTCAGCTTCATCTACAGTCCTTTTCCTGACAACACAACCAGCACAGCTATCTAGGTATGTCCTAGATTCAACAGTTAGTCCATTATAAAATATATCAAGCAGTTCATTCTTTGGAATATCATGCCCTGGCCGAGCCCTGAGTAGTGATCCGAATCTCCCCCAACCTTTAGGGAGATGTTCATCCTCCAATTGTCTGAAATTGAAAATTCTCTGCAAAGCCTCATGCTGCATGTGAGCGGGAAAATATTTTGCAAGGAAAACATCAAGCAATTCATGAGGACTTTTCATGGATCCATAAGGTAAAGCATTATACCACACTTTGGCATCATCTTTTAATGAGAAAGGAAACAACTTTACTAAATAGTAACGCTGTATCTTTTTATCATCAGAAAATAGAAGGCTAAGTGAAGCTAATTTATTCATGTGTTCTACAGCATTGTCATCCTTAGTTCCACAAAAAGGATCTGATTCAACATTAGATATGTGTGAAAGATCAACAAAGAAATTAAAATCATCATCTTTAATGCATATGGGAGAAGTAGCAAACTCAGGATCAGGTGTAAAATAATTCTTAACAGCATGCTTTTCAAGCAATTTCCTCAAAGCATCAGGATCTTTAGAAGTAGAATAGTCCATATATTGTCTAATAAACTCATCATTAAGATCAATGTAGGAATCATCAGGATACCTACTCTCATAATTATATGGATTAGGAGAGCTAACAGGTGTAGTAAGATTTTCATTGGGCATTGTAATTTCTTTAGACCTAGTGACAAGAGATTCTAAAAAGGGGCCTAAAGAACCAGCATCATCAAGCACAGCAGAAGCATCATCAAATTCATCAGAAGCAGCAGCAGATTCAGAAAGCAAAGCATCAACAGTAGGACGAGCGTTCACAGGTGGTGTAACAAGTTGACTTAAAACAGTAGGTGAATCAAGAGTAGCTTTAGAGTTTAGAGCAGTACCTTTCCTTGTGGTGGAAGGCAGTATTGGAAACTTAGGATCTCGCTTACCCTTCATGATGAAGAGTAAATTACAGCAGACAGAAAAACTCCCAGGTGAACTTATATATAGAGCTATGCTCCCCGGCAACGGCGCCAGAAAATAGTCTTGATGACCCACAAGTGTAGGGGATCGCAACAGTCTTCGCGGGTAGTTTGACCCTAATTTATTGATTCGACACAAGGGGAGCCAAAGAATATTTATAAGCCTTAGCAGTTGAGTTGTCAATTCAACCACACCTGAAAAGGATTTCTCTCGAAGCAATTTGTCAGTAGTAACAGTGATTTGATAGCAGCAGTAGAATAGTAACAACAGTAGTAAAATAAAGACAACAATGATAACGGTAAAAGTAATGATTGTAAACAGCAGGATTAAAACACCGTAGGCATAGGGACAGATACACGGGCGTTGCATAAATAAGATAGCTCATGAAATGAACATAACTAAGCACGAAGCAAATAAACATATAAATAGCATCCAAGTATCAAACAATCATAGGCATGTATTCCGAAATTAGCCGTACGTGCTTGCAATAAGAACTTGCACGGCATCTTTTGTCCTGCCATCCGGTTTCAGCCGGGCCAATTAAGGAACAAATGGCAATTAAGGTGTTCCTTTTAATAGAACACCGGATCAAAGCATTAACACACAATGAATACATGTACCCCTCGAGTTGCCAACCATTCCCATCGATGTCCCCGTTTCTGTCACTCGGGTTCTCCGGTTTCGGTTGACAACAAGTGCATACAACTAGTAGATAGGATCCAAACAACAATTATACTCATGCAAACATAAGTGTTCAGATATGAAAACACGGCACCCGGGCCCAAAGTGACAAGCATTAAGCATAACTAGTTGCACCAACGATGATTAACACAAATAGAGGATACTAGGCATCGCGCCCTAACAATTTGGCATCGAATTACATGAGCAATCTTATTCAATCCCTTCCATCCCCTTGCCTACAGCAGGGAACTACTCACACATGGAGGGGGACGACATGGATGGTTGATGGAGAGGCATTGGCGGTGACGATGGCGGCGATCTCCACTCCGGCAGGGTACCGGAACAGGGATCCTGGACCCCGAATTTAGGGTTCGTGATGGCGGCGGAGCTCCGTAAGGTTTCTGGAAAAAGTGTTCGGGGGCCCCTCGTTTTAGGTCGAGAGGGTGCTTATAAGCGAAGGGGGGTCGAGAGATGAGGTCCCAGGGGCAGGGGCGGCCTCCTGTCGTGGCCTGGCCCCCACCTACGGGTGGGATCCGCCCCTGCTCCTGGGGTAGCCCCCCCTCACAGTCTTCTGGCTCCGTGGCTCTTTTCCCTCAAAAATACTTTTTATAATTTTTCTGGAATTTTCCGCGAACTTCTGAACCCTGCACAAAAGAAAGACACCAAATGCAATTCTACTGAAAACAATGTCAGTTCGGGTTAGTTCCAAACAAATTCATTAATAATCAGAGGCAAAACAATAGCAAAGTGTTTGGAAAAGTAGATACGTTTGCGACGTTTCACTTACCTGTGACGAAACGGGGGTACCCAATGGTATTACATATTATAACAACATATGTCACCACAACTAGGCCAGACGTCCTTACCATTTTTGTCAAACTGCTAGGCCCACTGGCCTCATCTTTCTGCTTTGGGCATGCACGGTTGACGTTGGCTCAGGCCTAACTCTAGGCTCCCAACCATCACACCGACATCCCTAAACACGGGTAACCATCCACAACTCAAGTCACATTCCCTGCATCAGCTTATTGTTCATTTAGTGAAATCAGATTGTTCATCTTTGTTTCAAGCCAAATGTTAGTTCAACCTCCGAACTCAACAAAGGACATATGGTGTGACCGACATTGAACTGTTTCATAGCCCCGGAACAAGGCTAGCTGCTAGTTGACACACTCTCGAGAGGTTGTAGTTGCCACCCATCTAAATGCACCTTACTAAAAGTGCATGGTTGCCCCCATGTTTGGTTTTGGTAATTAATGACAATCTCTATGGACTAATGTGTGCTTCAAGTCATACTTGTAGGTTTTGTCCATTGCATTGCTTGATCTCCATTTGTTGGAGTCAAGGCTAAGGGAAGAAGATTATATGTTGATCAAGTCTAAGTGCGAGTTGATGAACACACAAGGCTAGTGATGTACCATGAGGGAACGTATGGTCTCATGGTATGGTAAGCAATTGTCAATATAGCCTTGTGAACTAACCCATTATCTATGTGCTTGGTATCTCTATGTGGGGATAGGTTTTTTCTCCATGAGCATGCAACGAAAGGGAGATCCTATGTAGCCCATGGAGGATGGCGTCTTGTTGTGATCGTCATCATTATAAGGTCTAAGTGAAGATATGACGAAGAGTGTCTCTTCCATGTTGGTGTATGGAGGAGAAATATGAGAGTCTTCACCGAGCGGAGCGTAATCAAGAAAGGTGGTCCAACTTGAGAAGGTCAAGACCATCATCATCAAGAGAAGTCCAAGTTGTTGGTGCTTGTCGTGTTCTTCATGAGAAGCCCAAGTTCATCAAAAACGGATTTCACTTGAAAAACTTATTGCGTTTTTGTTTTTGGAGGTTTATCGGTTCGTCTTTTAAAGAGAGGTTTTACCTTTATTATTTTGGTTTTATCCTCCCTTGTTGGACTATCATGTTTCTCTGTATATTCTTGTAGAGCTCATTGTTGCGATTCCAACGAGCCCAAGATTATCGAAAACGGAGTCCGATTGCTCAAGTTATGCCCGTTTTCATTTTGGTGTTTCTGCAGTTTTTGCAGAATCCGGTTGTATCGGGAAAGAACAGTAGTACCTTCCTGTCGGTACTACCAGGCCAGTTCCGGGCTACTTCCGGACCTCCAACAGAGGGCTTTCCCGGAAGTAGACTAGAAGTAGCCCGGTAGTACTGGAAGAGCAGTACTACCGCCTTTTGAGTAGTACTACCGGGCTGCACGGATCTGGGAAGATTTTGAGCACAACGGTTTGATTTTTGGAGCACCTATTTAAGGGGCCTTCTTTCCCAATAGGTACCTAACTCATTGCACTCTCTCTCCTCCATTGTTGACCTCTTTGAGAGCTTGCTTTCTCTCTATCCCTCCAATGATTCTTGCCCATATTTAGGGATTCAAGAGAGGAGATCTAGATCTACAACTCCACCAATCACTTTCTCCTCTTTGTGAGGGGAACCCTTTGGATCTAGATCTTGGAATTCATTTGTTGATTTATTTTTTGTTCTTCCTCTCTTATTCCCCCATAAGCATTTGTTGCTTTGTTGGACTTTGAGAGTGAAGGATTTGAGCACTTGTGCTCTTGCCATTGCATTAGTTGCATCGGTTTGTGCTCTCCATGAAGATTCGTGGAAGTGAAGTTTGAGAGCTTTTTACTCTTGGGTATTTGGACCCTAGACGGTGTTGTGGTGTCTTGGGAGCCCCCGATTGAGTTGTGGGTGTGTGCCTCAAGAACTTTGTAAAGGCTCCGGATTCCGTCTCGAAGGATTCCGATGGTGGAAGGTGAACCGAGCCTTTGTGGCGAGGTTCATCGGAGAATAGGGTGTGGCCTTTGTGGCGTTGAGTAGGCCTGTTGTGGCGAGCTCACACCCCTCCAACGAGACGTACTCCCTTAACAAGGAGGAACTCGGGAATACATCCTCGTCTCCGTGTGCCTCGGTTATTTCTATGCCCGAGCTCTTTACTTATGCAATCTACATTGTGATAGACTTCGTGCTTGAAGTAATATATCTTGCCATCACCTTGTTGTTATCTTGCTTAGCATAAGTTGTTGGTGCACATAGGTGAACCTAGTATATTAGGTTTTGTGTGCTTGATAAATTAAACGCTAGTTTTATTCCGCATTTATCAAGCCTAATCGTAAAAGTTTTAAATCGCCTATTCACCCCCCCTTAGGCGACATCATTGTCCCTTCAATTGGTATCAGAGCATGGGCTCTCTTTATTAGGCTTTACCGCCTTGAGAGTAAAGATGTCGTTTAGAAAATTAGTGCATGATCCCACTTTTATATTCAATAGCACAAATTATGATGTATGGAAATTTCGCATTCTTAACCTTCTTAGGGACATAGACCCAAATATAAAGAGAATTGTAGATATGGGTTTTTCTCCTCCAAAGTATTCCCAAAAGTTATCTTTAGAGGATGAGGAAAACTCTTATCTCGATACTCTAGCATCTAATGGTCTTATTTGTGTTTTGAGCGATGTAGTTCTTGAGTCAATCATGCCTATTCGGAACACTCATGAGTTGTGGATAAAACTTCAAGATAAATATGAAGTGTCTAACATTATTGAGGATGATTGTTCTCCCTCCACATCCGTCCGTGATGAGTTCTCATCTTCTTCCACTTCACCAACATGTGATTTGTCACAAGGTAACGATATGGTGAGTGGTGATAAGAATTGCATTATTGATAGTGAAAATACTATTGACTATACTTCATCTCTATCTCATTGCAATGTTCTATCTTTGGACTTAAACACTTCTAGCACTTCAAATGTCTTACATGCTATTGTTGATAGTACTTGCATATCATAAAAAAAATTCTTGTATACATCTCATGACGATATGCTTGCTTTATGTTGTTGCCATGATAAAAATGCTTATGTTCCCTCTAATTTTTGTAGTATTAATAATGTAGAGGAAACCCAACTATCTATGGGACAAGATGTGAACTTGAGTAGTTCATTAATTAATTGTTCATCTTCATCAACCAACTTTTGCCTTATGGCTAAATCTTCAAATAGTAATGATAATAATAATAATAATAATAATGATGATGAAGAAATTGATGATGATGCTTCCTTTCATAAGAAAGGCATAATGGTTCTTAATGCTCTTTCAAATAATAAAATTGCTTGTGAGAACCTTCATGAAATCATGTGTTGCGACTCGACCCAATAATATGGATCTCGTCTATGAGTAGAGTGCTAGTCCCAGATCGACTCGCTAGCACACTCATTACAAATGAAATAACAGAGCACAATGCGTCTTTATTACAACGAAATGATCAAGAATAACAAAGTCCTTACATCTTTGCATAGCATTGACGCTAGCACAAAATAACTTTATTGAAATAAAAAGCACACATCTCAAATTAAACGATAATGAAGCTCCAGTCAACTCGTGCCACAGGCGTACATGCTGGGTGTAGCTCCAAGACCTATGTAATATCATACCTGCAATAGTGTAATTGCAGCCGTTCGCGAAAACGATCAGTACAATTTGAATTGTACTGGCAAGTGAGCATGGAATTAGTAAAACACTAGTCTACCTTGCTACTGCATGCAGTTTGGGCTAGGTGGACTTGAAGGCTCTTTGCATAAAAAGAAATTTTAACCTATCAATTTGTCAAACAATTTTACAATAAAAGTAAACAATCATTGGACACTGATAGAAATCAGTGCTCCTATCCCTTGGTTCCCCCATCAAATTTTATTTACTGAAATTGGAATGAATGAGAACTCTTGTAGGATCTAGTCTAGTTGGCTCAAGTTGTCCGTAACCAAGGACACGGCTAAGTACTTAGAGTTAAACTCTCGAGAGTGTTGCACTTTACCCGTAGAATGCGTTAAACCCCTTTTACCACAACACACAAATTGTATCATGGTTGGGAGAGAAACACACCGAAGCTTTTGGGAGATGGTCCTTGAGTCCTCTGCGCGCCCTGTCCAACCTACTAAGCTACATCTGCTGGCTACGACAGGTACAAGAACCATAACTTACTCGGCTAAGTCAACGCCCATACTATGTTGACCTATGGTTGCACGATGATAACTAACCAAACATAGACTCCACAATACTTCTCGGGAATCTGGTGGCCGTTCACAAGTGCACCTACTCAGATACTACGGACCCGAGCAGCCACTCAACTATTACTACCAAAACATACCAATACCACCCAGACATCAATTCAATTAAAGTTGTTTTATTAGATTTGGGAAAAACAACTATGACAACAACATCTTCCATAACTTGTGATCCCATAACCACGTCTAAGCAACTAAGCAATTTAACAACGATGGTTTCAAGGAAAACTAGTCTACAAGGATACATATGGCAATCCACTTCAGTGTTAGTGAATCACCTAGCTTAGCATACAAACAACTCCTACACATGCATTACTACAAAAAATAGCACTAAATGCGTAGGAAAATAATAGGTCTTATGATTGCATCACTTGCCTTAATCCTCGTAGGTGTTCACACAATCCTCACAGTTGCAGCAATAGTCGCAAGCATCGTTCTCTACACGATTACACGTTCACAACAATAAGAACACATCAAACAATAACAACATGGATGCATGTCAATGTTAAATTACAGAGGAGTATTATTTGTTCTCTGAAATTATATGATGCATGAGGAAAAGTTTGATGTAATTTAAAAGGTTAGAATTAATGTTGTGGCCTAAATAGAGACTAACCAAGATTATTATAATTTCCAATAAAAACTTGCTCAACTAAACTTGATCAAATTATTTCATATTAAGATTTATTTAACTTAACCGAAACAAAAATATTTATCCAAAAATAATTTACAGAGATTAAAATAGAATTAAAATACCAATTAACAAGATTTGAAAATACCGAAAATAAAAATTCGTTAAAATTTAAATTTTAATGCAGATCTGGATATATATGATTTTTCCGAATCGTTTGGTATATTAAACGTTAAAATCGGACTTACGGTTGATTTACTATTGAATTTACAAGATATATAGCTTTTCTGGAATTTTAATTCGCAAAAACGGAAAAGATTCCGTGCGGGGGCTAGGGCTGACGCGGCACTGACGCTAACGCTGACTGGGCGCTGACGCAGATGCCACGCAGCGCAATCTGATAGGCCGGTACCGGTTCATTGAAGTGATCCGATCTGTACCGTCCAGATCAGATCCAACGGACGGGAACGAAAGCATCTAGGAATCGCGGTGGTGCTCACCTAGCGTCGTGGACGTCGAGGCTGCCGGCGTCCTGGTGGTCCTGGGGCTCGACGAAGATGTCCATCAGGTAGGTAAACTCACGGCGGTGTCGGGGATATCCTCGGCGGCGGTTCCCGTGGCTCCAAACGACGGTGGCGACGACTTTCTCCGCTCAGATCCGACGGCGTTCCGGCGTAGATTGTGAGAGCTATATACCTCCGTTTGCAAAAAGAAAATATAAGCCGGATGCGAAATTGTGAGGAGAACTCGAAAGACAAGGTTAGAGGTGCTGGATTGTGGTGGCGAAGATCTAGCTCGGAACCTTCGGTGGCGGCGGTGGCGGACTTCGATCGCGTTCCCGAGCTCGAACTCGAGCTAGGGTTTGTCAATTTTGGTGGAGATCGTGTCACGGGGTGCTGGAGTTTATATAGGAGTCGTGGCTTGGCGGAGGGGCAAGAAATCCGAATGAATTCGGTTGGAAACTTGATCGAAAATGCGTCGGTCTTTTCATCGAACACGTTATGGCGGACCCTATACCCCGCATAACGCGGGGTATACGAAGCTCCGCGCACCCTCAATCAGCGCAAGGGGCCGACCCAAGAGGAATTCTCCGGTTAGGTTGTTTCGTTTACAGTTTTTTTTCTCTTTTTCGTTTTTCTGTTTGTTTTTCTTTTTTCTTCCCTTTTTTTCTTTTACGGTTCGTTTTTTATTTTCTTCCTTTCATGTGTATTTATGATTTATTTTCCTTCCATTTTTTTATATTTTCATTATTTCTTTAGTTATTTACAGTTCAGATTTTGAAAATTGTTCAAATGTTCAAATTTGGAAATTGTTGAGATTGGAAAATTGTTCAAACTAAAAAAAATCCAGACTTTAAAAAAATGCCCGAATTCAAAAAAATTGTTTCTTTTTTGTCACCAATATTTTTCGTTTACTTATAAAATTGTTCAAAAATTATTTTCGTTCACCGACATTTTCCGTTCACTTTTAAAATCGTTCAAATAAGAATTCGTTCACCAACATTTTCTGTTCACTTTCAAAATCGTTCAAAATTAGTTTTATGTTCACCGACATTTTCTGTTCGCTTTAAAAGTCGTTCAAAAATAGTTTATGTTCACCGACATTTTCTGTTCACTTTTGAAAAATCGTTCAATAATAGTTTATGTTCCCCGACATTTTCTCTTCACTCTAAAAAATCATTCAATAATAGTATCCGTTCACCGACATCTGTTGTTCAAACTAAAAAATGTTCAAATTTGAAAAAAATTCAACATTGAAAAAGTTCAAAATTAATTTTTTTCAATTTTAAAAAATGTTCAAATTTGAAGATTTTGTTTAGAAAAATTTGATTTTAAAATGTTTAAATTGTGAAATGGTTAATTTCTTAAAAATGTTCAGATTTTGAAAATGTTTAAATTAATTTTTTTTCAAATAACATAAAATCTATATTTCAAAAATTGTTCAAATAACATAATTGTTCATAAAAATCGTTCAAATAAGTTAAATGTCCTTATTGAGAAATCGTTCAAATACCATAAAATTCGTATTTTAAAATACATATATGAATATTTTGTTTTGTTAAAGTGTATTTTGTTCTTATTTCTACAAATTTAAATCCAAAAAATTAAAATAGAAAGTAAAACCGAAATAAAAAAGAAGTGCCTGCTATTGGAGCCAAAAGCCATTTGGGCCGGCCTATTCCACTGGAATAGGGTGCTACGGGAAACAGTCAAACTCAGCTTTTACGCCCGTGGCTAAAATTGGGCCGAGCCCAATACCCTGGGGGTACGCGGACGGGTGCTTCTCCCGCGTAGCGCACGGTATAGGGGCGCCCACACGTTACGGGCAGGAAATTCCGACTGGAAAACGAAAAGGAAAAGATGGGCCGGTGCGGAAAAAAAAGTAGTGGGCCGGCCTCGGCTGCGCGCGCGCAGTGAGTTAGTTGGGCTGCGGGCCAACTAGCTTGCCCGTTCGTTTTTTTTTGATCTTTTCAATTTTCCTTTTTCAGAAATTTGATTTATTCATAACTTCTGATTTTGAGCTCCAAATTGAGTCAAAAAATTTTGAAAAATTTGTAAAATTGCCCTCTGTCATATTTGACCAAAATAAAGTAATTTTACTCAAAACTCTAAGCATATATAATTATCTTAATGAGTCTTGGTTTAAAACAAAAATAGGGATTTGAATTCAACCTTTTGGGTTTTTGATGCAATTCAAACAAATGCAAGATTTTCCAAAGATGCCATGATGGAATGCACATGATCTAAAAGCAAAACATCCAAATGTAAGATTGGGATGTTACATCATGAGCACCCGTATGGAGCGTGGGCTTACTATTAAGGCTTCAGAAACAAGCCTTGAAGAAAAGCTTAGAATTGAAAGATAGGATGCTATGGAAAAAGCATCTTTAGAGAATGACCTTGAGGAAGACCAAGAGAAACTCGAATCTATTGAGGAATCTCATAATGAAATAATTGCTAAACTCATTAAATAACGTGACCATGCTCATGCTAAATATAAAGTCACTAAAATGGAAAATGATAGCTTGAAGGATGAGCTTGTCAAATTGTCTTCTTCCATTCCTAATGTTAATGATGCTTGTGCTACTAACTCCATTTCTTGTGAAGCATCTATTTTGAAGGAGAATGTTGAGCTAAGGGCTCAACTTCTGTTGCTAACTAGCAAGTATGGGAAATTGGAAGAAAATTATGAAAATCTCTCTAGCTCTAATGAGGATCTCCTAGCATCCCAAGCTAGGCTAAGGTTGGCTCTTGAGGCCATCACTACCAAGGTAACATCTAGTGAGCCTCATATGGACAATGGTACAACCTCTAGTAAAAATGCTATATTGCCTTGTGCTAGTCCTCGTAGTTCATCCACTCACAATGTTGGTACCTCTTGTGATGAATTACTTTATATGTCTTGTTACTCTAACAATGATGCATCTACCTCCTCTAGCTCTTGTGTTGTCACTAACCATGTAGAGGAAAGAAATGAGCTCAAGGCTCTAGACACTTCTTTGAAGAAAGGCTTGGAAAAGCATCATGAAGGGAAGACCACACTTGACAACATGTTGAGTGTGCAACAATCCCCCAATGACAAGAGTGCACTTGGATTCAACTCCAACAACAAGAACAAGTTCAAGATTGACAAGAAGAAGTGCCAAGAAAAAGTGAAGGATTCGGCCAAGAGTATTTGCTTCAAGTGCAAAGTTGAAGGGCACCATGTTAGATCTTGCCCAATGAAGAAGAAGCCTCTTAGTGAGAAGCAACTAGGGAAGTGTCCTCTTGTTCAATCTCATGCTCAACCTTGAGTTGAACAAAGGCCACCTCCTAAGAAGACTCAAGCCAATGCTCCTCAAGTTGAGGAGACTTTTAAGAAGAAAGAGAAGAGTCGATGTTGCTACCTGTGCCGTGGCAGAGGTCACTTTGCTTCTATCTTATGTGTTTATGGAAGACAAACCTTTTCCTTTGGTGCTTAGTGCCACCGAGGAATATCATTCCTATATACCACCGAGAAATATCTCCATATACTCCTTGTCCATGACAAGTGATACTCACAACTATGGTGGATTTTGTAGACCATCTTCATATTGGCTCTTGTGTTGTATTGCCTCATTTATTGCCAAGTGTTTATCTTGACTTTCGTTGTCTTCCTTGCCTCTTGCATGGATCCTCTCTTTTTCAATTGGTATTGTTTAGTGTTGTAAATGACATATGGAGAGTAATGATCCCTCGTGTGTGCATTTTGTATTCAAATGCAAATATCAAGATAATGCATGAATCTTGGGGGAGGTTTCCTTTATTATTTAGAACACTATTCTATCATTCAATTTTTGATCCTTTCAATTGGCTTTTAATTTCTATCTTATGTGTTTATGGAAGACAAACCTTTTCCTTTGGTGCTTAGTGCCATCATAAAAAGTGTAGAGAGTGTTTGGTTTATTTGTTGTAACCGTGCTCTCTCTAGGGAGTTGCTTTCTCATTCCTCATTTTGTGTTTTATCTTCATGAATGAGAAATGCCATTTGGGTTTATCATATTTTATCATCTATGCTATTTGGCTTTGTTCCGATACCTTCAATTGGTATTAATTGGAATTTGATATCTGATCCATTGATATTTGTTTCAATTAGTATCTCTTATGGGAGCTTTGATACCTTGCTTCTTGACTTCTCTTTATTTGATATCTTTCGAGTAATATCCTTCCTTTGGTATCCTTGCTTCTAGTTGGTATCTTTTTCAATTTGGTGTCTTACCTCTCATGTGTTGCTTGATTTGATTCCTATTGATTTCTCACTTCATGTGTTGATGTGTTTTAGAATCAATCATATGTTGATTTGATTTTTCCTCAATCATGTGTTGATTTGGATTTTGATATAATTTGGACAACCTTTTCGTGTCACACTTTGGTGTGCTCTCTTCTTGGTTTACTTGGTGTTTTTGTCCAAATTGTATCTCGTTTGACTCTTGAAAGACTTTGTATGTATATCCTTTAACATATATATTATATGGCATGTTTGTCTTTCTTATTCCAATATATAGGGTATACTCCACTGAATCCTAAATCGGCTAAGTTGTGCATGAAATTATATTTCATGTCTATATGCACATATTTATGTGGAGTGTTTCCTATATATTGTGGTTTTTCTAACTACTATGGGACCAAAGGAGTCTGGGAACCATTTTGTACTTGAATTTTATTTTAGGTACAATGGAGATGCATTGGAGGTTTGTCTCATCCATAAGGAAGGTGTTCTCACCATGTGATTATGGGAGTCAAGCTAAGATGATTAGCAAACTCTCATCTTCTTCATCACCAATGACATCTCGGTAACAAGTATCTACCTCATGCATACCTTTCTGGTTTTCAACCTTATGTAGGTTGCTTCTTGGCACGAAAGCTTTTATGTGCAATTGTTATGGTTTTGGCTTATTTCCTTCACTTGGTATATCTTTGTGATATTTGTGATGAAATTGCAAAAACCTTTCCTTCAACTGGTATTCTTTCTTTGTGATACTTGTTGCCTATCTCAAAGCATCTCCACTATCTCTTTCCCTTAGTGATATGTGTGATGTCTTTGATGTGTTTGATGTTCATCGATATACAATGAGATAAATTTGAGCTATGTGCTATGCTTTTAAGCAATAATCTCGTTTGTATATTTATGACTTCCCTTTGGATACCTTGTTCCTTTACTAACCATTGCGTATGCACATGTTTTTTTGTGGATGATTACCTTCAATGATTTATCTACTTAGAAACTTATACATATGTGAGAGGTCACCTTTAGTTGGTATCCTATTTATTAGCATCTCCACTATCTCTTTCCCTTAGTGATATGTGTGATGTCTTTGATGTGTTTGATGTTCATCGATATACAATGAGATAAATTTGAGCTATGTGCAAATGCTTTTAAGCAATAATCTCGTTTGTATATTTAGGACTTCCCTTTGGATACCTTGTTCCTTTACTAACCATTGCGTATGCACATGTTTTTTTGTCGATGATTACCTTCAATGATTTATCTACTTAGAAACCTATACATATGTGAGAGGTCACCTTTAGTTGGTATCCTATTTATTTCGAGCTACCTTCATTTTCATCTATATTTATTTGGTGGCTCCAAATTTGTTTCATGAGTGCTTATCTTATTTTTACTTTTGCATCTTTGCGCACTCATATGTTTGTTGAAGATCTTTGACCTCATGCTTACCTTGGTGAGTATGTTGATTTTTATTGGCTAAATATATTCTTTTAGTTAAACTAGCAGGATGACCCATGCATTTGCGCGGCTAGATTTAGTATGTATTTATTTTAGATACAATTTTTCTTGGATTTGTTTGATTATTTTATTGGCAATCATTACAATATAATTAATATTATACACATTATGAAAACATAATTGCTCTTTGCTAGATCCGTTTTTCTATTAATTGTATTATGTTGTTAGGAAAGGCTGTCAATGGGAGACCGACAATATTGGGTTCTTTGGCTTGCAATGTAAATGTATGGACTTTGGGATCCCTCCCGCCTTCTTGTTCGCTATCTATTACTGGTTCTGGTGGACACAATGTTTTAGATACAAATTTCCTTTGATTTATTTGATTATGCTATTAGGTATCATTACAGTATAATGAAGATTATATCTATTATGGAAACATAATTGCTCTTTGCTATATCCGTTTTTCTAATAAACTAACCAAGATTTTTATTGATGATCTCAGCTATGACATCATCCCAAGCAATAAGAATTGGTTTGCTTAAGAATTGTTTCGTACGCACCTTGACTCACTTTTTCTTGTTGATTGATACTCCTACTTAGTTGGCTAGCTCCATGAAAAAAATCAGCATGCCACCACGTAATTATGTATTTGATAAACCTAGACACTAAGGAAAAATTCAAGCATGCATGGAGCGTGATTACTACATGATATATACCGGTTGAATCTAATTTGGTTGGATCTAGTTTAGCTATAGTGCCCGCAGCGTCAAGGCACACTCAAATATCGCCCCGGTCGAGATCAGCGTAGCGTAGGGCATGCCACTCATGTACACGTACAGTTTTCATTTGTTTGAGAATAGCTTCGAAGCCTAATCAGGGACGCTGGTTTTGTTATTGACCTGATTTCTTTTCGTTTAATCCCACCCCTTTTAATACGTAGCGCATCTCTTTTCCTCTCTTTGTTTATTCTACTATCCCGTGATTACCTCATATCTCGTGGTGCATGCGAACTCTTTCCATCCCTTTGCTTTTCTGCACGATCTCTATCTATCTACACGGTAATACCGTAATAGTATCTCATTGCCTATTCGTAGTGCAGGTAAACTCTTACCATCCCATTGCTTTTTTTTGTTCTGTCCCATCTCTACCTACACATTAATATGTTGTTTGTAACGTGACAATAGTTTGCGTAACTTTTCATCTTTTAAATCACAGCCGTTAAAATCAAGATCAATGGAGTACTTTTTTTAGCCTATGTGGACGAACGTGGTAGCCTTATTTTCTATTGTTTTAAGTACATAATAGAAGATATCTTCTTTGTATGTTGTGTGTGTCAATACTTGATATACCATTTATCTCTCATTTGGTTAAGGCTATTTGTCTTATCAAATTAATTGTCTTGTCACACACACATACTCTTGGTTGGGCCTAGTTTGATTGAATCTTTTAAATTGGTATCTTCTTATGGCTCAACCATATCTTTGGTGCAAGTGCAATGATTTATTTTTTTAGTTCTTTGTACTTGTGCACTTGTTGTGTGTTCTATATGATTTTAGGGAGTGAGGATTTGTAACATCCCAAAACTTTGGAATGTTATAAAAATCACAAAAATTTAAAACCTTTATTATTAGATAAAGAAACTCTCCAAAAATCAAGAAAACACTCTATAAAGTATTATATTGAAATCTTCAAGGGTATTTTGTTTTAAATATTCCTTTATCCTCTGGAAATAAAATATTTATTTTGATATTTATAAAACCCATGATTAAATGGGTATTTGTATTTAAATGGATTTCCCAAACTCTCTTTTATAAAATGCTTTAGACTAAATTATTTTATTATGAAAAAATGAGTAATTATTTTGAATGATATTACTCATAGTATTTTATGGTTTTTTTATTGGAAACAAAAGGAGTTCATAAATCTTATTCTTATAAAGCTATCAAATATGACTTTATAAATTATTTAAATTCTACAAATATTTTAGAAAAGGGTTTCAAAGTATTTAAAATCATTTTGTCAAAACTTGTTTAAATTATGAAAATTGATTTCATTATATTCTATCATGAAAAATAATACTATTTGTTTACATGGTTTTATTTAAGCATTTTGGCAAAAAAATTAATTTGGATAAAGCCCATGATTTAAAATGAGTAAAATGCTTTCAAAGGTTTTATCAAACTATTGTTTTAATAAAAAGATTTGTACTAAATTATTTTATCAAGAAAATGATATTCTGGATTTTAATTTTTATTTTAAAAAGGAGATTTCAAAACCCTATTTGGTAAAATGACATAAAGGTGACAAATAGGCCTTTATGCAATGTTTAGATATTTCAAATATTTTGATTTTATTTGAAGGAAATACTAGTGCCAATTAATCCTACTTTGGTTATGCTCTCTAAAAAGTATTTTTATAAATATTTCTAAACATATTTGACTAGTTTTAAAATCAGTTTTGAAACCTGAGAAGAGAAAAAGGAAAAATGGTTTTGTCAAAAAAAAAAAAAGAGAAGGCCGCAGCCAGCCCACCAACGGCCCAGCTCCCCGCAGCAGCCCGTCTACCTCTCTCTTCTCCGCTCTCTCTGACCGGCGGGACCCGCCATGACGCAAGCGGTGACGTCATTAGCATCAACCTCCAGCGCAAGAATTTCCCTCCCGTATCGAACCCAAACTCCGGATCGAAATCCGCCTGATTTAAACGGGATTTGTTGCTCCCGTGCGTGTCCTTTTAAACCCCACGATCTCTCCTAGTTTTTCCCCAAAAACCCTAGCAAAGGACCCTCCAGGCCGCCGGGATTCAAGCTCGCATCGCCGCCATCCCGCCGCCGGTAAACTCCAACTCCGGCCAGCTCCGGCGACTCCCGACCTCTCTTTTCACCCCAACCTCCCTCTCCTTTCCTTGCGCATCGTTCTGACATGTTGTGGCCCTTTTTACGTCTCTAGGTTGACGAGTTCGTCCACACCCGCCTCGGACCGCCGCCGTCTCCAACTCCGACGAGCAATAGAAGACGGAGTGGAGCAAGCCGAAGACCTTCGCCTCGCCACCAAGTTTGCCCCGTCGCCCCGATCGTCATGGTAGAAGCCGTGCATCCATGGAGCCCGTAGATCGCCGGGAACACGCCTTGCCGCCTTGTCGCCGCCGTCCGCCGCCGCTCACCGAAACCCTAGCGCCGCCGGAATTAGGTCAATCGGATCTGGACCGTTAGATCTTAGATCTACGGTCTAGGTTATTAAGTCACTTAACCGAACCGGTACCGGCCAGTCACATTGTGCCGCGTGGCCGCTGCGTCAGCAGCACGGTCAGCACCCCGTCAGCGCCGCGTCACCTTCCTATTTTCGGGAATTTTTCCGAATTGATTTAATTTGGTAGTTTTACAGAAAAATCCCTGTAACTTCAAACCCTCATAACTTTTCAATCGTTTGGCCAAATTTAGTACACTTTATATTTTTGAAAACCTCTTGACCTGTAGATTATTATGCCATTGTTTGTTTTCAGTTTTTCCTAGTTTAAGATTATTCAAATTTCAAATGAGTGATTTGAGTAATTTTGTCATTACTTTAAATCTATAAATTATTTTAAATTGGTTTCTTCTGGAAAATGACTTGAATTTATGTCCTCTGTCCAGTAGAACCAAAACCTATTTATGTTAGAACCTTTCCTACATAGAATTGTTGATCTTGGTTTAAATCCTATTTATAACTTGTTTTGCAAACCTTGGCCTACCTAGCATTAAACCCTTTTGAACAATATCAGTACTTAAACCATATTGATAGCTTTGGAACACAACTTCAACCCATCCCAATTTGAATTATTCAAATTTGACTCTAGACCATGATACGTCTCAAACGTATCTATAATTTTTGAGTGATCCATGCTAGTTTTGTGATATTGTCACATGTTTTTACTGTCATTTATATCATTTTATGCATTTTGTCAGACTAATCTATTGACAAGATGCCCAGTGCCAGTTCCCTGTTTTTGCTGTTTTTGTATTTCAGAAAATTTACTTTCGGAAATATTCTCGGAATTGGACGAAAATTTATGGAGAATTTTTACTCGACGAAAGATACCAGAAGATCAAAGGGGAGCCTGAGGGGCCACCCACTGGGCGCAGGCGGCCTCCTGCCGCGGCCCCCTAGGACCCGTGGGTGGGGCCCGCCCCTGCTCCTGGGGCACCCCCTTGGGCCCCTCCGACGCCTATAAAATCCCTAAAAACCTAAAAACGTGGCGGCGGCCATTATTTTCCAGAAACTCGACCCCGACACGCCGTCACCGAAAACCCTAGTTTGGGGTCCAATCTGAAGCTGATCCCGGCACTCTGCCGGAGGGGAGATCGATCCCGGAGGGCTCTTCATCGCCATGCCTTCCTCCGGGATGATTTGTGAGTAGTCTCACCTTGGACTACGGGTCCATGGCAGTAGCTAGTTGGTAGTCTCTCTCTTGTGCTTCATGTCTTATGATCTCGTGAGCTACCTAACATGATCAAGATCGATTATTGTAATGCTATGTGATGTGTTTGCTGGGATCCGATGGATTATGAAGTTATGTTCAGATTGTGCATGATTCTTATATGAGTAATTTATGTTCTTGCATGCTCTCCGATGTGCGTAGTTACTTTGGCCAAGTGATTGTGTGTATCTCCAAGAGAGGGTATTTATGCTAGATAGTGGGTTCATGCCCCCTTTTGTTCCTGGGCACGAGTGATAGAAACGTCTAAGGGCGAGGGTGTGCTGTTGCTACTAAGGGTAAAACAGCGGTGTTAATGTCTATTTTTATATTAGTATTGCTTACTTCATGCACTTTACTTAATGCAATTGTCTGTTGCTTGCAACTTAATACCGTTGGGTGACAGGCTGGATAGCGATCCCACGGTGGACTTTTTAGACAAAGACGCAGTTGGACTCAAAGGTCTTTGTTCCTTGTCGTGATGCCTCCATAAATATTATCATGTCCTTTTTGTCATATCTAAATTGGGTTTGTGTCATGATCTTGTCAATTGCCTAGCTGTAATTCGTTCACCCATCACATGCATATTTTATTTACTTGAGAGACTCCACTATTGAACCCATGGCCCCCAGTCCATCTTTTTTACATTGTTTTCAACCTCATTTACTTGCTTCTAATCATCATTATTCCTCTGGTCACTTTTCATATTTTATCTATTTCATCATACAATTAACCGCTTTGTTTTCTGCGAGACCGGAAAGATTGACAACCTTTCCGCCGTTGGGGGCAAAGTATTTTGGTTGAGTGTGTGCAGGTCCACGTCTGTTGAAGGTTAAGTGCCACAGAGAGCTTCATCATTCACCTCGTTGTTGATTTCAATGTCCTACTGGTTCGATAAACCTCGGTTCATTAAATGAGGGAAAACTGCTACTAGCTACAATTCCGCCTTCGCTTGGGGCACCACCCAACTTATCAATATCCACCATCAAGCAGTTTTCTGGCGCCGTTGCCGGGGACTTTGGAGCTATAGCAAGGGGAGTATCATACTCTCAATCTCTTTACTTTGTTTTTGTCTTGCTTACTTTGTATCTCGTTTAGTTTATTTTCCTGTTTCAAAATTTTAAAACCCAAATAAATTAGTGTAGTCTTTATTCCTGTCTTATTATTTTATCTTATCATTATGTCTTCTACTGAAAACACCAAGTTATGTGACTTTACTAGCACTAATAACAATTATTTCATATGCTCTCCAATTGCTCCACCCGCTACTAAAGCGGAATTTTGTGAAATTAAGCCTGCCTTGCTAAATCTTGTTATGAAAGAGCAATTTTCTGGTGCTAGTACTTTTGATGCCGCCTCTCATTTAAATAACTTTGTTGAGTTATGTGATATGCAAAAGTATAAAGAGGTAGAAAGTGACATCATAAAACTGAAACTTTTCCCTTTCTCTTTGAGAGGGAGAGCAAAAGAATGGTTATTGTCTTTGCCTAAAAATAGCATTGATTCTTGGATTAAATGCAAAGATGCTTTTATTGGAAAATATTATCCACCTGCTAAAATCATACAACTAAGGAGTAACATTATGAACTTTAGACAATTTGATAATGAACATGTTGCTCAAGCTTGGGAGAGAATGAAATCTATGGTTAAGAATTGTCCCACGCATGGATTAACTATGTGGATGGTTATCCAAACTTTTTATGCAGGTTTGAATTTTTCTTCAAGGAACCTTTTGGACTCGGCCGCGGGAGGAACCTTCATGTCCACAACATTAGGTGCAGCAACTAAACTCTTGGATAAGATGATGACAAATTATTCGCAATGGCACACCGAACGAGCTCCAAGTGGTAAGAAGGTAAATTCTGTTTAGGAAATCTCCTCTTTGAGTGATAAGGTTGATATGATTATGTCTATGCTTGCTACCAATCAGTCCAATTTTGATCCTAATAATGTTCCACTTGCTTCATTAATTGCCCAAGAAAAGGATCAAGTTGATGTTAATTTTCTTAATAGAAACAACTTCAACAATAATGCTTATCGAAATAATTTTGGTGGTAACAACTATAAGCCTTATCCTCCCAATAATGGCAACTTTTATGGTAAAACCTATGATCAAGGTATTAGTAATAGTAGATTGGATGAAATAGAGAGGTCTACCAAAAATTCATGCATGAAAAATTCGAACAAAATAAAATTTTCTCTAGGCAGATGAATGAGAATTCTTTTATATTAAAAAATATAAATGATCAACTTGGTGAGTTAAATAAAGAAATCTCTAAACTTCAAACAAGTCTTGTTAATACTGAAGCTTGCATTTCAAACATATCCCAAACTCAAGCTACTTTGATTAACCGAATGGCTGCCAAACCTGAGTTAGTTGCTCCTACTGAAACTGATGCCTTTGATGTCCTTAAAACTGCTGATACTCCTGTTGCCTCGACTAATATTGATGGAGATTACAAAGCTTTGAATAGATATGAGTGTCCTACTGATCCTAAATTTTTTGATACAACTCCTAGCTCGTTTTCAAAGGATCATGGAAAACTGGAAAAACTAGATAGGTTAGTCTCTATAGTAGAAGTTCTTGCTCATGATGTTGAAATTTTGAAAATTAGAACCACTCCAAATCAAGACAAACATACTGAATCTTTAAATGCCATCTCTCTTAAAATTAATGAAAATGAAAGGATGATGGCTCTCTTGAAAGCTAGGTGGGCTAGAGAGGCTGAAGAAGCTAGAATTGCTGAAATGAATAGGAAAACTGTTAAAGTTTATACTATCCAAACCACTAAAAAGGATCCTCCTAGTTTATTTAAAGATGATGAAATTTATTTTGATAATTGAAATCTTACTGAAGTCATTAAGTTCCTACAAAAACTTGCTAAGACACCGGGTGCTAGTAAAATAAATCTTGCCTTTACCAAACAAATTACCGATGGTCTTATCAAGGCTAGGGAAGAAAAACTAAAGCTTGAAACCTCTATCCCTAGGAAGTTAGAAGATGGTTGGGAACCCACTATTAATATGAAAATAAATGATTTTGATTGCAATGCTTTATGTGATCTTGGTGCAAGTGTTTCCGTTATGCCTAAAAGTTTCTATGATATGCTTGATTTAAATCCTTTGGAAGAGTGCTATTTAAATGTTCATCTTGCTGATTGTTCTAAAAAGAAACCTTTGGGTAGAGTTGATGATGTCCTTATTGTTGTTAATGATAATTATGTTCCCGTTGATTTTATTGTTATGGATATTTAGTGCAATGCTTCTTGTCCTATTATTTTGGGAAGACCGTTTTTGAGAACTGTTGGTGCTATTATTGATATGAAAGAGGGAAATATAAAGTTTCAGTTCCCCCTTAAAAAAGGGGTGGAACACTTTCCTAGACAGAGAAAGAAGCTTCCTTTTGAATCAATCATAAGGTCAAGCTATGCTCTTGATGTTGCAAAGGCCTCCGAAAAAACTTGATATTTGGCATTGCGCCTAGCTAAAAGGCGTTAAAGAAAAGCGCTTGTTGGGAGGCAACCCATCTTTTACTTTCAGTTTGTTTTTTGTTTTTATTGAGTCATGAAGTTATTACCTCTGTAGAAACTTCCTTGTATCTTTTTCTTTTGGTTTTTTGTGCCAAGTTTAGCCTCTAATGCATTGAAAGTGCGAGGTATTGTGTTGCTGTCGAAAAACAGATTCTGTGCGCCTGCTGCACGAAAATCCTAAAATCACCAGAATTTTATCTTTTTCCTGATAATGTTTGACAGAAAGCCTGATGCTTTTATCTATCTTTCGTTAGTTTTAACTTTTTTGATTTGAGCTGCAGAAGTGTCTCGAAAAATTCGATCTTTACAGACTGTTCAGATTTTGACAGATTCTGCTTTTATTTTGCATTTGTCTCTTTACCATCGTCATATGTGATACTATAGGGGTGGAGTGCCACATTGAGGCTTAGTAAACAGTAGCTAATGTCTAATGAAGTTGGTTTGCAATTTGTCATGAGTTGAACACATGTGCATTTTAATTTATGAGCACTAACCCTCTAATCAAATTAAGAGATGTTTCGTGTGAAGGGAGTTTTTAAGTTCAAAAGGAGAGGAATATGAAGAAATGGAGGATGGATCAGAGCTCAAGCTTGGTGATGCCCCCATGGCACCCCCTCTTAATATCAAGAACTATCAATAGTCAAAGCTTGGGGATGCCCAAGGCATCCCCTCATCTTCATCGACTATCATAAGGTCGTCTTCGTTGAACTTCGTTTTTATCACTTTACATATTATGTGCTATGCTTGGAGCGTCTTTTTACTTTCAGTTTTGTTTGTTTCTTTTCTGGCCATATCTTTGTTGGATCCTAGCTTTATTTGTGTGGGAGAGAGACACGCTCCGTTTTTCGTTTGAATACTCCTTTGCTTCGCTTATATATTTTTGATTCTTAGCTACTGTCTGTTCTCTAGTAAGCTCTCGCTTTTATCTTTTATCTTGTTTAGAGCTGATAGTTGTTAAGTTGAACTCTCTTGTTCTTCACTTATATTTGTTGGAGAGTTGTTGTTGAAAAAATTGCTCGAATTGTCAATGCGACAAAATGCTATTTGTGTGATGATAGAATAAAATGAAAAGCCTGCATAGTTTTGTTGATCATGGTGTGGATACTTGATGCTTATCAATTGTTTTGAGATGTTAAGTTGAATGCTTAAACTTGCTGGTTATTTGAGTGGAATTGATTAGTAAAGAAATATGGTTGAAAGCTAGAAATTGTGTGGTTTTTCATAGTTGTTAATTCATAGTGCTAATCTTTCCATCAAAAGAATTGTTTGGTCAACAAGGGAGACGGTGTAGAGTTTTTATGGTTATGACCGGTAGATGTCTTATGTTGTTCTGTTACCGGTTATGGTTAGATGTTTGCTTCAAATACCTTTTTTTTGCTAAGCCTAAAAATTCGTACTGAGTGTATGGTTCACTCGTGCATCCAATCCGCAAAGCCAAACTTTCTTGCCAGCTGAGTCCACCATATCTACCTATGCATGGTATTTCTTACCATTCCAAGTAAACTTGTTATGTGCTACCTTTAAAAATTCAAAATACTTCTTCTTTGTGCCTCTGTTTTAAGCTCATGAGGGAGCAGTAGAGAGCTAGATATATCTTGTGACAAGCGAGGTCATTTACCCCCTTTCACCCGGTGTTGATGGATTACGTCTTCACTTGAATCAACCCGAGAGCAGCTTAAGCAAAATATAAATATAACTCACCAATTCTCCTCCGCGCAATGCAAATCTTAGAAATCAGCCCAAACATTGGACAGTGGTGAAACCAAGGAGAAAGAGGAGCGTACTCGCTCTTCTAAGAACCAGCTGCTCTCACAAGTCTAAAAAACCTTGCTTGTCATGAGGGACTAGATAGTTTCTCTGTTGTGAAGTCGTTGACGAAAGCATGCATGCCTCAAAATCATTTTACTTCTGTTTTAAAAACCAAAAAGCTCTAGCAGATGACTAATCACTGCTTCCCTCTGCGAAGGGCCTTTCTTTTACTTTTAATGTTGAGTCAGTTTTCCCTTTTTCCTTCTATCTCCACAAAAGCAAACATCTAGCATTTACCCTGGGTAACGTGGAGCATATTACATTATCGAGATTAAACATGAATCGTTATATTGACTTTATCTATAAGATAAGCTGTTGGAAGTTGAAGCTCTTTGCTAATGCTTACATCTTCCTTTGTGTTGATTCTCAAACACTTTTGTCATGGAATTATTATCCTTGTGAATTATTCAAATATGTTGATCACATTGTCTCCATGTCTTTGACATACTATTTATGAAAGGTTTTGCTTGGATGATTCAACTTGTTTATTCATTGCTTTCTCACTATCAATTATAGACAATTGTTTTGTATCTCTTCATTCACATTTTTTATTTGCATTACTATCTTGATCAAGAATGTGTTGGTTGCAAGTCTCATCAAAAATTATTTGTTATCACTTACCTACTCGAGGACGAGTAGGAGCTAAGCTTGGGGATGCTGATACGTCTCAAACGTATCTATAATTTTTGAGTGATCCATGCTAGTTTTTTTATATTGTCACATGTTGTTACTGTCATTTATATCATTTTTATGCATTTTGTTGGACTAACCTATTGACAAGATGCCTAGTGCCAGTTCCCTGTTTTTGCTGTTTTTGTATTTCAGAAAATTTACTTCTGGAAATATTCTCGGAATTGCACGAAAATTTACGGAGAATTTTTACTCGACGAAAGACACCAGAAGACCAAAGGGGAGCCTGAGGGGCCACCCACAGGTTGCAGGAGGCCTCCTGCCGCGGCCCCCCTAGGACCCGCGAGTGGGGCCCGCCCCTGCTCCTGGGGCACCCCCTCGGCCCCCTCCGACGCCTATAAAATCCCAAAAAACCTAAAAACGTGGAGGCGGCCATTATTTTCTAGAAACTTGACCCCGACGCGCTGTCACCAAAAACCCTAGTTCGGGGTCCAATCTGAAGCTGATCCCGGCACTCTGCCGGAGGGGAGATCTATCCCGGAGGGCTCTTCATCGCCATGCCTTCCTCCGGGATGATTTGTGAGTAGTCTCACCTTGGACTACGGGTCCATGCTAGTAGCTAGTTGGTAGTCTCTCTCTCTTGTGCTTCATGCCTTATGATCTTGTGAGCTGCCTAACATGATCAAGATCGATTATTGTAATGCTATGTGATGTGTTTGCTGGGATCCGATGGATTATGAAGTTATGTTCAGATTGTACATGATTCTTATATGAGTAATTTATGTTCTTGCATGCTCTCCGATGTGCGTAGTTACTTTGGCCAAGTGATTGTGTGTATCTCCAAGAGAGGGTATTTATGCTAGATAGTGGGTTCATGCCCCCTTTTGTTCCTGGGCACGAGTGACAGAAACGTCTAAGGGCGAGGGTGTGTTGTTGCTACTAAGTGTAAAACAGCGGTGTTAATGTCTATTTTGATATTAGTAGTGCTTACTTCATGCACTTTACTTAATGCAATTGTCTATTGCTTGCAACTTAATACCGTTGGGTGACAGGCTGGATAGCGATCACACGGTGGACTTTTTAGACAAAGACGCAGTTGGACTCAACGGTCTTTGTTCCTTGTCGTGATGCCTCCATAAATATTATCATGTCCTTTTTGTCATAGCTAAATTGGGTTTGTGTCATGATCTTGTCAATTGCCTAGCTGTAATTCGTTCACCCATCACATGCATATTTTATTTACTTGAGAGACTCCACTAGTGAACCCATGGCCCCCGGTCCATCTTTTTACATTGTTTTCAACCTCATTTACTTGCTTCTAATCATCATTATTCCTCTGGTCACTTTTCATATTTTATCTATTTCATCATACAATTAACCGCTTTGTTTTCTGCGAGACCGGAAAGATTGACAACCTATCCGCCGTTGGGGGCAAAGTATTTTGGTTGAGTGTGTGCAGGTCCACGTCTGTTGAAGGTTAAGCACTAGAGATCTTCAACATTCACCTCGTTGTTGATTTCAAAGTCCTACTGGTTCGATAAACCTCGGTTCGTTAAACGAGGGAAAACTGCTACTAGCTACAATTCCGCCTTCGCTTGGGGCACCACCCAACTTATGAATATCCACCATCAGACCACCCCATTGACCTTTAATGGAAGCGCCAAACCTAGCTAAATGCATTGATTCTTTTTGCATATTGAATCATGTATTAAAAACCTAGACCATCAACCTACTTACATTCGTTGTTATCCATGTTTTTTCTTATGTTTGTATTATTTGAGCGTTGTATTTTTTGTTTATTGCTATTTGTTTGTACTGTATAGATTTAACGGAGAGCTACGAGTTACGTTGAAAAGAGTGTGTGAGCAACGGCAACTTTCAAAGGCAAGTGATACTCCATCATAAATGACCTACTATTTTTATTATATCTGCATTGTAGACTATTTTCCAGTAGTATGCATGATAGGCTGTTTTGTTATACTTATATGCTATGCAAACCTGTTAGGCTAGCCACGTGTTTAGTAGACTAGTGACCTATTTAATTTAGTAGAATTGCTGCTGCAAAGATGAATTGTTTTGTTGTCGATGAGTTAAGAAAATTCTACTAAATTAATGAATCACCTGGGTGGATTGGTTTTGTAACACCCTTCCACTCCCGGACCGGCGCCTGTTACGCCTGGCAGCTCTCTAGGATCTCTAGACTGGCTCCACAGACCAACACTAGTCTTTTCTGGGGAAGGACTTCCCGGTCGGTCACCCATCCTCAAATTGCTTCGGGCCAAGCACGCTTAACCTCGGAGTTCTTTTCGAATGAGCTTCCGGAAAAGAAGTTGCAACTCGTTGATATGAGTATCCTATTAATCCTATTGAGCCCTGAGCCAGGATCTCACATCCTTCCCCCCTTGGAAGACCGACGCCCTCGTCGGTCAACCCCAGTCCAGGAACTTCCCCCTTTGGCACCCGTCTGTGCGTCCAGTGCCGGCACATGCTCCACATGTCCGCGCCTCTGACCCGCACACGCCCGAGTTACCGCAAGGGTCGGCTCTGATACCAACTTGTAGCGCCCCGACCCCAGAGCTATACAGTGAAACGTTGTGCAACCGGTCATGCTACACAATCGAGGGTTACTGGGTTTACCAATCCCAGGCCAAAACTCATTAGCAGGCGTGCTCGGAATACATCATCGGCACACAACACCTCGATCATGCCATAAGCTCAGACATCGCTTTCACGTATAACAAAGAGACTAAGATTGCGGAACAACTGGCGCATCACAGACTCTATGACACAAGAGATCATAGTTCAACTCATATATGAGAAAGATAGCAAATGTCACAATCAGAGGTCACACACCCATCATTACATCAAGCGGAAGCAAATATAGTTGTCTGACAACAAGATCCAAATTATGGCCTAAGAGGCCTACAATAACATATCCCAGCCAGCCTGTTCCGATACGTCCCAAGCTGCCACCTGGGAACCCCAGACTACTCGTCGATGTTAATAAAAAACCCACCTTCCAGTTCGGTGACGTCCTCCTCTGAAACAAAATAATAATCAACAAAGCAAAGCTGAGTACGACGTACTCGCAAGAATTAGTAAGGCGATATAGGCGCGATGCTGACGGAGTCTCTAATGCTGTATAATGTAGCTGGTTTTGCATAAAGCTAGTTTTCCATTTTAAAAGACATCAGGACCCTTTGCATCGTCTACTCAGAATGTTTTCCGAAAAGGGATAAGAGAGTAAACTTTCATCTGTGGTTCTCAACGAACCATTTGTAACCAGAAGCACCTCATCTCCACCAAGGCACTCCCTCGAATCACTCTCGAGGAAATGAACCTTTTATCACACATTGGATTGCAACCTCTAGCTGCCAATTCATTAATTCGGTTCAGGTTCTCTATGAGCTAATCCGCCTTTCCCAAGAGTTCGTCCATAACCGCGGACACGGCTTTTCGAAAAGATTTAACCCTGCAGGGGTGTACTAATTTACCCATTGGTACCGTCCGGCTCACCTGATTGGCCCTCTTCCGGGGAAGGCCGGCGAGTGGGCACGGTTAAACCTTTACCTCGCATGAGACTATCCAAGAGTCATCTGTGGCGACAGGACAAGTTTACCCAGCCTATTTCAGCCCCTGCCCCCATCGCCACGTCCTAAACACCACCATCCATATCATTCCTTTTTCCGCTCACACACACATGCGCAAATGGAAATAGCAAACTAGAGGACCCTTGGATACGCCTGCACAAGTTATTCAGTTAGTAAGGAGCCCATACCCCCACCAATGGCAGCACGCTCGGTTCTTGGTTCTAGCTAAAAGCACTCTCAGCCTAGGCGACAAGAATGAGGCAAAGCACCATCCCCGATGGCAACTCATCCAAGCCTTTTAGCAAATTAATTATCCACCACAAGTAACCATCATATCCGACCATTCCACCACCATTCAAAATAATGGATTTAAATCACTAGACAACATATATCATTGAACTAAGCATGGCTAAGCATAGCTAAGCATATATAATCAACAATTATATCTTTGTCTCCGGCCAACACATCAAACCTAGGGTTCATAGGAGGGGAGGCATGTGATGGTTCAGGGGATAAACATGCATTCATAGGATACTCTACATCTTGATCAAAAGAGACATTTGAATCACATGCAATATTATGGTGGATAAAATAAGTTTGTAAAACAATAGGATGCTAGATGCCAAGAAGGTTAGGTTAGCTCTTGCCTTGCTGATAGTACTGGGCGCGTTGATCGTCGAGGTATTGTGGTGGAACCTCGACTCCTGAATCTAACGAAACACAACAATAACAGGAAACGAAATAAATAACACGAATACAAAGGTGCAATGCACAATCGTGATGAGATGATCAAATTATGCACTGAAATGATATTGGGCATGTCCCACAAGTTAAATGGAACCCCTAAAATAAATATTGCAATTAACGGGTCAAAACTCCATATTTAACTTAGTGAATTGCGTTATGAACAAAAATGTCCAGTACTGAAATATGGGGTCTACATGCATGAAAATGACATTATTAGATAGGTATTATTCCACTGATCAATTTGGTACTTCGTTTGCAAGTTTTCGATTAACGATGAATAAATGGTGATTTAAACGGTTAAGCAACTTAAATCATTTTAACCAATTCGATAATGACATCAAAGGAAAAGTTGGTTAATTGCTGTGAACTTAACATAGATAGATAGTAATTGCCTTGCTGATCATTTTGACATTTTATTCACAATTTTGAGTGATTATTTCTCAAGTTATGAATTTCCCAAAATTGGAATTAAATCTGTCATTTTAATAATTTTAAACAAACAGCAAATTAAAAGGTCCATTATTTCATGGAATTAGCACTAACAATTAGATGTTGTTTTCCTGAACATTTTAAGATCTTATTTGCAATTTTTTGATCAATATTCCAATTGTTATGAATTTCCCAAAATTGAATAACTCACACATGATTTGCATTTCACAAATTAAATTCATGTTTTTAAATTTCAATAGCATGGATGAGTTACATAATTGGCTAGGTTATGAGATCCTAAACATTTTGATAGCTCACTCATGATTTTTGGATAATTAATTCTCAAGTTATGCAATTTCCAATTTCCAAATATAATCTGCCATTTTTGTAAATTTAATTAATTAGCAACAAAAATTAATTATTTGATCATGACATTGACACTAACAGGTAGAGCCTATTTTTATGAACAACTTTCATATATAAGACTTTTAGTTTGGATTTCTGGATTAAAAGATATTTCAAAATTCAACTCTCTGGTAAAATCTGGAAATTCCAAAATTGAAGAACAATGACGTCATCACACGTCATCAGCAGGGCTGCGGGGCTGTCGATCATCAATTCGTGCCTCCGGTTTGAAATTTGGCAATTTCGAGTAGTGCACAATGTAGAGGAGATCAAGGGGGTTTAGGAGGGGCGGCGGCATGACCCAAATGGTCACCGGAGCATGGCCGGCGGCGAGCTGTGGCGGCGACAGAGAAGGGTCCACGGCGCGGGCACGGTGGAGAGCGAGAGGGAGAGGGAAAAGGGGGCGGGGAGGTGCGCATGCTCACCAGGAGCAAGCAGGGCAGGTCGGCGAGGGACGAGGAGGCCGGACGGCGAGGCGACGGTGCTCGGACGCGGCGGCCGGAGGCGGAGAAGGATCGGTCGGCGACGGCGAACCCCGGCCTCCCGCCTTGATTCCTTGCCCGGGGAGGTAGTAGACGGCGAGGTGGAGCTCTTGGTGGCTTTGGCTGGCTTCGGGGAGGCAGCGGTCGCCGGCGATTTGAAGCGGACGGCGGCGGCAGCAGGGGCTCGGCACCGATTAGGGTTAGGGTTGGAGGGAGCTAGGGTTTGCGGGAGAGGGAGCAGAGAGCGTCGGCGGCTTCACTTATCCAGCAGGGGGAGGGGGCCGTAGCGAGGAGGAGCAGGGGGGTCGACACGGCGGCCATGGCGGCAGTGTTGCCACTGTCGCCCACAGTGAAGAGGAGGAGGGAGCTGACAGGGGGACCCCACCTGTAAGAGGTTTAAACATTTCCCTTTCTTTTTCTGTTTCTTTAAAACCAGTAGCACTTTAGGGATTTTATTGAGGCCCTGAAACATTTTTATAAATTATGAAAATATTTATGTAGCCTCCCCTAAACATTTGTTAACTCCACAAAAATTTGTGTTGCAAAATAAAAAGTTTTGAACACCAATTGTTCATAGGGTTTGAATATGGCAATTTTTTAATAATTGCCAAAATCCATTTACTTGGGGTATTTAAACATTTCCAAAATAAGTGAAAATATTCATGGAGGTTCCCAATAATATAATGAAGCTCCCCATATTTTTATTTGGAACTTTTGAAATGTTTAACTTGGTTTCAAATTAAGAATTGTTTTAACTCAATTTTGAAGTCCCAATTTATTTAATTGTTTGGCCAGAATTTGACTTTGCCAATTAAATTTGAAAATGCATTCTTGGAACTTCCTGGACAAATATGGAAACTCAAGAATATTTTGTTTTGTCAATTTGAGCAATTGCATTTGGTTTGGGATTTTTGGAAGTGCTTTGCTTCCCTTTAAGTGTTTTCAATATGGCTTTATTTTTACTTAGCAATTTAAGTATGTATGCTATGATGCAATGGAAAGAAAAAGTGAAAATTTGGCTCAAATTTTAGGATACCAAATCTGGGCTGTTACACGTATGCACCCGTACACCGCGTCAAGCTTCGAGCCCTCGAAGTCACCGCTCGCCCAGCGCGCCCACTTCTTCGGGGGCGCCACGGGTATATCCAGGAGGGGGTTCGACGTCTTGGTGTCAACGAAGAACCACCGCTGGCGGAAGTCCTCCACTTTCTTCGTCACCTTGGTGATGGCATTCTCACCGCGCCATGCGATGGGGATGTAGTCCTCGCTCCTGGCGGTGGCGATGCGGAAGGAGACGCACCCGGTCCGCTCGTTCTGCGCGGTGGACCGGAGTGCGTAGAAGCTGCGGAAGAGGTCCACAGAAGGGCGGATGCCGACGTATGCCTCGCAGAGGTAGGCGAAGATGGCAAGGAGGAGGATGGAATTGGGGTGGAGATGGAGAAGTTGGATCTGGTATGCCTCCAAAATCCCCATGAGGAAGCTGGAGAAAGGAGGGACGAGACCGGCGTAGAGGGTGTGAAGGAAGATGGGGTAGTACCCCGCGCAGAGCTTGCTGCTGCCGGCCGGCTCCATGCTTGTGGCGCCAAGCTCGTGGGTCTTCGCGGCCGCCAAGTGGCACACCTTTTCAATCGCCGCCGAGTGGACGCGAGTCTTCGGCAGCGTCCCCTGGGATGCAGCACCCCGCGCCGCCGCCGCAGACTTGCTGGCCTGCATTGTGGCCTTGCCCTTCTGGTCAGCGGTTGCTTTCTTGGGCGCCATGGTCGCAGGAGAAGGAGACCTTGGAGGTGGAGCGCTCTGGGAAGAAGGAGGCGTTAGGGGGAAGTGTGCGGAGGAGTAATGGCCGAAGTGATGGGCGCCGTCTACGCGCGCAGGCTTTATTGGCCAGTTACCAGGGACGTGGCAGGCCCCACCGGGTCGCCGTTGAAGCCGAGGAGATCGTGGCCTCGGGAGCAACCGCTGCGCCCCATGTGTCACGGCCTAGGCAGGCATCGTTGGGCCCCCGACGCTTCGCCTCCATCCGTGGGCTTCGGCGTGCCCATCGCGGGCCTGGGGTTACTGTCGGCACAGTGGAAACCAGGGTACCACGGGCCGGCCTGCCAGGGCCCACAACATTCTTCAGAAGATTTCGCTAAGGACCAGGCTCTCCAAGCCTGGCGAGCCTCGCGAGGGTTTTTCCCCTCGCGAGGGAACTCTCCTCCTCGCGAGGGCTTTTCCCCTCGCGAGGGACCTCCCCTCGAGAGGACATCTCCAAAGATCAAGTAAAAGGGCTCAGTGAGGCCTCCAGCCTCGCGAGGGTTTCCTTCCTCACGAAGCCAGCTCTGCCTCCGCGGCAGAGCGCACATGGGCTCTGCACCCACCGCAGAGTCACGGGCGCGCCAGCGCACGGTGACGACCGCGCCAGCGCGCGGTGACGGCAGCGCCGCAGTTGCCGTTCTCGTGTATAAAGCAGTCAACAACGCTGCACCAAACAAAGGACCTCCAAGAATTGCCACTTTGGTGATAAGGGGACCGTCTGCAGCTACCCTCCAAGGGCGACGTCACCGTGGGACACATCCCACCTCAGCGGCGCCAGCCCACCGTCCTGGCTGGACGGTGGATTTTCTAGCTTTGGTGACACCGCTCCCTGCCATGGACCGCCTCCATGGACTCTACCTTTATCGTGCACCCGTCCTCCTCCTTCGTCGCCATGTGGTAGCCCTTCCCGCCAAGATATTTGGGGGAAGAGGTCCGAGACACCTATAAAAGGAGGGGGAGCACGTTCGGGCAAAGGGTCAGTCTTCAGTTCGTTCTCCGATTCAGATCTAGGGTTAGCAATAGCCATTGTTAGCCACCTCGAGCTCGCCAAGCTCTCTTTGTACTAAAACCTCTCCAAGCAAGTGCAATACAACCAAGGCAGGACGTAGGGGTTTTACCTCTCCAAGAGGGCCCTGAACCTGGGTAACATCGTGCATTCATCTCTGCAGTGCCGTCCCGCAGCGATCCTTGACGAGCTCCGTCGCCAAGGCACGTTGAGGGTTGTTTGATTCCGTGTTCAGCCCCTTACTCGATACCTAGTGAGACACACCCAGTTCCTGGGACAGTTCTCCGATAGGCCTGTTGGTGGATTCCCGCCAGCTCCGAGGACACCCGGGAGCTTTTCTCCTCTAGATCGAGGAACTTGTTCATCAGCGACGACAGTTCCTCCTCCTTCAGCTTCAAGGACTTCTCCAGCTCGGAAGTCCTCTAGCCCTCCAGCTTGGCCTGGTCCCGCAGACTGCGGGTGGCGTCTCTCTCCGCGAGGAGGTCCTTCTCGGCGTCTTCGGCCACCCTCTGGGCCTCTTCCTCTTTTTGCCGCGCCTCCCTGGCGTCCCTGGTTTTCTCTTCCATTGCCGTTTGATGTTTCTCCTCCGCCTCCGCGAGGCGCTGCTCGACCTCTGTCTTCAACTTTTCCCTCTGGAGCTCTAGGGTTCTGGCTTCCGCCGTCAGTTCAGCCTCTCTGGCTGCCACCTGCTGCTCCCTTTGCGCGAGTTCGTCCCGCTTGCCTTTGTTCTTCTTCTCCATGCGTTTCCATATGATTGAGAATAAGCTCCACTGGAGGGACAATTCGGTCGCTGCTTTGTTGACCACCTCCTCGGCGTGGGAGCTAGCACGCGCTAGCGCGTCTTCCCTGGCCTCAATTTCCTGGACCAGTTGGTTTATCCCCCGGATGGTGGCCTCCTTCGTGTTCGCCCCCGTAATCATCACCTCGGGGGCTGCTCCCTGCGAATCCCCGGGAGTGTTCCTCCTCCCGCTTCACGCGGAGAAGTTTGCCTTGATCTCCGCCGGTGCGGCTATCTCGGCGCTCGCTCCGGAGCATGTCGACAGGGTGGCATAGGTGTCCAGCTCTTCCCCTGTCATGAGCAAGCAATCCAGGAGGTCCGGGGTGCCCGGACAGTTCTCGTTTCTTGCAATGGTCGGATCTTGCCCAGGCACCGCCATGCGCTCTCCCTCCGGGCGCGCGTCCGTCGCCTCGGGTGCGGCTTTGGACGTCTCTTGGTCCGGAGTCGTCACGGCGTGGTCCCCCGTCAGGAACCCGCCGACCATCGAAGTATCTGTTTCAGCAAGGCACAATGATAAGTCGTTGAGGACAGGGCAAGGTTAGACTTGTCCGATTGGATGAGGCTTACCTGCCGCCTCCAGGGTCTCTGCTTCTCCAGCCTTCGCGGGGGTCGGATGCGTCCCGGAGTTCTCCTGCGCGTCGCCCCCAAGCACCTTCTCCGGGCTGGAAGCGGTCTAAATCCCTCCGGGGACACCGGCGCTGGTGGCCGTGTCGCGTTCCGCCACCTCCGGCCGCCTCTTGCTGGCTTCCGGGGAAGTTTGGCCCCTGCGACGACTCTTGGTTAAACTTCCTGGAGGCACGATTGGCGAGTTCAATAGCAGCGTGAGCAAGGGCAAGCAAGAAGAAATCTTACCCGTGGGGTCGCTTGTGGCCCAGCGATTCGGGCATGCCTACGGACCCGGCAGAGGAGCCGTGCGGGCTCGCAGGCATCATGCTGATGGCAAGGGAAGGCTCCGGGACCGGCGATGGGTGCCGGAGCTGCCCCTTGCGCCGCGGCGCGATGACGAAGGCGTCGTCATCAACCTCCCTGCCCACGGGACCGCTCTCTTCTTCAACCACGAGCGGTGCCCGGGGGCTCGTCTCCGGGCTTGGGACCATGACGGGTCTCCAAGCTGGGTGAGGGGAAAGGTATTTTTCCCCGGTATCCTCGTCTTCGTCACGGACGGCCTCGCCATCGTCGTCGTCGTGGCCGTCATCATCATCACTGTCCTCGGTGGAGCGGGCGGATTCCACCTCGGAGTCCTCCGCGCTCTCTGCCTCGGACTCGGAGGCCTCCTCTTCCTCGCCGGAGCTAGAGGGGACCTTAACCTTGCGGGCTCTGGCCCTGGGATTTTGGGGCCCGTCATCGTCTCGGCCCACGATTCCGCGGGCGATGCACTTCGGCATCTCCGCAAGGATCTCTGCTTTCTTCGGGTCCTCATTCAGAGACAGGACCCCCTCTGGGAGTTGATACGGCACGTTGGGGGGAAAGATCTTCCTTATAACGCCGAGGAGGGCCTCATCGCCCATGTCAGAGTTCCGCAGTCGAGAAGGGTCCCCGAGACCCTGAAAGTTCCAGGCCGGGTGAGGCCTCTTCTGCAAGGGGGCCAGGCGGTTGCGCAAGGCGTGCGCAACAATGGCGGCCCCGGAGATCCCCTGCTCCCACAGAAGCTTGAAGCGGGACACCTGCCGCCGAGAGAAACACGTCGTGACGGCTCAGGCCCCTCCAGAGTTCTTGACTCTCCGGGTGCTTCTTCGGTTCTTGGAAGCACTCATGGGCCTCCGGTACGGTAACGAGGAACCAGCTGTTCCTCCATTCCTCCCACTTGGACTTCACCACCATCTCGGGGTAGAACTGCTTGATGTTCTGGCGGAAGCAGAACGTGACCCCGCCTGCCAGCCATCCCTCTTTCCCCACGCGGGGATAGAAGAAATGTCGGAACAATGCCACGGAGGGCATAACCCCGACGAACGCCTCACAGGCGTGGGCGAAGACGGTCAGATCCAAGATGGCCCCCGGAGTCATATGCAGGAGCTTCAGATTGTACGCCTGCAGGATCTCGAGGAGGAAGTCCGAAAATGGGGGAACTACCCCCATCTTGACGAAGATTTTGAAGACGGGGACCTGAGTGGGTTCCCGATCCTTGGACGGCGGCAGAACCTCTGTCGCCTCGCGGGACGGTCTGTCCCCCCTCGCCTGTGACGCCACCGCTCCGAATCGAGCCTTCTTCAGCAACTAAGGATCTGAGGCGAAGATGCTTGGGAACAGGGCCGTCTGGCGGCGCATGTCCGCCATTTCAGCGGTACGCTCCGACCTCTTCATCGACTTCTCGGACCTCGGGGGCGGCGGCCTCCTGGCGAGTGAGGCGCCGGCGGTCTTCTTCTTGGTGCTCTGCTTAGTCCTGGCCATCGAAGCGGAGGCGTTCTGCTTTTGGTGTCGCGGCGGCCAAGAAGGTTTGCGGCGTGCTGCGAAGGATGAAGACGAAGTGCTCTCCGGTGGCGCTTCGAGATCTCTGTGTTTGGGAAGGAGTAACGTCTACAGTTCCTTGGAACCGTGGCTTATAAGGCTTCCCACGCGTCGCGTCATGGCCCCACCACCCCAGCCGGTGCGGGGATCGAGGAGGCTTTCCGTTCGGTCGTCTCCTCCCTGAAGATTCAAAGCGGGCGTTGGCGGTCCGCGTGGATCGCAACGTTCAGAAGGCCCGTGGGACGCGCGCCTCCGTAGCACGCGGCTCTGACGGATGTGACAAGACGATCAAGACCTAACGCCGGGGACCCACTTTGACTCTTTTTGGTCATAGCCCCGGCGGCAGAAGGGCGTGGCCGTCGGGACTATGCCCGGGGGCTACTGTCGCAATAGTGGAACATGGGGTTCCCCTGATGCGGTCAAAGTGGGTCCATCGCACATGGGCCCACCAAGGAGGTACTCAAGGCCAAGGCTCAAGACTGGCAGATGGGCCCCCCCATCTGCCCCACGGTGTCCCGACGCGTGCGGCATCGACAACCAAGGCCAAGGACTCGGGGACCCTCCAAGGCCCCCTCGACCCGGAAGCAGGCACGGAGGTCCCGGGGACCCGACACCCGGCAGGAGGCCAGGCTCATTCCCGGGAACCAACCTCCACCGCGCCAAGAGGATAAGCTTGCCAGCTCCGGCTGGAAGCTCCTAGAAGACTTAGGCGCCAAGAAGACGGAGGCGCCAAAGGGGGCAGAGGCGAAAAAGCTGTCAGCCTCTGTCCGCCCTCTCTGGAAAAGGTGGCCGATCCCACCTACCCCCTCTGAGAAGAATACTTGGACGAGAGGAGGCCACGTCGCCTCCTAAAGAGAACCCGGAGGGGTTTTCCCGCCAAAACTCCTCCGGCCCCAAGGGTGCACCTGTGGTATCCCCTTAGCCTATAAAAGGAGGACCAAGGCACCCAAGGGAGGGGAGCAATCATCGTAGAGAAGGAGGCTAGGCTAGGTAGCGCACAAGTCCCTGATTAGCTTAGGCGAGAGGTGATCTCCTCAGGGTCAGGATCTGCTCGTCTTCAACCTCTAGCCAACACCGCCCGGGTTCTCACCCGCGACCACCCTTGTAAAGGTACACCATGATATACCTCTCAATCCAGACATGCAGGAGTAGGGTTGTTAGCCTCCGGGCGGCCCGAACCTGGGTAAACTCCTTGTGTCTCTGTGATGCTTGCTAGTGCGTAGATCTCGAGCGTCGAAGCGAAGCCCCCGGGCATAAGAGGATCTTCAGCCTCCTCTGCGCCCCCACCGAACCTAAAAAGGGGGTATCCTTTACTGTGTCCGTGATCCAAGACACGACACTACCCTTCACACACTTATTAGTTTTATGCTAATTCGTGTTCCTTTTGAACCGGTGCATAGTCAACTTTTTGTCCCTTCTGTCCACCTCTTTACTCTAATTGTCGACCCTCTCCAAGCCATTAAAGTTGTTACAGTGGTCTGTAACTTTCCTTATGTTTTTCCGGAGGAGCTTCCAGGTATGCCACCCGACAGAGCTGTTGAATTCGTCATCGAGCTTGAACTAGGCACCGCTCCTATCTCCAAAAGGCCTTACAAAATGGGTCCCCCTGAACTAATCGAGCTCAAGAAACAGCTCAAGGACCTGGAAAGCAAAGGCTATATCCATCCAAGTTGGTCTCCGTGGGCATGCCCCCACCATCTTGGTGAAGAAGAAGGACAAAACAAGTCGTCTTGTCGTCGACTACCGTCCTGTCAACCTCCGCACAATCAAGAACAAATATCCTCTTCCTCGAATAAATGATCTCTTCGATCAACTTGCCGGTGCAAAGGTCTTCTCTAAAATGGACCTAAGAATGGGTTATCACCAAATAAAAATCAGGAAAGAACATATTCCTAAAACAGCCTTCACCACTCGCTACGGTCTCTATGAGTACACCGTCATGTCTTTCGGTCTCACAAATGCTCCAGCAACCTTCTCTCGTCTCATGAACTCTGTCTTCATGGAGTACCTCAACAAGTTCGTGGTGGTCTATCTCGACGATATCCTCGTCTAGTCCAAGTCCGACGAAGAGCATGCTAAACATCTGCGCCTCGTTCTCACGAAACTCCGAGAACAGCATCTCTATGCCAAGTTCTCTAAGTGCGAGTTCTAGCTTCCTGAAGTCACCTATCTTGGGCATGTCATCTCTGGAGAAGGCACCGCTGTTAACCCAGAAAGAGTCCAAGCAATTCTTGACTGGCCTACTCCTAAAACAGTCAAGCAACTCAGAAGCCTCCTAGGTATGGCTGGCTACTGTCGCCGCTATATCGAAAACTTCTCCAAAATCACAAAGCCTCTCACCGAACTCCTCAAGAAAGACAAGAAATTCATCTGGAGTCCCGCATGTGAAGAAAGCTTCCAGCTCATAAAGAAAAAGCTCACCACTACTCCTGTCCTAGTAGCACCTGATACCTCCAAGCCTTTCCAAGTCTTCTGTGATGCCTCTCTCCAATGACTAGGCGGAGTCCTCATGCAAAATTGACAAGTCCTCGCATACACTTCTCGTCAGTTACGCCCTCATGAGCTCAACTATCCTACTCACGATCTTGAACTTGCTGCCGTCGTGCATGCACTCAAAACATGGAGGCACTATCTCATGGGCAACACTTTTGAAATCTTTGCCGACCACCAAAGTCTCAAATACCTCTTCACTCAGCCAGATCTGAACCTCAGACAAAGGAGATGGATCGAGACCATCAAAGACTTCGACCTCACTCTGAACTACACCCTAGGCAAGGCTAATGTCATGGCCGATGCCCTCAGTTGCAAATCTTATTGCAACAACCTCATGATCAAGGAAAGTCAACCTGAACTCCATGAGAAATTCTGCAAGCTAAACCTGGAAATTGTTCCTCAAGGTTACCTTGCAAGTCTCACAGTCACTCCTACTCTCGAGGACAAAATCCGAGAAGCTCAGCTCCGTGATCCTTCTGTCAAGAAAATAAAGGAGAATGTTCTCCTTGGCATGGCAAAGTATAAGTGCTTCTCTCTTGACAACAATGGAACAGTGCGGTTTGAAGGACGCATTGTGGTTCCCAAACTCGAAACCTTAAGAGAGTTGATCCTCAAAGAAGCTCATGAAACTCCTCTTTCTATCCATCCGGGAAGCACCAAAATTTATTAGGACCTCAGACAAGTATATTGGTGGACCAGAATGAAGAGTCAAGGCAGAACACCAGAGACCACCAGGATTGTTGTAACCGTTGAAAATTCCTGAGTGGAAATGGGACAAAATTGAAATGGACTTCATCACATGCTTCCCTAAGTCCAAGAAAGGCAATGATGCAATCTTCGTTGTCATCGACCGTCTCTCAAAGGTCGCTCACTTCTTCCCAGTCAAAGAGTCTATCTTAGCAGTTTAGTTGGCAGAGCTTTACGCCACAAAGATCGTTCCTCTTCACAGTGTTTCGTTGGAAATCAGTTCAGATCGTGGAAGTCTTTTCACTTCAAGGTTCTGGAAAAGCTTTCAGGAAGCAATGGGCACAAAACTCCTGTTCAGCACAGCTTATCACCCTCAGACTAGTGGTCAAGTGGAAAGAGTCAATCAAATCCTTGAGGATATGCTCAGAGCCTGTGTTATCTCCTTCGGCATGAAATGGGAAGATTGCCTCCCGTATGCTGAGTTCTCCTACAACAACAGCTTTCAAGCAAGTTTGGACATGGCCCCCTTTGAAGTTCTCTATGGCCGCAAGTGCCGGACTCCTCTCAACTGGTCTGAAACTGGAGAACATCAACTCTTTGATCTTGACATCATACAAGAGGCAGAAGAAAAAGTTCGCATCATCCGAGAGAACTTGAAAATTGCTCAGACACGGTAGAAAAGCTACTATGACAGCAAGCACAGAGATATGGTCTATGCTCCTGGTGATCTCGCTTATCTTCGTGTCACTCCTCTGAGAGGCACTCACCGTTTTGGTATCAAAGGCAAGTTAGCTCCGAGATACATTGGTCCTTTTCCAGTTCTTTCCAGACGTGGAGAATTAGCCTACCAGTTGGAACTTCCGGAAAAGCTATCCAAGGTGCACGATGTTTTTCACGTGTCCCAACTCAAGAAGTGCTTCAAAGATCCAGGCTGTGCAGTTGATCACGAAACAATCGATCTTCAAGAAGACCTCACCTATCATGAGCATCCTGTCTGTATTCTTGATGAGGCTGAACGTCGCACCCGCAACAAGTCACCTTCGATCACCTTCGATCCGAGTATCCCGACCTTTTCACTTCTTAGGAATCTCGGGGCGCGATTCCTTCGAGGGGGGGCGAATTGTAACATCCCAAAAGTAATCCCCTTTCACTTTCCATGTTTTATTCAATTATTGCATCATCATGACATCATCTTTGTGGTGCTTTTGTGGTTTTGCAAAAATAAAAGAAAACAAATAAAAACAAATTGATATTTTATGTCTTTACCACATGCAAAACCTAATTTCTAAATTGCAAAAACAAAATAAATTAACAACCAAAAAACTATTTTGGACAAAGCAAATTAAAATGATATTTTGGATTTGCAACTTAACCAACATTTTATGTTGGGGAAAAATCAAAACCCTAAATTTTACTTTAGTTTTATCTCTTTTCTTCTTCTCTCTTTTTCTGTTAAATTCAAAAATGCAAAAAACCAGAAAATATAGAATTGGGCCGAAACCCAGCTCCCCTCTATTCTCTCCTCCCTCTTCCTTCTTCCCGGGGCAGCCCACCTAAGGCCCAGCCCAGCTGGCCTTTCCCCTTTATCTACCTCTCCCGCACCCCTCTCACTCGCGACGTCGCCTGCCAGCGCCCCCGACGCCCTTTTCCGTCGCCACCTCGGCTCCGGCCTCCCCCATAGGAAACTCCCCCATAGGAAAACAACCAGGGCGCCTCCTCCCACCAACCCTAGAACCTACTCTGCCTTTCCTCTCCGCCGCCACCATCTCCTCTTCCTCTCCTATTCTCTACCTCACCGAGCCACCACCTTCACCAGTCGGAGAAGCTCATCGTCGCCATGGGGTAGCCGAGCTGGAGCACGTCCTCGACGACCACGCGCAGGAGCTCGTCGGCCACTGGAGCAGGAGCCAGACGCGCGGGAACGACAACGCCAAGGCCTCCTTCCGCTTCTTCCTCGTCCTCGGCCACTCGTCTACCGCAGCCGACGCCGTCGTCGACCTTCCTTTCTCCGTCGCCGATCTGCTCGCTGGGTGAGCACACCGCCCTAGGGCCCTTCTCTCCGTCCTCCCCTTGCTCTGGACGACGCCATCGTGCGCTCTGTCACCGCCATGGCCGAAGCCGCCGTCGTTCCCATGCACGGGCACGAGTTCGTGCTCGACCACGGCTCCTCTGTCCCAGGCCCCCTCACGCACGATCTCCTGCACCTGCACGTCCTCCTCACCCACCACACCACCTAGCCGCTGCTCCTCTGCTTTGCCTCCTGCCCGCGCGCACGCACCACCCCACACCTCCAGGTCGCCTCCACGCTGCACACACTCCTTCTGGCCGCGCGAAGCAATCATCAGCGCTGCTGCCCGTCATCGTCGCCGTCGTTTCTCTGTACCCGGAGTCTGCATCTTGTTTGTCTAAATTCAGTCAACACTGATACGCCCGTTCATGTAGAGTCAGATTCATAACTCAAGCACTAGTACCCAGATGCACACCCAGATGCACGTGCATCCTCGGCCTGACGCACCAGGGAACAGACGTGCTGCTGCCGATCTTCGCGCTGTGAAGCCAAAGTCTGAACTTTTGTTTCAGTTTTCAGTTAACCCGGCTCTGTTAGGTCATGTAAAATCTGTTCCCGATACAAACAACACCTCCAGCACAGGCCAGTGGTTTGATTCCTATCTTGCACCGTGGAGACCAGGTATCGAGTCCCAGTTCCGGCCGAGAAGGCCACCCCTTTTTCCCCTTTTCTTTTGTTTTGGTTTAAACTTCTGTACTATGTTTCAATCCACTATATTTTGGCCAATACGAATTCATTATGCAAATAAAATGTGTAATAGCATCAGGAAAGTGTAATCTTTCCAAATATCTAATTTGTTTCCTTTTTTGAATAAAGTAGTTTGTGGAAAATATTAAGTGCTTCTAATAATAAATAAAATTTGCAAAATCCATATCTTTTAATCTACAACTACAAATTTTATATCGAATTAAAGAGGAAAATGTAATCTATCTGTTCTTTACATTTGCATACATTATTAACATACTTCACCTTTCGGTTTATGTAGAAAACTAATAAAATAACCTTTTATATGCATGGGGATATTCCAAAATGCTTTATAGAAGCATGGGACCTCAGTTAAATTGTTCCTCAATTGATTAGGGCTTTAAATTGCTCCATAATTAAAATGCTCGTGTCATCATATTGATTGAAGCATTTGTATTGATTTTGCCTTTTGTTATGTTTGGGGTTTCATCGTAAACGACGACTTTGCGACTCACGATGACACCTCCGAGGATTTAGCCCAGTACCAGGCTACTGAGCCAACAGGCAAGCAGCCCCTCCCCAACTTTCTCATGTGATGCCTATGCCTGTCTTGAATGCTTTAGTACTTCTGTTCTGTTGTGTCTTACGATTCCTACTAGAATTGCATAGCCTGTTAGAAGTCCAGATATTGCTGATATGCCTGCCTATATCCTATGCTTGTTTACCAGTTACTATCTACTAGCATGCTTAGGAGTTGATTGGGGTCTATCACATGTTTAGCTGGTATATCTTAAGTAATTGAAGACTTGCTATGTGGGAATCACTGTTGTTCTATTAATGATAAGGCATAGGCGGAAGGCAAATTATGGTGATTTGTTCTGCTAGTGTCGCCTAGGAAAAACCGTTCTTTTCCGCTTATCCAAGAATGAGCGCCCTACCCACACGTGGGAAGACTTATGGAACTCCCCGCAACTCAGTACCGGATCTGCTATATTGGTTAGGGAGCCACAATTAGTTCGGGTGTTTACCATTTGGAGCATATACAAGAAAACAAGATGTTTTGAACTGCATATAGGTTTGCGGCATGAGCGTTAACCGCATGTGGAAGGAGGAGCAATCGTATGAGTGTTTTCCTCCCGAAGTCGTCCTCGCAACGCTTGGGCCCGCAAAGGAGTTTCGGCCGGGCTCCCAACGCGGATCAGTCTCAGATAGGTGGCTCTCTATCCAATGTAGTCGTGAAGGGAAGGTCGTGTTGAGATACCTTTTGTGTTTGTGGCATGTGGTTGATCGAATGTGTATGGTTACATTTGGGCACCCCTGCAGGGTTAAATCTTTTCGAAAAGCCGAGTCCGCGGTTATGGACGACTTGGGTAATGTGCTGGCTAAAAAGATCATAGACATCACCGTATATCTTAAAATAGCTAAATTGACTAGTAAATAGCCATATCCAAATAATAACCTTCTAAAATTTGATCAACGTGTGAGTGTCCGGACTTCTTCCTCGTGGGTATATGATACGATAGAGTTGTCTCAGGAAGGGTATTGTTTGGTGAGTAGTTTAGCCCAGTAGCGCAAGCGCTCTCTTCCCTTATTCTAATTAAACGCAAGTTGTAGCGTGTCTTCTGTAGTTGTTAGGTGCTGCTGCTGCAAGTCCACATACAGCCCCTCTTCAACCCCAATGCATGTGCATCATACCTTCTTTTCCTCTTGTGCGTTAGACTTGCTGAGTTACCCCGTACTCATACCATCGGGTGTCCGGTGCCCATGTTTTCACCGATGCAGGAGCGACAGCAGAGTTCGACGATCCAGACGGTGGCTACTACGTAGAGTTCAACGCCGACTTTGATGAGTAGATCGAGATCCTAGGCGGTAGCCTGAGACCACCGTGGGCGGGTCCCCTCTTTTATTTTTCTGGCCTTTGGCCTTTGATGTAGTCTGTACTCAGACGAGTGATTGCTTCCGCTGTATTCGGGACGTATGATCCCCTGTGATGTAATAAAAGTATTTCGAACTATGTTTATTTATCTTTTTGTGTCATACTTGTGCATGTGATGTAATCCAATTGTGGTTCTACTTGGCGAAATGTTATTTCCGCTAAGTGAGGCTTACAGCAGTGTGGTATGTGTCGCAGATGTTGGAAGGTCCAGCCCGGATCTGGCTGAACAACCTGGAGGAAAACAACATTGACTGCTGGCTGGATTTCTCGGAAGCCTTCGTCAGCAAATTCTCCAGCACATACAAGAGGCTGAATCGTCCTCAGCAACTGTCCATGTGCAGGCAAATGGATGATGAAACTGACCGGGAGTACCTGACAAGGTGGAGCAATATCCGGAACTCCTGTGAAGGAGTGATTGAATCGCAGGCCATTGCATGGTTTGCTCAGGGGTGCCGTCATGGCACCATGCTCTGGCAGAGATTGCAGAGAGAGATGACGGCCACTCTGGCCGAAAACAATCAAGATAGCAGACAGTTATGCTCTGGGTGACCCTACTCAGCCCTTATTGACCCCGATTGAGCCGAGTAAGAGATACTCGGGCAATGATGCTGACCGTCCATTCAGGCGGAATGACCACCCGGATTTCAGGGGCAAGAAAAGAGATGATAGGACGGATTACCGATATGGGTCGAACCATGTCGCTGCTGTTGATCAGGATCAACCAGATGCCGGCAACAGCCAGCGTCAGAAGAATAGTGGTCCTTCATGGGGCCAAGACCGAGATGGAAAGAAGCCAGGGGGCGATGGAAATAAGCCTTGGGAGGATAGGCCGAGGTACACCTTTGAGATGATGTTGGATGGGCCTTGCAGCTACCACACTCCGAATCCCAACAGGCCGGCTAACCACTCTACCCGGCAGTGCAGCTGGTACCAGTGGATGTTGAAGGAACCGGTGCTCCTACCACTACCCCGGTCAGCACCACTTACGGGTGCAAACACCATACCTCTGAATGCACCTCCGAGGCCTGCGGATAACAGGAGGAGGCCTGAGAATGTCAACAACAACAACAACAACACCAACAACACCAACACCACCAACAACAATGCCGGTCCAAGCCGACAGAACGAGTATCGGGAGCCCCACCAGAGTTACATGGTCTTTGTGACCGAGCCAAATGACAAGCAGAGCCAGCATCGGCGTGCCATGGAGGTGAATGCAGTCATGCCGGCCGTGATGAAATACATGTACTGGTCCAAGGAGGAGATCAGTTGGAGCCGTGATGACCATCCCAGGGTCATGCCTAACCCGGGAGGGTATGCTCTTGTGGTGGATCCGACATTCATCAGACCCGACATCAATGTCAGGTTTACCCGGGTTCTCATTGACAATGGGAGCAGTATCAATATCATGTATCGGGACACTATGCTCACCGAGAACATGATGCAGCCAAGCCGCACTACCTTCCATGTTATTGTGCCGGGTGTCTCTTGTGCACCCATGGGCACAATTTGGGTCGATGTCTTATTCGGCAAGAAGGGCAACTGTCGAACTGAAAGCCTTCAGTTCGAGGTCGTGGACCTCGAAAGTCCATACCATGCCTTGCTCGGCAGACCGGCATTGGCCAAGTTCATGGCGTCCACTCATGTCGCTTACCTCAAGATGAAGATGTCGGGTCCCAATGGCATTATTACTGTCTCGGGCAACTACAAGCTGTCCATGGAGAGTGCCTCGACGGGATCACACCTAGCCGAGTCACTTTTTATCACGGAGGAGAAGAAGAGGATACATGAGGTGGTGGCACTGGCCCAGTCCGCTCAACTTGGTATGCCGGGTATTGCTAACCCGGAGCAGAGTGCGACATTCTAGGCATCCAAGGAGACCAAGAAGATCGGCGTTGAGGAAGCGTTCCCCGACCGCTCCGTCATTATCGGTGCCGGGTTGGAGAGCAAACAGGAAAGCGAGCTCATCCACTTCCTCCGTGAGAATCGGGATATCTTTGCATGGTCGAATCAGGACCTGCCAGGTGTTCCGAGGGAGTTGGCTAAGCACTCATTACATGTCAGGCCGGATGCATGACCGGTGAAGCAACCTATGCGACATATCGCTCCGGAGAGAAGGAAAGCTGTTGGGGACGAGGTAGCCAGGCTACTTGCGTCCAACTCTATCATAGAAGTGAAGTACCCAGACTGGTTGGCTAACCCGGTCCTGGTAGAGAAGAAAAAAGATGACCCCGATGCGGCCAAGGTGTGGCGCATGTGTATCGATTACACGCACCTGAACAAGGCATGTCCTAAAGATCCATTCCCGTTGCCCCTGATTGATTAGGTGATCGATTCCACAGCCGGGTGTGAAATGTTGTCATTCGTAGATGCTTATTCTGGTTTCCACCAGATACCGTTAAACTCGGTTGATCAAATAAAGACTGCCTTTATCACCCCGTACGGGGCTTATTGCTATCATGTTATGTGTTTTGGCTTGAGAAATGCCGGTGCTACTTATCAGAGATGCATGCAGAAATGCTTGCATGATCAAATTGGAAAAAATGTGCAGGTGTATGTCGATGACATAGTCATCAAGACTAAAGAAAAACATACCTTGTTGGATGATCTCAAAGAGACATTCGCAAACCTGCGAAAATTCCGGTTAAAGCTTAACCCGGACAAATGCACATTTGGTGTGCCGGCAGGCAAGCTACTCGGTTTCCTCGTGTCGAGCCGAGGTATCGAGGAAAATTCGACTAAAATCCGTGCTACAGAGAGCATGAAGCTACCGAGGTGTCTCAAGGATGTCCAGAGGTTCACTGGTTGCCTGGCTTCCTTGAGTCGCATCGTTGGTCGGTTGGGAGAGAAAGCTCTGCCTCTGTACCAACTAATGAAGAAAACCGATAGATTCAGCTGGACCCGCAGCGGATGCGGCATTTCATGAGCGAAAAAGATGTTGGCTACAGCGCCGATATTAGCCTCACCACTACCGAAAGAGCCCATGTTGCGCTACATTACAACCTCTAACCGGGTTGTTAGTGTCGTGGTAGTGGTGGAACGAGAAGAAGAGGGAACCGTGGTGCAGAGACCGGTATATTAACTGAGCGAGGTAATCTTCTCGTCGAAGCAAAATTATCGTCACTACCAGAAATGACGTACGGCGTGTATATGGCGGCCAAGAAATTGAAGCACTACTTTCAAGAGCACCCTATAACGGTGGTATGTGCAGCTCCGATCTCGGAGATCATTGGCAACAAAGATGCAAGTGGCCGGGTAGCCAAGTGGGCCATTGAGCTAGCGGCTTACACGCAGCAGTATGCAATAAGAGATACCATCAAGTCTCAAGCTCTGGCTGATTTCCTTGTTGATTGGGTCGAGATGTAGTATGAGCCACCATTGCCTGGCTCCAATTACTGGAGGATGCATTTTGATGGGTCTAAAGTAAAAGAGGGCCTGGGTGCCGGCGTGGTTCTTACCTCGCCGAAGCGAGATCAGCTGAAATATGTGCTGCAAGTTCACTTTGCCGCATCTAACAATGTGGCCGAGTATGAAGCATTGATTCATGGACTCAAGGTGGCCAAGGAAATCGAGATTCGCCGGATAGTATGTTATGGTGATTTGGATCTGGTGGTTCAGCAAACCTCCGGCAATTGGGATGCTTTGGATGCCAACATGGCGGCATATCGGTTCCATGTCCAGAAGATCTCAGGGTTTTTGATGGTTGTGAGTTTCATCACATATGATGGATGGCAGTTTCCCGAATGATGAGGTCTCGACCAGATAAGTACAAAGGCAATCTAAAGCTTTTATCATCATCAACCGTGAGCTGTACAAGAGAAGTGCAACCACAGTTCTTCAACGCTGTGTCGAACCAGAAGAAGGGGAAGAAATTCTCCGTGATATTCATCAAGGAGAGTGCGGACATCACGCCTCTTCCAGAGCCATGGTGGATAAGGCATTCTTGTATGGGTTTTACTGGCCTAGTTCTTTGCAGCAGGCAAAAGACATTGTCCGGAAGTGCGAAGGATGTCAGAGATTTTCCCACAAAATTCATATGCCGGCGTCAGCACTCAAAACTATTCCCGTCACATGGCCATTTGCTGTTTGGTGTCTGGATATGGTGGGACCATTCAAGCCAGCCCGAGGTAACATGACTCACATGCTGGTGATGGTGGATAAGTTCACCATGGATAGAGGTGAAGCCAATAAGGAAGTGTGACGGCCGCACGGCTGTATCTTTCTTGAAAGATATTATTCTGAGATATGGCCATCCGCACAGCATTATCTCGGATAATGGCACCAATTTCGCAGAGCGAGCCTTGCTCGGTTTTGCGAGGAAAAGAGAATCCGGCTAGACCTGGCATCGTTTGCACATCCTCAGTCCAATGGACAAGTTGAAAGATCAAATGCACTAGTGTTATCCGGCATAAAACCCCGGTTGATTGAGCCACTGCTGCACTCTTCGGGGTGTTGGCTGGATAAATACCGACAGTATTATGGAGTCTCCGGACTACGCCGAATCGCTCTACTGGCTACACGCCATTCTTTCTGGTCTATGGAGCAGAAGCGGTCCTGGCCGACCGACATAGAGCATGACTCGCCAAGAGTTGCTTTGTATACAGAATCCGAGGCTAAGGAGGCTCGGGAGAATGATCTCGATCTGCTCGAGGAGGCACGAGAGTTGGCTTTGTCCAAATCAACAATATATCAACAGAATCTCCGACGTTATCATAGCCGGAAAGTAAATCCTCGCAAGTTCCGTGAGGGGGACCTGGTGCTTAGGCTTGTGTAGCGCACTGCCGCATGCACAAATTATCACCTCCATGGGAAGGACCGTTTATTGTAAGCAGGGCTTTACATAATGATGCTTATTATCTTATAGATGCTCAGAAACAGGTGAAAAACAGGATGGACAAATCCGGAGAGGAGACCAAACGACCCTAGAATGTAGCCCTGCTTCGCCATTTTTACTCTTGAGGACGCAATGTATGTATCTCGGTCCCTTGCAATGAAATGTCAGCACCCCGAAAGAGACTCGGGGATTGCCTTGCTTAGAAATCTGTGTTTATCTCTGTTTCTATCTCTGTTTCCCATATGTCGAATGGCTCTAAACGGTGTCTCAAAGTTTAAGTATTGTATGCTATGTCTTAGTAATCTTGTGACTCGACTGTCGAACGCCAAAAATGGTAGACAAGAGCTAAGGTTGCAAAGTGTAGTAAACAAGAAAACAAACTCGGGGACTCGGCCCAGGAGCGATCCGGTTTTTATTGCTATGAACCTTGTGTTTTTTTTTCCTTCCTCATATGTCAGATGGCTTTAGATCATATATCAAAGTTTCGAGTATTGTATGCTATGTTTTGCTGTCTCGTGACTCGACTGTCGAACGCCAAAATGGTAGACAAGAGCTGGTATCGTATCACCTAGTACACAAGAAAATAAACTCGGGGACTTGGCCCAAGGGCGATCTGGCATATGCTATTTATTAATCATATGCTTTGTTCTTTACTTTTATGTCGGATGATTTTAAGCCTTATCTCAAAGTTTTAAGTATTGTATGCTATGTCTCTGTAATCTTGTGACTCGACTGTCGAACGCCAAAATGGTAGACAAGAGCAAAGGTTGCAAAGTATAGTAAACAAGAAAGTAAACTCGGGACTCGGTGCAAGATGATCTGGCATTCAGCAAATCCTGTTAAAACTGGCAAAATAGAGTAGCAACTCAAAAGCTTAAAAGTATATATTACATCTGCACCCGGCATCCCGGGGATTTAATGATTTGAGTTTCTGTAAGTTTAAACAGCATCGCCAGAGGTATTCTTATCTGCAGAGGGATCGTTAGTCTCGGCGGCTACCTCGGCTGCAGTCTCCGCGGCTGTGCCGGCGGTGGCGTCGGGAGCCGGGTCGGCTTCAATTTCCTCATCAACCTCCTCTTCATCTTCGTCTTCGCTATATTCTTCTTCATCATCGTTATACACTCGACCCTCGACAAAGTCATGAATCGGCGCGTATCTGATGAAGGAGTATGGCCCTTTCCTGGCGGCGCTGGATGAGTTCCGGATCTGTCATCCATTTTGACCCGGCGCGCATCGATTGGAGTGTGTCGAGGTTAATCCCTTCGTCCCAGGAGAGGACATAGACCAGGGCCTCGTCTGCACCAACTCGGGTGGCAGATGCCCTCCATTTCTTGAGCCGTTTCTCGCAGGCCTTCAGGCACCGGGATAGCTCATCAACCGAGGCCGGGGTCTCAGCATTTCGCCAGAGAACCCGGTACAGTCGGATAGCTGCATCAAGGAGACCAACTCCAACAACTTTCAAAGGTGAAAGGCGTGCGTTCAAGGCCACTAGGTGGTCTTCGAAGTTCCACTCTTCCTAGATTGGGCCAGACTCGGCTCTTCTCCGTCGGGCCTTGTGAGCAAGATTATTCGTGGCGGGCTGCGAGTGGGGGAAGTGCCCTGAGAAAAGAATGGCTAGCGCCGGAGTAAGTTACGTGACGGCATACATTGGATATCGGGTGAAGACAGAAAAGTATAAGAGGCTTACTGTCCATCTCCTTGTTGATCCGGGCGAGCTCCATCAACCGTTTCTCGGTCTGACCCTGAGGGTCTCAAGCTCTTGCTAGGCCGAGGTAGCTCGGAGCTCGGCTTGCTCGTGGGTTTCCTTGAGTTTCTGGGTTTCATCTACCCGTAGCCGTTCTCTCCTCGGCGACAGATTTCTCAAGCTCGGCATGGTGACTCTGCACCTTTTCAAGCTCGGCCTGTAGCCGGGATACCTCGTCCCGTTCCTTCTTGAGCTCGGCCTTGTGTGCCTTGTCGCGCTCCTTCTGTTCGGCTTGTGCCGAGATGGCAGAGTCAGCATATAAAAATTAATGCAAGTGCAAAATAAAGCACAGAGTGTGAATTACTCTCGAGGGCGGAGATCCGCTTCAGAAGTTCTTCGACCTGAGCCTCCGATCCGACTATTTATGTCGGCAAAAGAAAAGAAGTTAGAAATGAGATCAAGGCTGTTGTGTATAACTGCTATGTCGGCAGGAGAAAAGGGTACCTCGGTTGTTCAGCTCGGTTTGCAATTGCTTGTGCTGGTCGGAGAGCTTCTTGTGCGCCAGCAGGAGTTTGTGGTGCAGCCGAGTTCAGGCTGTCGCGCAAGACTGAAAAAAGGAAGTATTAGTGTTTTTTGTGAAGATTCGCGCCGAGTAATCTTTACTCGACCAAGTTTAGACTACTCGACCCGAATCTCGGGGACTGGGGATAGTGGATATCTATTTGAAAAAGGCTAAACCAAGGAATCTTTACTCGGCGGTGTTTACCTCGGCAGCTCTGTCAGCTTCAAGGATAGCAGCCTTTGCCGCGAACATCTTCTGGGCGAGAAGACTCGGAACTGCTGGGCCGCGAGGTCACCTCGCTCGTGTCGGCAGCGTTCCAGTCCATGTTGTATTGCTCAAGCGAGCCCAAGCTTCTCCCGCTCAGAGTTCACAGCGGAGCAAATCCACAGCTGCTGGTGGTAGTCTGGATGCCGGTGGATGTTGCCGCTGTTGCACCTTGGCTTGGTGGCACGACCAACTGTCTATCCGGTTTGGGCGGTATCACCTTGGTCGGCGCTTTTCCGACCGCAGAGGGCGCTGGTTTCTTCGTCTACTTCTGCTGCGGCTGTGTCAGTGGCGGTGGTGGCCGTTGATGCGGCAGTGGCTGTTGCTGCTGGTGTGTCGGCGGTGTCGGCTGTGGCTGTGGCTGTTGCTGCTGTTGCTGCTGTTGTGGCTGCTGCTGCTGTGGCTGCTGAGATTGCTCCGGCTCTTCCGGAGTCTTAGTCTTTTCTGTCTCGGTGTCCATGGAGTTGACACCGGGATCTTCATCTCGGTCGGGCGCCGAGATGTCGGCTCCGACCGGATCCATGGCCCTCCACTTCCGGGATGCTCTGTTCCCTCCGGTTTCGGCTCCGGATCCCGGAGCTGAGGGTTTGCTGGTGGGCTTGTCCTTGGTGGCTATGCACACTTGTGTCGCCATGCCCGGGCAGCGGCGACATCATGGTCGGTGACCGGATGTAGGATGCACTCTGTGTGACCTCTAGTGGGTCCCTGCAGTGGAATAATATAATATATTATCTCTGTCAAAGTAAAAGAGCGAGGAAATCAAGAGTTATTAGGAGGTGGAGTTTATGTCAGCAAAAGGTATGATACCCTTCAGTGGTTGGTCTCTTGCGTGGCTTCTTCGCCAGCTTCTTCCACTGTTTCTTCTTCGAGTGGCCTGAGGCTTCTGAGGGCCCGGCCTCCGAGGACCCGGTTGAGGCGCGCTTCCGGAGCGGACCTCGGCTTCGCACAGCAAGGGGTGCCACCTCGTGCACCTGGTCGTCCGGGTCAGCTGGTGTCAAGGGCACCGAGTATGAGAATACAGTTGAGCAAGGGTCAGGTACCTCTAAAATTTGACAATCGTCATCGTCATCGAACCAATCTTGCAGGGATTCTGCAGCGCGAGTCTTACCCGTGGCAGGACTAGGGCCGACATCGGGGATCGGCATGTAATCCTCGTCATCCGGGTTTTCCGTGTCGGCAACATCACGATCCTTCCCCCACTTGGTGGATGGATCCGATCCATCCTCGGTCTACTGCCGTGAAAATCTCAGCGTGACAGACACGAGGATTTTGATTAGTACAAAGAACAAAATAGTGCACCGATATAAAAACTTATGTCGGCAGGAAACTTATGTCGTCTGAGGTATCAGATTACTTACGGCGGGCGGAAGGTTGAGTCGGTTGTGGGGTTCTTTTCCCCATTCCCAATCATCTGTCATCTGCGTCCGGGCAATGGACTTGACGCGCCTCCGGATCTGAGCCTTGTTCAGTTCATGTGTGCTTGTCCGGGTTGGATCAAGCGGGCCACTCATGTGACATATCTTGTGAACTCGACGCTGGAGAGGGGAAACCCGGCGACTAATGAATGTCGCCAGTAGGTCATCGGCCGACATTCCCTCTTCTTTAAGCTGTTCGACGACCCGGTGGATGTCGTTCACTTCCCGAACCTTATCCTTTGGGTTGTACCCCCAGTTTTGTTGCGCAGTGGGGGGATCGAGGACGAATGCCGGCAAATTGATCAGGTCGACGTCGGTCGAGTTCTTCACATAGAGGAAAGACCGAAGCCATTTCCGGCATGACTCCAGGCCGTAGATACGAGGAAAAATGGAGGTGCACCGAGGTATGACGGTGGCGGCCCCGCACTGGGTCATGACTCTGGTCGCGTCGGGATTTTCTGGGTCCCGAATAACCTATTTCCGGAAGTGGAAGTACTTGGACAAGAGATGGATAGAGGGCCAGAGGACGAGATAACCCTCCGAGAAGGAGACATAAGCAGAGAGTATGGTGATGGCGTTACCCGGAAGATGGTGAGGCTGGAGACGAAATTTGTCGAGGAAGTTGTGCATGAAATCGCTGACGGGGAGACCGAACCCGCGCTCGAAGTGGGCCACAAAGACAACATACTCACCGGCTTGAAGATCCGACACAAGTTTGGGGCCGGGTAACCTGCATGTCACGCCGGCCGGGATGCGGCGCATCCGGATCAACCAGTCTATCTCGGCCTGGGTGACGTTGGAACCCTCCCAAGCGGCTCTGGTGTATCCCTCCATCACAAGCTCCTCGGTAGGTTCGATGGCGGTGTCCTGGGAAGACATTTGGGTGGCGGAGCTTGGCGGTGACCACCGGTTGCCCGTGGCGACGCGGCGGTGAGCTGCAAAGTGTACACCGGCGGTGAGCGATGTATCACCAAGATGGAGAAAGAAAAAAAAAAGCACTATGGCGGGGAGGTCACCGGCGACTTGTGATGCGTCGTGGCGGTGGAGAAAGCAGAGAGCAAGAAGCAAAAGAGGAAAGGGAAAGGGGAAAACTTACCGCGGTGGCGAAGCTTGACGCGCTGTGCGGCGGCGGCGTGCTGCGCGCGGTGCGGCAGTGGCGTTCGGCTACGGCGGCGGTGACGGCATGTGCGGAGCGGTGCGGCGGCGGCAGGCTCTGCGCACTGGAGGAGAAAGGCACAGAGAAGAGGAGATTTGAATGCGAGGGCGGGGGGGGGGATCTACCCCCTCCATCCTATTTAATGGCGAGGGGAGATCGTGCGCCCTGGATTTACTGCGCACGATCTCCGTAACCGATGGAGGAACTGCCCCACGATCCACGTCGCGATCTCTGTAACCACCCCACGATCTGCTGCACGAACGGCCACAGGAGGCCAACCGCTCGGTGTGGCGCACCTGATCATGCAAGACCTGAGGCGCCGCATGGGCGACGCAGTCTAAGCACTCAAGTGCTGCGCGGACATAACTACAAGTGTGACACGTGTGACGCGCGTGCTATGGTCACGTCCATCCACGCATGAAAACCGAAGCGTCTCGCAGAGATGCTCTGCCACGTGTGTTGACACGAGATTCGGAGGAGACGAGGGGCTCTTCCGTATGTCGGATCTGTACCGGCATATGGTTGGGTATAAGGCCTGGATGGAAAACAATTTCCGACATATAAGCTGAGCCGACATATGATATGTCGGTGATCGTGTAAGTTCTTGTTGTTGGGTTAAGCTGCCGTGGCCCTTCATCCGACGCTGCAGGACCGCGCCAGCTTCGGGGACTACTGTCGGGGGGCAACCCCTGAATAGGGTCAAGATAATGAATTAAGTGTAGACCCGGAGTTGACCAGGTCAATGTGAACCGGCATAAGGTCGACCGACATGGTCGAGATAGCAATGCTGATGTAAAGCGGGATACCTGAACCGACATATCTCTACCGACATACAAGGTTATGTCGGATTGTCTTCATAGTTCCTTGTATGTGCAGGGGAAAGCAGACCGAGTCAAGGGTATCTGGCATGGCTATGCCGGATCGCGAAGAGGCACCTTATCACGGTTGACGGTCAAGGCAGGTGTCCAATCCCTCCAATCACGGAGCATGGGCAAGTGTCGTGCCGCGGGTATGATGGGATATGTCTCCACCATACCGCTGACCAGGGCGGTACGGGGGAGCAGTGCACAGGAGTGGATAGCATGTCCTGTCCAGGGCAGAGGCGACATGGCGACCAGGGCTGACGCCACCCAGGGATGGACAAAGTGGTTACCGCCATACTGTAACTTGGGCACCATTATATAAGGTGCCTGAGGCCTTCGTAGGGAAAGGACCGAAACCTGGAAAGAGATCGGGGAGAGAACCGGAAAGGTAGAGATAGAGAGAGCTAGACATCGTCCGACATACAGCTCAAGGAGCACCCCTGAAACCCGGGTTGTGCTTCACATATACTCAGACAAGCAGGAGTAGGGGTTTTTACCTCCTCACGAGGGCCCTGAACCTGGGTAAACCGTGTGTGTGCGTGTGTTCCTTGTGTGCATAATCCTATGCATAATCCCTCCCCGGTGCCATATGCGTCCATCGGCCCCAACATAAGCCATCCCATGGCATCTGTCAATTAACCACGACGACACCCGAGTTCCTGGAGCACGTGGCCTAGCTGATTCGCAGCACCAAAGAGAGCGTGAGCAAGGCCACTCGTCACGCGGGGGAGAAGGCTGCCTGGAAGGTGACACCAGCGGCGCCCGCAACCTTCCTTGCTTCCCGAGGTGGAAGGGGTGACGCCCGGGATGTCGTCCGATCCAGAGGTCACCCGTCAGGTGGACAAGATCATGAAGCGCCTTTCCCGTGAGGACGACCAGTGATCCTGGAGAAACATGAAAGAGACAAAGTGCCACCCGGGAACATGATCTGTGTTTTGAGACTGTGCCGCCGAGAAGGGCTGGCAAACTTGTACTTTTGAATGTAAATAACGTTTTCCAAGGTTACATAAGTTTTATTACACCCGTGGAGCCTTAACGCTCCCAGGAAGGATCCAAAGGCGCGAGAGCTAACCAGCCGTGAGCACACAGACGGATCTGAGATACTAGCACATGGCGCATCCCCCCAAGGGCCCATCATTTTTTGGCCACACGGACCTCAGACCACGAATCCACTGCCTGAGGGAAACTGACAGCATCATAGCGGAGGCGCTGCCCCAAAAGAACGCTAGCCTTCGGCTTAGCCAAAGCACATAAAGCGAATTCAACTAGGAAAAAGCCCGTGCAAGCACGTTATATACTTAGCTCGTTGTAGACCTCCTTAGGCTGTTTTAGTGATCACTTCGCCGCGCTGCCGCTGAGGCGGGTCTTCTATGTCCCTTTTCAGACATAACTCTGCCATGCCCCGTAGTTTCCCGCGGGTGCAGGGACCCGAACTGAAATAGCCGCCTACCCAGAGAATCCTTGCTGGAACAGGACTTTTAGTGCTGACAGGCGGCGGTGTTGACTGGCTGGCGCTCTGATGGCGCCGGTCCGGGGTCCATTGTATTGGTGCCGCTTGAGGCTGCATCCGTCTGACTGGCGCTTCGGAGGGTCCAGTGAAAGGACAAACAATATCGCCTAGAGGGGGGGAGTGAATAGGCGATTAAAACTTTTTCGGTCGTGATAGCCTTCGTGCTTGAAGTTTTATATCTTGCTTTCACCTTGTTGTTTGTCTTGCTTAGCATAAGTTGTTGGTGCACATAGGTGAGCCTAGTTTATTTAGGTTGTTGGCTTGTTAATTTAAACACCTAGTTTTATTCCACAATTGTCAAGCCTTAAACCGAAAAAGTTTTAATCGCCTATTCACCCCCCTCTAGGCGATATCGTTTGTCATTTCACCGGCGCCTCCGAAGCGCCAGTCAGACGGATGTGACCTCAAGCGGCACCAATACAATGGTCCGCGGACCGGCGCCATCAGAGGGCCAGCCAGTCAACACCGCCGCCTGTCGGCACTAAAAGTCCTGTTCTGGCAAGGATTCGCTGGGCAGGCGGCTATTTCAGTTCGGGTCCCTGCAACCGCGGGAAACTACGGGGCATGGTAGAGTTATGTCTGAAAAACGCCATAGAAGACTCGCCTCGGCGGCAGCGCGGCGAAGTGATCACTAAAATAGCCTAAGGATGTCTACAATGAGCTAAGTATAAAACGTGCTTGCACGGGCTTTTTCCTAGCTGCATTTGCTTTATGCACTTTGGCTAAGCCGAAGGCTAGCATTCTTTTGGGGCAGCGCCTCCGCGATGACGCTGTCAGTTTCCCTCGGGCAGTGGAGTCATGGTCTGAGGTCCGTGCGGCCAAAAAACGATGGGCCCTTGGGGGGGATGCGCCCTGTGCTAGTATCTCAGATCCGTCTGTGTGCTGACGACTCGTTAGCTCTCGCGCCTTTGGATCCTTCCTGAGAGCGTTAAGCCTCCACGGGTGTAATAAAACTTATGTAACCTTGGAAAAAGTTATTTACATTCAAAAGTACAAGTTTGACAGCCCTTCTCGGCGGCACAGTCTCAAAACACAGATCACGTTCCCGGGTGCCGCTCTGTCTCTTTCATGTTTCTCCAGGATCACTAGTCGTCCTCACGGGAAAGGCGCTTCATGATCTCGTCCACCTGACGGGTGACCTCTGGATCGGACGACATCCCGGGCGTCACCCCTTCCACCTCGGGAAGCAAGGAACGTTGCGGGGCACCGCTGGTGTCACCTTCCGGGCAGCCTTCTCCCCCGCGTGATGAGTGGCCTTGCTCATGCTCTCTTTGGCGCTGCAAATCAGCTAGGCCACGTGCTCCAGGAACTCGGTGTAATTGCTGATGCAGTGGGAGCGGTTAAGCTTAAGGATGGGCGGATCTTTTGCCCCCATGGCGGTAAGCGCCTCGCGATCTTCGAAGACCCGATGTACATCTTAAGCATGAGCTCGTTTTTGCCCCTCCGGTGAAGGGTGAACTGCTTCTTCTCTTGTTCAAGTGCCGCCTTGGTCTCGCCCAGCTCTTTCTGCGTCACCTTGAGCTGAACGGTCTACTTCTCGTTCTGATGTCGGCGGGGGCAAGCACCTTCTTTTGTGCCTCGATGTCGGCGGTCATCGTCACAATCTGAGCTGCCAGCTCATCCCTTCCCCCTCTGGCCCTCAGGAAATCTTGTCTGGCCTAAGCCCGGCGCTCTCTCTCAAAGTCAAGGTCGTCCCTCAGGCGAGAGATCTGCTCGTCCCCCAATGCAATGGCTCTATCCTTCTCCCGAAGAACCTCCGTGCGCTCAAGCACCACATCGCGACGGGTCCACTCCACCAGGTTGTCCATCCCCTGCTCCAGATGGTCTTCGTCCCGCGCCGCCCTGATGTGGAGCTGCTCTGTCGCAACAGTGGAACATGGGGTTCCCCTGGTGCGGTCAAAGTGGGTCCATCGCACATGGACCCACCAAGGAGGCACTCAAGGCCAAGGCACAAGACTGGCAGATGGGCCCCCCATCTGCCCCACGGCATCCCGATGCGCGCGGGGACCCTCCGGGGCCCCCTCGACCCGGAAGCAGGCATGGAGGTCCCGGGACCCCGACGCCTAGCAGGAGGCCAGGATCACCCCGGGAACCAACCTCCAGTGCGCAAAGAGGATAAGCTTGCCAGCCCTGGCTGGAAACTCCTAGAAGACTTGGGCGCCAAGAAGATAGAGGCGCCAAAGGGGGGGCAGAGGCGGAAAAGCTGTCAGCCTCTGTCCGCCCTCTCTGGAAAAGGTGGGCGGCCTCACCTACCCCCCTCTGAGAAGAATACTTGGACGAGAGGAGGCCACGTCGCCTCCCAAGGAGAACCCGGAGGGGTTTTCCTGCCAAAACCCCTCCGGCCCCAAGGGTGCACCTATGGTATCCCCTTAGCCTATAAAAGGAGGACCGAGGCACCCAAGGAGGAGGACAAGTGGGAAGGGAAGCAGAGCACAAGCTCAGAAGACAAGTTTGAGGAGTCTAGGCTAGGTAGTGCAGGAGTCAAATGTAACGCCCCAAGATCGGTATTATGCAGATTTTAGCGTTCCAGCCAAATCCGCATAATAACGATCCTAAAGGACGCCCACTAGGCATAACGTGCACGTCGCAACACACACGTTATGCGGGTGAACTGTGATAACATTACAACAGTTCTGGATGGAACCCACAAAAGAACATATATACAACAACGACTGACAGAGTCAAAGAACAAAGATACAATACAAAGATCCAATTAACAACGGAAGCGGGTAGTGTCCGACTACAGACAAGATACAAATTGGACTAAGAGTCCTGAAGATAAGCAAAGGCACCATATCCCTGCTCAGGCCAAGCCGGAGGGATTCCCAAGCTAACGTCGTCAGACTTCAAACCTGTTGGCTGCATTGGAATAGCAGCCCCGAAGGGGTCAGTACTAGTAGAAGTACTGGCAAGTAATACTCACAAGATATCAAAGCTGGAATTCCGGGGAAGAGGGTTAGCGATTGAGGCGGCGGCAAGCAGCACTAACAACTTATAGAGACACACTACAACTTTCGTCTATCAGAGACAAGGTAAGAGAGCGCATAAGAAACCAACTAAACTACTCACCAAACAAACCCGCCCTAAAACGACTCCCTCGTATCCTCGGCCCACGAGGAAGAAGTCCGGGCACTCACACGGTGGACAAGTTTTATGGGTTATTATTCAAGTAATCAATCTTACTAGTCAAGTTATTATCATCATTAGGTGCAAGTTGTCTATGATCTTTTTAGCCAGCGCATTTCACCAAGTCGTACATAACCGCAGACACGGCTTTTCGAAAATATTTCACCCTGCAGGGATGCACCAATGAACCCACATGCATCGAAACACTCTCTTAGAGGTGTACCGGTGGAGCGTTCGACGCAATACATCCCTTCTCTACAAACAAGTCCAGGGAGCCACTTAGATAGGACTGATCCACCTTGAGAGTCCGGCCGAAGCTTCGAGGTGGGCCTAACCGTTGCGTGAACGGCTTCGGGAGGGAACACTCATACGATTGCCCCTCCTTCCACATGCGGTTAACGCACGGTTTGCAACAACTATCGAAACACCCAAACTACTTGTGGCATCCTGGACAAGTTTGAGGATCTGGTAATAGATTGCGGGGAGGCCCATAGAACTCCCACATGTGGTTAGTGCGCTCAATCTTGGATCAGCGGAAAAGAACTCGGGTCCTAGGCGACACTAGCAGAAAAAATCACCACGATTGGCATTTTGCCGGTGCCTTATCTTTAATTAAGTTATTCCCATCGCAACAGAAATTAAAGATTACCATTTTAGTTGAGCCTAGCTATCATGTTACCAACAAGACTAGATAAAGAGAAAATAGGACTCAAGCAAAGCACCTAAGCATGCACTACGACTCGCAAGGCTAACAAGATAAACAAGCAACAGGGTAATAGGATGTGGGGGAGGTGGCATATCATGGCTGCAAGGTAAACATGCAAATAGGATCGCGACACAAGCATCGTGACCTAAGGCTAGCAAGGAACAAAAGATAGGACGAGTAAGAGACAGAAAACAAGCAAAGATAGCAAGGGAGTATCACTTGCCTGCAATCCGGTACAGGTAGCAGAACCTGTCGTTGCTCAGATCGACTCAACGTCCTATTCCCGAAGAAGCAACGAAAACTGGGCAACGGAAAAGATGCATTTTACTTCTATGACAAAAGAACCGGCATGTTGATGACATGATGCATGACAAACTAAATGTTGTCCAATTTTATTTCCTAACACATGGCAAATCGTTTTAAATGGGATCGATGCACAATATAGATGCACCGGACAAACCCCATAATTAATATTGGATTAATTTGACTAAATGGAGGAAAGGTGCGATGTTAATTAATGATGCATGATTTATAAGATACGTATATATAAGGTATAGGGTTAGGGTTGGGTTCACACATCGGATAGGGGAACTCCGGATTGGAAGCCGTCGTCTTCGGATCGGAGAGGAAGTAGTCGAAGTAGTCGTTCCGTCCGGATTCGAAGTAGTCGAGGTAGTCGACGTCGTGGAAGTAGTCGTACTCGGGTCGTCATCGTTGCGGACCTTGGCGTTCCGGGCTTCGGGGTTGTCGGGATCCGGGGCGTCGGGGATCGGTCTTCACGGACGCGCACGAAGGCGGCCGACACAACTCAGACACGGAGAACTTGGCGGGTTCTGGTCGGGGAAGATCTTGTCGTATCATCATCACGGTTGTCGTGGTTCACGGCGGGAGATCTTGCGCCGGTTCACGGCTTCATGACAGAACGGAGAACTCAGCTCACGACGGGAAAACGTCGAGAACGGGAACACGTCGGGGATCGGGGATTCCCGATGGGAACGTGCACGCACGGATACGATGGGTCAGGAACAGGAACAGAGCACGGGCACGGCCAGGGAGCAGCAACACGGCGGGGACGGGACTCGGCGGCAGCAGCACAACTGCACTGCAAGGGAAGCTCCGGACAGCAGCAGCATGCGCAAGCGGACGAGCTAGACGCGGGGCTCGCCGGCCGAAGTAGCAGGAGGCAGGGGGAGCTGCGGGCAGGAAGGAGGTCGGCCATGGTGGGAGAAGGACGCGGGGCGCCGGCAGGAGAAGGACGACGACGCGGGTCGACGCGTGAGCCGCTGGAAACAAGGCCGGAGCACTCGGGTCGGGGAAGGTGGTGCGGGTCAGGTGCAGGGAAGGGAGAGGAAGAGGTGGCCGAGCTCGGTCGGAGCAGAGGCGGGCTAGGACTAGGCTGCATGGGGCGTGGCGCGCGGCAGAGAGAGGAGATGGCCGGCCGGAGAGGAAGCCGGCATGGGGAGGCGGCCGGTCGCAGAGGCCGACGGGGAGAGAGGAAGGGCGCGGTGGAGGAAAGCTGGAGGCGGGAGGAAGCAGAGGAGCGAGCGGGGGCGTCGGGATGGAGAGAGAGAGGAAGGTGAGAGGGAGAGGGAGAGAGGAGATGGCGGAGAGAGGAAGGACGGCGCCGGGGTGAGGGGATCGAGCCGGTGAGGTGCGGGGAAGAAGGAGGATGCAGGGAGAAGAAGAAAAAGAAAGAGAGAAAGAAAAAGAAGAGAGGAGAGGAGGAGAGAAAAGAAAGGAAGGAAAAAGAAAAAAGAAGGGGAAAAGGGGGGGGGGGAAGGAAAAAGGGAAGGGGTGGAAGGGCCTATTTGCGAAACGACGAAAACAGAGGAGGGTGGCTGCAAGGTGCAAGGGGGTAGGAGGAAAAGAGCCAGGGCAAGAATTAGGGTTTTGGAGGTTAGGTGGGCTTGGGCCAGGTTTGGGCTACTCTCTCGCAATTCTCAAAACATTTTTATTTTGCAAATTAATTTGGCAAATAATTTTAGAAAACGGAGACGACTGTCTCGATAAAATATTTTCCGACAATTTTAGAAAAATAAAATAGGGTTTAATAAAAATAATTTTTGTTGCCAAAAATATGCGATGCGATGATGCTGATGTCATGATGATGCAAAAATAAAATAACAGGCAATTCTAATTTGGGGAAAAACCCCGGGGCATTACAACCGACACCACTAACAAGGGATCTCGCCCCGAGATCCACGCTACCGTCGGGGAGAAAAAGAGCAAGGTGAACTATCGAATCTTCTCGCACCATTTTGATCTTCTCGACACCACTAACAAGAGGTTGTTGCTCACGGCGATGGTGATGTTCGTCTGTCAAGATGCTTCCAATGATCGAACCAATTAGGTAAAAGAGAAGAGATCGTCCACCCACGAAGATGCTATAACCGGTAGGTAGACGAGGGAGAAGATTTAAATCATATAAGGTAAGAAGAGGAATAGAATAGAGGTAAGGAATAAACCAGAGTCCTATAGAGATATTTTCAAATAACTTTTAGCAAAAAATATTTTGGACACTCTACAAACAACGACCATTAGCTAGGGTATCCTACAGGCAGACTGGACCAACAGGGTATCGAAAAACCAAAGATCTGATACCACTTTGTAACGCCCCAAGATCGGTATTATGCAGATTTTAGCGTTCCAGCCAAATCCGCATAATAACGATCCTAAAGGACGCCCACCAGGCATAACGTGCACGTCGCAACACACACGTTATGCGGGTGGAATTGTGATAACATTACAACAGTTCTTGATGGAACCCACAAAAGAACATATATACAACAACGACTCACAGAGTCAAGAACAAAGATACAATACAAAGATCCAATTAACAACGGAAGTGGGTAGTGTCCGACTACGGACAAGATACAAATTGGACTAAGAGTTATGAAGATAAGCAAAGGCACCATATCCCTGCCCAGGCCAAGCCGGAGGGATTCCCAAGCTAACGTCGTCAGACTTCAAACCTGTTGGCTGCATTGGAATAGCAGCCCCGAAGGGGTCAGTACTAGTAGAAGTACTGGCAAGTAATACTCACAAGATATCAAAGCTGGAATTCCGGGGAAGAGGGTTAGCGATTGAGGCGGCGGCAAGCAGCACTAACAACTGATAGAGACACACTACAACTTTCGTCTATCAGAGTCAAGGTAAGAGAGCGCATAAGAAACCAACTAAACTACTCACCAAACAAACCCGCCCTAAAACGACTCCCTCGTATCCTCGGCCCACGAGGAAGAAGTCCGGGCACTCACACGGTGGACAAGTTTTATGGGTTATTATTCAAGTAATCTATCTTACTAGTCAAGTTATTATCATCATTAGGTGCAAGTTGTCTATGATCTTTTTAGCCAGCGCATTTCACCAAGTCGTCCATAACCGCGGACACGGCTTTTTGAAAAGATTTCACCCTGCAGGGATGCACCAATGAACCCACACGCATCGAAACACTCGCTTAGAGGTGTACCGGTGGAGCGTTCGACGCAATACTTCCCTTCTCTACAAACAACTCCAGGGAGCCACCTAGCTAGGACTGATCCACCTTGAGAGTCCGGCCGAAGCTTCGAGGTGGGCCTAACCGTTGCGTGAACGGCTTCGGGAGGGAACACTCATACGATTGCCCCTCCTTCCACATGCGGTTAACGCAGGGTCCGCAACAACTATCGAAACACCCGAACTACTTGTGTCATCCTGGACAAGTTTGAGGATCCGGTAATAGATTGCGGGGAGGCCCATAGAACTCCCACATGTGGTTAGTGCACTCAGTCTTGGATCAGTGGAAAAGAACTCGGGTCCTAGGCGACACTAGCAGAACAAATCACCATGATTGGCCTTCCGCCGGGGCCTTATCTTTAATTAAGTTATTCCCATTGCAACAGAAATTAAAGATTACCATTTTAGTTGAGCCTAGCTATCATGTTACCAACAAGACTAGATAAAGAGATAACAGGACTCAAGCAAAGCACCTAAGAATGCACTACGACTCGTAAGGCTAACAAGATAAACAAGCAATAGGGTAATAGGATGTGGGGGTGGTGGCATATCATGGCTGCAAGGTAAACATGCAAATAGGATCGTGACACAAGCAACGTGACCTAAGGCTAGCAAGGAACGAAAGATAGGATGAGTAAGAGACAGAAAACAAGCAAAGATAGAAAGGGAGTATCACTTGCCTGCAATCCGGTAGAGGTAGCAGAACCTGTCGTTGCTCACATCGACTCAACGTCCTATTCCCGAAGAAGCAACGAACACTGGGCAACGGAAAAGATGCATTTTACTTCTATGACAAAAGAACTGGCATGTTGATGACATGATGCATGACAAACTAAAAATGTTGTCCAATTTTATTTCCTAACACATGAAAAATCGTTTTAAATGGGATCGATGCACAATATAGATGCACCGGACAAACCCCATAATTAATGTTGGATTAATTCGACTAAATGGAGGAAAGGTGCGATGTTAATTAATGATGCATGATTTATAAGATACGTATATATAAGGTATAGGGTTAGGGTTGGGGTCACACATCGGATAGGGGAACTCCGGATTGGAAGCCGTCGTCTTCGGATCGGAGAGGAAGTAGTTGAAGTAGTCGAAGTAGTCGTTCCGTCCGGAGTCGAAGTAGTCGACGTCGTGGAAGTAGTCGTACTCGGGTCGTCATCGTTGCGGACCTTGGCGTTCCGGGCTTCGGGGTCCGGGGCGTCGGGGATCGGTCTTCACGGACGCGCACGAAGGCGGCCGACACAACTCGGACACGGAGAACTTGGCGGGTTCTGATCGGGGAAGATCTTGTCGTATCATCATCACGGTTGTCGTGGTTCACGGCGGGAGATCTTGCGTCGGTTCACGGCTTCACGACGGAACGTAGAACTAGGCTCACGACGGGAAAACGTCGAGAACGGGAACACGTCGGGGATCGGGGATTCCCGATGGGAACGTGCACGCACGGATACGATGGGTCAGGAACGGGAACAGAGCACGGGCATGGCCAGGGAGCAGCAACACGGCGGGGACGGGACTCGGCGGCAGCAGCACGACTGCACTGCAAGGGAGGCTCCGGACAGCAGTAGCATGCGCAAGCGGATGAGCTAGACGCGGGGCTCACCGGCCGAAGTAGCAGGAGGCACGGGGGAGCTGCGGGCAGGGAGGAGGTCGGCCATGGCGGGAGAAGGACGCGGGGCGCCGGCAGGAGAAGGACGACGATGCGGGTCGACGCGGGAGCCGCTGGGAACGAGGCCGGAGCACTCGGGTCGGGGAAGGTGGTGCGGGTCGGGTGCAGGGAAGGGAGAGGAAGAGGTGGCCGAGCTCGGTCGGAGCAGAGGCGGGCTAGGACGAGGCTGCGTGGGGCGTGGCGCGCGGCAGAGAGAGGAGATGGCCGGCCGGAGAGGAAGCCGGCGTGGGGAGGCGGACGGTCGCGGAGGCCGACGGGGAGAGAGGAAGGGCACGGTGGAGGAAAGCTGGAGGCGGGAGGAAGCAGAGGAGCGAGCGGGGGCGTCGGTGGTGGAAGGGCCTATTCGCGAAACGACGAAAACGGAGGAGGGTGGCTGCAAGGTGCAAGGGGGTAGGAGGAAAAGAGCCAGGGCAAGAATTAGGGTTTTGGAGGTTAGGTGGGCTTGGGCCAGGTTTGGGCTACTCTCTCGCAATTCTCAAAACATTTTTATTTTGCAAATTAATTTGGCAAATAATTTTAGAAAACGGAGACGACTGTCTCGATAAAATATTTTCCGACAATTTTAGAAAAATAAAATAGGGTTTAATGAAAATAATTTTTGTTGCCAAAAATATGCGATGCGATGATGCTGATGTCATGATGATGCAAAAATAAAATAACAGGCAATTCTAATTTGGGGAAAAACCCCGGGGCATTACATCCAAGGTTAGCTTAGGCGAGAGGTGATCTCCTCCGGGCCAGGATCTGCTCATCTTCAACCTCTAGCCAACACCCCCCAGGGTTCTCACCAGCAACCACCATTGTAAAGCTACACCATGATACATCTCTCAATCCAGACATGCAGGAGTAGGGCTGTTAGCCTCCGGGCGGCCTGAACCTGGGTAAACTCCTTGTGTCTCTGTGATGCTTGCTAGTACGTAGATCTCGAGCATAGACGAAGCCCCCGTGCGGAAGACGTCACTCAGCCTCCTTCGCGCCCCATACCGAACCTAAAAGGGGGTATCCTTTACTCTCGGTGTCCGTGATCCAAGACACGACATCTGGCATGCCAGGTAGGGGGCGCAAGCGCTGTTTTCTTCTTCATCAGCATCGTTTTCTTCGTCGAGATCTTCCTCGAGTTCTTCATCGGCTTCGAGATCTTCGAGGAGATCTGCGTCAAGTTCTTCGTCGACCATGCGCCAAAGAAGAGGCCCGACGTCCAGGCATCCAAGGCGGCCTCCCCTGCGCGCTCTCAGGCTACCGGCGAGCGTCGCGCTGCTGTGGCAAACCGGGCTTCTCCTCCTCCACCTCCGGAGAAGGACGCTCTGGGCGGGACGGGCAGCCCAACCCAGAGCGGTGAAGATGGTGGCGCGGAGAAGGGCATGGGTGTAACAGCCCCAACTTGGTAATGAAAAATACGAAGAATTTTTCCACTTTTTGTTTCCATGTTTGCATCCTAGCATCCATATGCATTTGCCAGTTCAAACTTTCACATGGAAACAAATTGAAATGGGGAGGTAAATTTCCCAACATCAAACCAATGCAAATGATCAACTCATCAAAACAAATCATGCTTGGACTTCCAAATGGTTTAGGAAGTGCCAAGTTTACTTTTGGAAACCAATTCTCAATTTTTGAAACCAAGTTAAACATTCCAAAAATTCAAACTAAAATCATGGAGTGCTTCAATGTCATTGTTAGAGCCTCCATGATTAAATTCACTATTTTTGGAAATGGTTAATTGCTCCAATTAAATGCTTTTTGCAATTTATCAAAAATGATCAAATCTAAACCTTATGAACAAATGTTTCCCAAAACATTTTATTTTGGACCACCAAATTTTGTGGAGGTTATAAAGGTTAAATCTAGCTTATATGAATTTTTCTAGAATTTATAAAAATGTCCTAGTGCCTAAATTAAATCGCCAAAGTTGTATCTGGACCTTTTTGCAATTTGTGAAAGTGTTGCCAGGGGGTTCCCTGGAAGTTTCTCTTCCTCCTCCACAGTGCCGACCGGGGTCACTGGCGCCATGCCGCGCCCGCCCATGCCGGCGTGCCCTCCTTGCACGCTTGCCCCCGTGGCTGTGGCGGACGTCCCACTTGCTTCTCCACCTGCTCCCCTGCCCTTTCCTCCTCTCGGCTCCCCCTCGTCTCGGTCTCCTTCCCCACCGAGCTCCCGCCATAGCCGCAGCCAGTGCCGGGCTCGCCGCCGTCACTCGTGTACGTCCCAGACAAATCGAAGGGTGTGGCGAGCTCCGCCGCGTCCTCTGCTTCCTCCTCTACGGCGGAATCGATCCGGGGTGGCCCGGGATCGACGATTTCATCATCGACATCCCGCCTCGGCCGCGCCGTTCGTCGACCTCGATTCCGGTGATACCCGCCCTCCGCGCCGTCGCCGTCCACGCACGTGAACTCGGGGTGAGTTCTGCTTATTCATAGCAGTTTTTCCCGTGGCCCTTTGCCCACTTCCGCCGTCTGTTCACCGGCGGCCACCACACGCCGCGCTCGCCAAGTGCCCGGCCTGGTCGAGGCTCGGGCCGGCCTGAGGCCGGATGCCTCGGGCTGGTGCCCGGCCAGCGCGCCCGGCCTGGGCCGGCTCTGGTCGGACCATTCGGCCACTGCCCCGGCCTGGGAGCCCAGCCTGGGCCGGCCAAAGGCCGGACCGCTCGGGCTGGTGCCCGGCCTTCTCCGGCCTGGCCGGCCTGAGGCCGGCCTGTCTGGCTGAGGCCGGCCTGTCTGGCCTGAGCTTTCCTTTTTTTTAAAAGGCATGTTTAAAACTTTAATATCTTGTCAATAATGTTCCAAAAATTGCAAGTTAAATATGAAATTGCTAAGAAAAACATTTCCTAACATTTGGTAACATTGCCGTGCCCTGTTGAATAAATGAATTTGCCTTTATCTAAGAATTCCTAAAATGGGTAAATAATATCCAAATTGGGAAAAATCATAACTTATTAAAAATTGATCCAAAAATTATGAATTAAATATCAAAGTGATCAACATGTCAAATGCTATCAAACCATGTACTTATCACATCATGATCACAAATTCTTAGTTGATGTTAATCATAATTTGTTTAAATGATTTGAATTCAATTATTTAATTAAATTGCTATTTATTCATCGGTGCTCCGAAAATTACAAATAAAGTACCAAAATGATCGGAATGACAAACCCTACCCATTTCATGTCATGTTCATGCATATTGAGCCACTTCTCTAATAAATTAATAATTTATAAGAATGTGGTCACTAAGAAAAATATGGGGTTGTTTCCAAATAATTTCTCTAATTATTTGGAACTCCATTTAATTTGTTAGATAAATTAAATGATGTTATCTTTGCATCAACTTGACATGTCATCATGTGATTGAGCATTGCACCTTGTGTTCTTGTGATTTATTTGGTTCTTTGTATTTTCTTTTGGGTATCGATAGATTCCGGAGTCGAGGGTTCCCCTATCTACCCCGACGAGCCGTACTACACGCCCCGGCAGCAAGGCAAGAGATAACCCAACCTTCTTGGCATTCTAGCATCCTAATGTTTTATAAACTTATTTTATCCACCATAATATTGCATGCGATTCAAATGACCTTTTGTTCAAGACATAGAGTATCCTATGAATGCATGTTTT